>CM043112.1:16470983-16732452 GCA_023701765.1 Hylyphantes graminicola
CTTTCTGCCTGTCTGTCGCGAATTCCAATAAAATGTCAGTTTTAAATAAATTCGCTGTTGCATCAACCATGGCCTTAAAACTTTATTTTGTTTAAAATTATATTGAAGCAACTTTGTTCTGTCATAAATCAGTTTGGAAAGACGTCAAAACGTCATAGCACAATTTGATTAATTGATTATTCATTACACTGATTGACAAATTGTCCACATTCATAAATTACAATATATATATATTATAAATATATATATATATATATATATATATATATAATATTATATATATATATATAAAAAATATATATATATATATATATATATATATATATATATATATAATATATATTAGGGTGGTCCTTAAAAATAAAATTTTCTAATTTTTGAAACGGGCCACCCCCAACAAATTGTTTATTCATATTGAAAAACTAATTCCTGCAAAATATTTAGGCCAAATCAATTAGTAAATAACACGTGCCCCACGGGTCTTAAAGTTTTGAAAAACCGCAAAAGTTTAGGGTGTATTTTTTTAATAATTTATCCAGTATAAATCAATATCTATCAAAATAAGAAAACAAATCAATACAAAGTGTTGTAGATTATAAAATTCTTAACACACTTTGTAATTTACACTTTTGATCTATGAGTAACAGGTAATAGATTATGGGGAAAAAGAACAAGCGACATTTTACTAGATTGTAAAACCCCCCATGGCCACACAACGCCAAGCATATCCTTCACAAATGGTGCTACATAAGTAAGTTATTTAGATACCTTTAAACTTTTTCTGTCTAAAAAATTAACTTAAAAGTTACTGATGCAGGTGTTTTAATTAAAAAAAAAAAACATGTTTAAAATATAAACCGCCATTCAAGACCTTTGGCGTCAGGGCCGTCGCGTGGGTGGGGCAAGGGGGGGGGGCACTTTCAAAAATTAATATAGGTTATTTACTGAACTATTTGTGCAGCAAGTAAGGCAAATGACATACCTTCTGAAATGTAATTAATTTGCTAACTCATTTTGTTTTTAGATATGTACATATGGGAGAAGGGGTCATTGGTGTATCCTTAATATTTAATTTGGTTAATCTTAAATATTTTATTAATAATAAAAAGAAAATCTAAAATAGTGAATTTTTTTAAAGGAATTATTATAAGGAAATGTAATAAATTCAGGTTAATGAAAAACCAGATAAATTGCAAAGAAAAAGAATATTTTATAGAGAATAAATATTAAAATTCCCCCTATACTATTAATATTCCTGTTATAAAATATTCCCCACCCCTCCCTTTCTTTTCGAAACTTATTGAAAAATACTGTATTATTTGACGTTTTCCTAGTTTTTTTAATTTCTCTACAAGTAAGAAACTATTTTAGAATGTAATCATTTGTAAATTGTACCGGTACTGAACATAAAACTGGGGTTTTCCATGCCCAGATTTCCATTGCACTTTTAACTTACATATTGTACATTATTTTATTGCTTTAGTACAGATTTTAAATAGTGTGATGTTGTAATTTTTTTAAGACAGTCCTTGCATGGTCAGTAAAATAAATGGTTTTTTTGGATTTCATTCCTTTGTAAACTGATAGTTCTGAATTCTTCAATTACCTTCACACCTCTTTAAATGGGGCAAAATTTTTCGAAGTTTAATATCTTAAAACTTCCTTTCAGACAATTTCTCAGAATTGAACCTTAAAAAGGGTGTAATTCCTTGAAATCTTTCCATGTGGTAATCTCTGTCATCTAATCTTGTTTTTATAAACCATTCATTTGTATTGTTATATTTTGCATGTATGGGGGGAAATACATGTTTTCCTCTAAAATTAGAAAAAAAATTTAATTTTTTCATCCATTACAAAACGAAAACCACTCGTGTGAATTCAGGTTTAATGTAACCAATTTAAAATAATATGAGTAACAAATCTCCAAGACATAACAATTTGGCACCAGTTACTTGGTTTTATTAAATGTAGCAAAAATAAATATTTTATTTTCGAGCATAACTCGGTACAACAATCAGTATGTATACACCGAACCGAACTTTAATATGAAAAATTTAACAAAGGTCCGAAATTCGTTAGAAAATGCTTGTTCTATCAATAAAAAAAAAAACCGCATTATTTTTTTAGAACGAACAGTCTTTTTAGCAATACATTGGTTTCATTCACATCTTTTCTACCATTACCATAAGTGTAAGAAATTTTTGATTACTTTCAACTAGAGCAGTAACCATTATACAGGGGGGGGTTTGAAACATATGTGGATAAATGTATGACCATGGCGTATCGCTTTTTGCCAATAAAAAATACTTACTCCTTAGCGAAAGTGCCCCCCCCCCCCCCTCTCTCACCCACGTGACCGAGGCCCTGAAAGCCCCAGTTTTTAAATCTGGTAACATTGTTAAGTTTTTTTTTTTTGAAAAACTTTAATCTGCCCCTTTTATAATTAAATGTCAGACATAAACCAGTTAAAAAGTTAATCTAAATAATCACATTTAATGTTGCAAATCCCTCTGCCCACACCCACGCGACGGCCCAGACAGCCCAAAGTCCTAAATTACGGCATATTTTAAATGTGTGTTATTTAAATACTATGAATATGTCCCTTTTTTAGTTGATTTTTAGACAGAACGGTTTTAAAAGTTATCTAAATACTTGCTATATCGCACCATTTTGAAGGGATATCGTTTTGCGTAGTGTGGCCCATGGGGGGGGGGGGGGATTACAATCTAGTACAGGGGATCCCCACCTGGGTACGCGTACCCCTGGAGGGACGCGGAAATATTTTAGGTGGTACGCGTGAGTGAAGTGAACAACATGATGCTATACAATATCTTTTCTGCAACGCATTTAGCACCAAACATATTAACTCAATATATTAAACATAATTATTATTTTAGACAGAAATCTTTAATTAACTTCCGGATTGGATTTTGCTGAGTTTTGTAACTAGTTTTTTATTTGAATGTTTTTAAGACCTATGGACAATAAACAAAACTGTCAAATTTAATATTTTTTATTTCTCCTTTATTATAAGCATTTTTATAAAAAAACAAATATCTAATCATTAAATACAAGTTTTTTCCTCAGGGAATTTTGCTCAAAAAAACCTTTGCAACACTTTGAGTAATATTATACGTTTATTAAAATATTTGTATTGGTGGTACGACCAGAATTTCTCATAAAGGCAAGTTGTACCAGGTACCAAAAAGTTTGGGAACCCCTGATCTAGTAAAATATCGCTCATTACTTTCCCATAACTCATGACCTGGTTACTCATAGATCAAAAGTGTATATTACAAAGATGTAGGAAAATTTGAAATAATCTAAAAAACATTTTGTATTGAGTAATGATTTTTCTTATTTTGGCATAGATAATGACTTATAATGGAAATTAATTAAAAATACAAAAAACACCCTAAAATTATGCTTTTTCAAAACACTTTAAGGCCCCGTGGGGCACGTGTTATTACTAATTGATTTGCTAAAATTTTGCCAGGATTAGTTTTTCATATGAATAAACAATTTTAGGGGGGTGGCCCGTTCCAAAATCGAAAATTTATTTTTTTGCCATAGTTAAATAAGAGACCAACCCTAATCATATATAATATATAATATAATAATATATATATATATATATAATATATATATATATATAATATATAATATATAAAATATATATATATTAATATATATATATACTATATATATTTATATATATATATAAAAATAATTAAAAAATATTAAATCTATATATATATATATAAATATGATATATATATATATATATATATATAATATTATAGTAGAACAAACATTTTATGTATTTTTCGGAAGACGACACACAGTCAATGTGGAGGGGGGTGACATAGAGGGGGGGGCGGCGATAAATAGTGGTAGTGAGGACAAGAGGGGGCACTAGTAGACATGGGTTGTGAGTTGAGCGTGTACGGAGGCGGCGCAAGAGGGGGGGGGGGGGGGGGGGGGATGGGTCTTTTAGTAAAGGTGTATAAGGGTGTGTGGTGGTGGGGGGTTGATATTTGGGTGGGAGTTAGGTGAGAGTGGGGGGGGGACGGGGGGGCGGAGGCGGAGGGGAAGGTGGGGGGGGTGTGTTATAAGTTAGGGAATATGTGATGGCGGGGAAGACACAGGGGGAGGGGGGGACAGTGTCGTGAGGTGACATAGATTTGAAGAATAAAAGCAAAATATCCGTACAGTTCGATTTTTTTTTCCCGCACTTTATCATACAGTGAGTGCGGATGGACGGCGGGCCGCGAAAAGCTGGGAGGGCGAGGGGTTTGTCCCAAATGGACTACCTACCGGTGTTTGAGAGGGGGGGGAGAAAGGTTGGGTAAGGATAAGGGGGGGGGAAAAGGAGAAGGAGGGGGGAGGGGAGAGGAGTGAATAGGTGGATTGAACGGGGGGGACAAGTTATGGCAGAAAAACGAATGAGTCGGTGTGAGGGGAGAGTGGGGTGTGTGTTATGAAATAGGGCGTTATGGTGGGAGGCGTAGGGTAGGTGGGTAGTATGTTTAGTGTAGCTGGGGTTTAGGTTGAGTTGACACGAGGGGGGGTGGGTTATTGGATGGGTTCCAGAGTGGGTGGGGTATAACCAGACAGGTGAGGTGGCGATGATGCGAGGTGTGGAACGGGCGGGTGTGTGGGTTGTATGAAGAGGGGGAACTAGGGCATTAGTGGAGGTGGGGTGACATGGCGGAGGAGGAGAAAGGGGATCAAGTGGGGTTTAAGAAGGAGTGTGGGGCACAATTCCTAGGGCAGACGTGTTGTTCCCTTCTTTTCAGTGTATACGCCTGCCGAGGTGGTGGGGGCTGAGTGCATACAATCCAAGCACTCGGTATTGAAGCGCCAGCGGCGCTGGTCGGTTAAATGAACATAATAAAGTGGTGAGATGGAAATAGCGAGCAGCGGGCAAGAGAAGGAGTAATAAACGCATAGTGCGGTCAAGCTTAATAAAGTGGGGGGGGGGGAGTGTGTACCGCGAGAGAGGCAAGGAAGGGGACAAGACGGAGAGTGAAGGCACCGTGGTCTTTTTGCTGCAAGAATTTTTTAGATATCCCAAGGTCCATTGTGGGATTTTTTATTAAGCGAGTTGTAAAGAAAGAGCGAGTTAAGACCCTGAGGAGTGAGGACAGCAAGTAGCGGGGATAAAAATAATTGGTATAATTGGTGTTATATTTAAGCGGGGAAATGAGCAACAATCTTTCATAGGATGGCTGGGAAACGACAGAACCCGCCAAGGTTTATATGCTGATGAGAGATATCTCGCAAGACTCAACCCACGAGGTCGCCCTTGGCTGTGGAGCACGGAGCACTCAAGGATCGGACTTCACGAAGTTAACGATACCCCCCTCCCTCCCCCTTACATTTGACTTTTTAAAAACGTAATCAATATTTTATTGCTAAAATCGGCGGGGGTTATCCACCGATGAAAAATGAGTGCGACAGGGGCGGGTGTGTAGAAAACCTGTGCATTGAGGCGGCGTGTGTGTTAGGTGGTAGCATTCGTGCGGAGAGATAGAGAAGAGAAGAACCACTGCACTAGTGATTTAGCGTTCTGGCTGCCGTTTATTCACCTATAGAATCGAACCTTTTCAAATTTGTAAAACAATTAACATTTGAGGTTAATTGCATGACAACAAATTTTGCATAAGGGGTTCATCTTCCATATTAAAAATGTTACTAACTTTTAAAATTTCCAATAGTAACTAACCCCCCTTTTTTAGTCCATATTTCAAATCTACGACCTAGTTTTAATACGAAATGCCAAATTATTGTTAGTTTTTTAAGCATTATTAGGGAAGTTTATAGAACGTGCAAAGTTTAGGGTCCCATAATGTTACATTGAGTTACACAAAAAAAACTCATCCCAATTTATAAATATTAAGATAATGATACAATTTTAATACTGAAAAGAAATTATAATAACCCAAACAAAATGCAATCAATATTGGGGTATTTAAAACAATTCATATATTTTATAATAATTATTATATTATTCCATTTACAAAAAATATGGAATAGAAACCCTTATTTTTTTACAGAAATAAATTTAAGACAGGAGTTTATGCGAAATCCCAATTTTAAAAAATTTTATTCATACTTTGGCTGAGTAAATCCAAAATAATTTTTAATTACCCTGTTAGGGGACTGTAATTAATATTACACGAGTAATTGATAAATAAAGAACGGCCTTGCAATGCAGCCTTCTTGTTCATTTAGAGTAGGTCCCCAAAAGATTCAGACACACAAGTTATCGATTGAATAACTCATCTACTATTCATTCCAAATGTAACAAAAACTTAGATTTAAGGTTTTGAGAGTGCTAAACATTTCTAAGTTATTACAATAGGGGTTGCTCATTGGAAATATACAAAGTTCGTAACATTATTTAATGAAGACGGCCCTTTATGCAAATTTTGTTTCATGCAATTAACTCAGGAACGTTAATTGTTCATAATTCTCAAAAAGGTCCGATTCTATAGGGAGATATGGCTGAAATAATCAAGCTCGTGGTACTTTTTTTATTTCCGCAGCTGTATATATAGTATATAATATCTATATATATAAATATATATATATATATATATATATAAATATATATATATATATATATATATATATATATACATATATAACCATATATATACATATATATAATATAAAAATATATATATATATTATATATAATATACTATATAAAATAATTAATATAGATATATATATATATATATAAAATAAATATATATTTATATATATACTCACAGCGCTGTTTGCTTGTTCAGAGAACCGCTTATAAGCCCTTTCTCTTCAAGAAAGGACTTTTACAGTCGTCACAAAGAACAAGGAATAACACATAGACAAATGACAACAGTTTATTGACAATCACAAACAATCCCTGTCTGACCGGGATTCGAACCCGACCCCAGCGCAGCTCCAAAAGGCTAGCATTCCCAACCGATTGAGCCAACCGGGGCGGCGCATTACTTTTATGCATCAGGTCAGCTTGGCGAGATAAATAATCAAAACGCCTAAACTGGTGTGAAAGAAACCAGTTTTGCTTTTTTTTTTACTAAGTGGCACTACGGGGTTTTACCTAGCTCAATCTTCTAGATTCACTGCCACCACAAATGAAGAGTAACAGGGGAAAACAACTTCATTGCATAGGAATCTGCACTGCAGTTAGGCCTCTTTGGGCGACAATAGTCGCGTCATCCGCCTAAAACTGAGAGAAAGGAAAATCCGGTTTCACCCACTTTGCTTTTCTCTCAAGGCAACCCTAAAATCACGCCAAAGATTAAGTGGGCAACGTGCACCGTTTTTCACAAACGTTTGTACTGCAATGAAAAACCGAGAAAAGAAACCGGTTTTCTGTGGCCCAAAGTCCGATTAGCAACACGAGAATACTGGGAAAATTTTAATGCGATGAAAGTTTTTTTTTCCCTTTTACAACCGTTTCAATTGTCTTGACGCTGGCAACCGCGGAAGAAGAACCCAAGTAGAAAACCGGTTTCCCATGGCCACTACTCGCCTATTAGACCCTTAATTTACGACAGACAATTCCCTATCGATGAAGGGTTTTTTCGCCCACTGCTATCTTCAGATTTCATAACCGTTTATAACTCATCTTTTCTCGAATCCAGTAACCATATTGACGTCCACCTCCTAATGTGCAGCACAGAGGATAGTGTGTACTTTGACTTAGTCGAGGGTGGGAAAAGATAAGGGAAGGGGGGATTTAAAGTTTGGTTAACTCTACTTTCCAAAATTTTTATATAAAAAATTAAATTTAAATTCTTTCAATATTTAAGAAGCATTTATATATTTTCCCCCCCGCCATACCCCCTCCCCCACCACCCCCCATCGCTCCTTGAGCGGCCGTTCTTGTCATCTCCGCCATGGTAATGTTTCGGCATCCAGACATGAAAGTGGAGGCAGCTCCGCTGCCAGGTCATCCGCAATTTCGCAGCCAACGTCCTGGAGGTGAGGCAGCGTCCGCTGTATACAGTCCTCCGCAATTGTTTGCGAATTATTACGCCGTCGTCGTTTATATATTTTTGCGGAAATTAGTACGCTTGATTAGATAAGCAGAACTCAGTAAAAGATTTTCGGAGAAAATTAGATAGCAGAAGAACTCATTAAAAAGATGTTTCGAGAAAATTTGCCCAATACAAGGAGTAGCCGAAGAACTTTTTTAGGTTTAAAGTGATTGAAATTTCTTTATAAGGAATAATCATTGCCTTCCAATGTATGAATGGATTTACAGTGCTGTAATTGAAAGTCGTATTGTTACAAACTCCCGAATTTCCCCCATTCTATACAGTGGTAAGACAGTTTAAATAAGTTTTATTCTTTGCTGAAGTTAATTACATAGTGTTCAGCATTTTAAAAAAAGTTGCAAGAAAGCATGTCCTTCTACAATGCGATTTAAAAAAAAACATTTTAAAACATTTTTTTTGTCACTTGAAAAGTGGTAGTTAAAACAAAAAAAAAAATACATTTAATTAACTATGCTTACTATGTAATGCAGTAAATAAAAAAAATCACAGATTTTCTTCAAAACCCTATTTGCCAATAATAGTGGCAGATGATAATTGTCTTTGAGCGAGCATTCAAAAGATTTAACTTGCACAGTCCTGTATGCACTGCGTTTTTTTATCGGTTTCAATTTCAAATTGTAATTATAGATTTTCTTTTGTTTCATCAATAAATTAAAACTTTTTTTTACTGTTTCAGAAAAACCTTCCGACGACAAACCTGACACCACCAACCCTTCCTCCCCTCCTGCCAAACCGAAATTGAAGCCGCGCCCATCATCGTCAGATCCCGCCCACTCTAGTGGAGGACCCGCCCCTTCCGATTTCCGACCCGGCCGCCTGTCTCCGATTGAAATTCTACACAGGATATTTCCTAATCAGAAACGAACGTTGGTATGTTCTAATATCTTCCAAAGATATTACAAAGATATAAGATATTATATAAAATACTTTTCATTTAGAGCTTAGGTCACTTTGATTTTAAATTTTTTTATGCAAAATGTCAATGATTTTCCATGCAAATAACTTGCTAGTGGTCACTGTTGTATCCAACCTTTCGTAAAGTTATAGTTTTATTTATACTACAAATATACATAAAAAAGGAAATGAAAAAGGTTATATTGGATAATATAGTTGAGAGAATTATTTTGTGGAGAGGTCCAAAATCCATGCGTTCAATTAAAATCAATGAGAAAGACTTGAAACTCATTTCTAGTGTCTTAGAATCAGCCAGTTCCTTAAACTAAAATACTCCAGTGATAAATTGTTTAAATTAAGTTGATGTTAGATATTAGTTAATTGCTGAGACGTCAAAGCAGGTTGATTCCATTTTAAAGGTCAGATATTCCTTTTGTTTTCCTTCAAGTGCATACAGAAATATAATTTAAAGAAAATATATTAATAAAAAATAATCGTCCACAGGTTGAACTAGTCCTGCAAGGCTGCAACGGCGATTTGGTCAAGGCCATCGAACACTTCTTATCAGCCAACGACGCCATGTTCCTGCCACGCCCACCCGTCTACGGCTACTCCGCCCTCGACCTCCCCTTCACCACCCCTCGCCCCGCCCCCAGGATGACCATTGGCTCGATCAAATCCGCCTTCACGCCCCTCAACGACAAGCCCCGCCCAGCCCACGGACAGACCTCGGACCAGACGTCCTCGAATGGCGGACAGACACCGGACTGGCCCTTGTTCGGATCACTGCCGAGGCTGTCCGATTCTTCTTCTTCGCTGTACGTGCCGTACACTACGCTGGCTCAGACGTCGCATTTACTGTTGCAGCCGTGCCCAGCTGGGTGCCTACAGTGTAGAAGGACGTTTACTCTGGCTCCATCGGAGAATCAGGATGACCAGCGGACTGTCGAAGAGACTTGCGGCAGGCCGCAGGAAGCAGTGGATCTTTCGGACAGGTCGTGGCAAACTGGAAGCCCTAGCGGCTGAACCCTGCAATGAAATATCATATCAAGTGTCTAAGTCAACTTTATTGTCTGTAGTGATCCAAGATTTAAGTCAACAGTATTGTATATGAAAAGTCATTCAATATTGGCTTGTACTGATCCTTATGCCAATTTTACACGGCACGGTGTTCCGTTCATTTGGAACTCAATCAACGATCTATATCCCTTTCCGACCGGGCTCGCACGATCGTGCGGGTATTAAAGATAATGTTCAAGCTCTTCAAAAATATCGATACCGAAACAGTTGACTTGTACCATTCGTTATTTGAATAAAAAAATGACTTTGTTTTTAAGGAATTGCTGGCATTGATGCTTTTTAACGCATTTGTTTCTATAAAACTTTAAATTAAGTCTTATGATTATAAATCAGCGCCACCTGACCGCCGGTCGAAAAGGGTTATAATATATACTGACAACATGAAGAGAACGCAACCGATGCCAGATACCCGGAGACAACTTATTGCCTCCATAAACACTTCTTGTTCTCCTGCTTTGGTTCCTTTCATTAAGGTATATATTTGGACAGGTCGTGGCAAAGTGAAAGCCCTAGCGGCAGAACAGTGCAATGAAATGTAATATTAGATGTCAAAGTCAACAGTATTGTATATGTGGAGCCATTCAACATGGGCTTGTACAAATCCTTAAGCCTATTTCACAGGGCATTCCATTTATTTGGAACGAAATCAACGATAAATAATGTATACTGGATGGACAATTAATATTAAGAAAACGTTACAGAGCGATAGATAGCGTCCTCATCTAGCGCATGCGCAGTGAGCGCGGAAGTCAAAATTGTTTGTCAACGTTTCGTCAAAATTGTCACGCCTTTGTCTACGTTATAGAACTCATGTCTGGTGACTCTACTCTAGTACTATTTCTTGTTAGCTTTAGACCCTTGCCATACACAGGGTATTTAAAAAATTAAGAAATTTTAAACTTGTGTTGAGGTTTACTAAGGAAAACTTGTGGCATTGGTATAAATAAACTATAAAATAGTTCAGAAGAATTTCCCCAGCTTTTTGTTGCAGATACGAAGAATTGAAATTTGACAAAGTTTCTTACGAACACACTGAACTTAAATATAATTACTAAACCTATGTATATATTAGATATATGTAAAGTAAAAATTGTAAAAATATGATTGGTTGTTTTTGTTTGTAATCTTTGAAAAATGTACAGTAGAACTCCAACTATCCAAAACTATTCTGATTATCTGAATATCAGAGGAAAAAACTACACCTAGCATATCTGTTACTGTTAATTTTATTTAATGTTATTCCTAGTACAAATACAAAAATCATCGACCAACAACAGGCCTGAGGCCAGCAAGGATGGTCCAAAATATATCTAATTCCTTACCAGTTTCCAATAGCTATCGATATAAATTTCCACTCTTTTCGAATACACAACGTATTCTGGTTCCACTCATTGACGACTCTATTGTAAAAATAATGTTTTCTTACCTCCCTTTGAAAGCATGAATTATTCAATTTCTGATCACGTCCTCTAGTCCGGCTATGTACTAAACGCAAATACTAGGCATGACATCCAGCAAAGACGAACAGTACCAGAGAGAAAGTACAGGGTGGTTATAAAATAACGCTCGCTCGGAGTGGTCTGCAGCTTGAATGAATAATCCAAATGCATCAAACATTGAGACACTTACTAATCAA
Organism: Hylyphantes graminicola; assembly: GCA_023701765.1. Taxonomy (NCBI): domain Eukaryota; kingdom Metazoa; phylum Arthropoda; class Arachnida; order Araneae; family Linyphiidae; genus Hylyphantes; species Hylyphantes graminicola. Next base: position 16,482,669 of record CM043112.1, read on the forward strand.
GAAGGGGTGAAAGAATGGAATCATAAAAAAAAAGATAGAATCCTAAACAATAATCATAAAAAAGAATAATCATAAAAAACATACTCGTCTCTTACCCGGGGTTCTAAATTACGAAGCGTCGTCAATTATGGCCAATTACGGCCAAGACAGCTAATTACGCCTCGTTATTTAGAACCCTGGTCAAGAGACGAGTTTATTTTCTTCTAAAAGAATGGAATCATAAAAAATAAACTCATATCTTGACCAAGGTTCTAAAATACGAGGCACAACCAATTATGGCTAATTACGGCCAACACATCCAATTACGCCTCGTAATTTAGAACCCTGGTCAAGTTACGAGTTTGTTTTTTATGATTCCATTCTTTTACCCCCTTCTTGATTAGTAAGTGTCTCAAAGTTTTTTGCATTTGGATTATTCATTAAAGCTACAGACCACACCGAATAGCGAGCGTTATTTTATAACCACCCTGTATATAAATTTATAAGTCGCATATAAGCTATTATACACTCTGGAACAGCTTTTATTTTATGCGCTCATCTGTAATTTATGTAATCTCTTTTGAATATAATCTGTGTTACCATTAAAACAGGAAATCAGCTAAAACTAGAATTAACTAGTGAAAACTAGTTTCAACTAGTGCAATTAGTTAAAGCTAGTTTCCACCAGCTAAAAACAGTTATTGCCAGTTAATACTAGTTTTGACAAAATAGATAGGTTTAATCTAGTTTTAACACACTTTTATAAGATAAAACTAGAATTAACGGAAAATAGCACGACTTAGGATAATTAGTTTGGATTAGTTTAGTTAATAATTGGGCTCAAATGCAATGAAATACTTTGGATATTGGAAGACAATACAGTAAGAACCATACATCGAGTTTTTTTTAAGGAGACCATTGTCGTAAAAAGATTATAAAATTAACTTTAATAATAGATAAAAAGTCATAAATTCGCAGTTAATTCTAGTTTTATCTAAAACATGTTAGATTATTCTAGTTTCGTTTAATTACAATTAGTTTTAAATAAAGCAATTGGTCAAAACCGGTAATAACTAGTAAGGATCTAGTATTAGATTGAGGAAATTAGTTTTCACAAATGGCTTAAGTTAAAACTAGTTCTCACTAGTTAATTCTAGTCTTAGCTGAATCCGGGTTATGACGGTAACACAACAGAAGAATAAGAACTTCGCAGTTTAAATTATCGAAGACGGAATAAATCATAAGTTTAAAAAAATACTAAAAAGTCGTGAAAAATGGCAGTAAAAATTAAAAAAAAAAAGCCTCGCCATTGAATGAGTCCATCGGTAAATAAACCCTAAAGTAACATAGAGGTTCACAACTTGTTAGATATTTAATGAATTCTGCGTATAAAATTGTATATGAAAATGAAAAAAAAAATAAAAGGCATGAACAGTGCAATAATTCTAATAAATTTTACAAAATTCATCAAAAGATTTCATTTTTTTTTATTTCAGATTGCGACTTGGGCCAGGGCCTAATATAGAAGAAGGGGAAAATTAGTCGACAAAAAAAAAGTACAACAACATAGTTAAAATAGTACACTATATGTTTCCCCTTTCTCTTCTTCTAGGAGGCACTGCTTGGGCCTTTCAAAAAGGGGCCCGCCCTAATCCTGGTAATTACGGGCCCGATGTTAATTTTGAACAAATAAATATTTCAGTAATTTGCGAATATTTTTTTTTCTTTATATCTTTTGCGGTTAAGTTTAATACAAAAGGGCCGTCCCCCCAGTTGACCCTTTAATATTTTACGGGCACCTACGCGATGCATAGTTTTACCCCCCCCCCCCCCATTTTCATTCTATATAGCATCCATTGTGAACTTGCTATGGAAATAAATGATTTCTAATTTAATTGAATTAAATCAGTAACATATACATTAAACACGATTTAAGGTAGGCGAATACCCAAAATTCCCCCAAATTCTAAAATTGTTACTATTGCTTTAACCATTTCCAAATTTGGTATAGTGATTTCAAATACATATAATGAATAATACTATTTAGGCATCTTTTTAAAATTTAAGTATAATTTATTTGTTTTAAACGGTGTTTTTCTACTAAAAAAAGAGGTTTACGCTAACAAGTCTACCACATTGAATTTTTATCCTATAAACATTAATTATGTGTTAAATTCTTCGTTTTGAACTGATTCATGCAATGACCCTCTAGAGTTACATACAAATTACAAGAAATGAAATTATCAAGAAAAATGTCATAAATTAACAAAAAAAAAAGGATTTTTTTCGATTAACTTACACTTGGACATTAAAAAAAAAAAACTAATATATTTACACCAGATGTTAGAGGTTCATGGCACAGATACATATTGAAATAGCATCTGTAAAAAATTTCAGGTAAATTAATGTAAAACTTTTTATACTAGAACTGTTGGCGTGAATCCCTTTTTTTAGATGAAAAATACCGTTTAAAATAAATCAATTACATTTAAATAAAAAAAAATTGCCCAAAAAGCATTGTTCATTATATTTGAAATCACTATGCCAAATTTGGAAAAGATTAAAGTAATAGTAAAAATTTTAGAATTTTGGGTATTCGCCTACCTTAAAAGTATTTTTAATTCGTCATATAAGGATTTTTTTTTATTAAGGTTATTAGCTCATACACATTATGTACACTTAAAAAATTTTTAAAAAAAATCATCATCGATAACTTCCCAGTTGAAATTACAGTTACATTTCTCAGTTCTCCAAAAGCATTTTTATTCCCTTGGAGCTGTAAAAAGATAAAACTCAAAAATCGATATCTTACTACCGAATTTATCCACAAAATAAACAAGAGGGGGCGCCAAGGCTTACAATGCAAACAAAAGAGCAAACGATGATTCGAAATGTTAATATCGCCAGACATTCCGATTCCTCGAATAAGGAATAACACGAGCCGAGGTTTCTAAAAGATAAAGAAGAACGCAACGAAAACAAGATTCGAAACTTACTTATGAATCATTACGCGGAAGAAGAAACCTCCCTCAGCGATCCAAATTGAGCTGACATGGAGTTAAAGAAGAAGACGTAGATGGTTGGCGAGGAATAATGTGAAGCCATTAGAAAGTCGCCAAGCAACAATACACTCCGTACCAACTAACATGGGTAAAAAGAAAGAGTAAAAAAACAGAGGGAAAGGTGCGATTGGTAAGTAAGTTGGAAACTCTTGTATGGTAATATTTACATACAAAATGATCTGAATACAATTTAATCAAAACACACTTTTCATTCATTAAAAATTGCCAAATTTTCTTAATTTTTTTCAAATCTGTTAGATCAGGGGTTCCCAACCGATGGTACGCGTACCACTGGTGGTACGCGGAAACGTTTCAGGTGGTACGCGTGAGTGATGTGAGCAACATGATGCTATCATTAGCTTCTGTACGCATATGCAGTGAGCACGCAAATATATTACTCATTATTTTAAACGTTAACATTATATTAAAGAGGAAATCTTTAATTAATCAGATTTTGCCGAGTTTGTACTATTTTGTAATTGCATGTTTTTCTCCAGGTAATAAACAAAACTGTAAATTAATAACATTTTAATCTTTTTATTTCTCCTTTATTATAAGCATGTCATAAATAAACAAATATCTAACCATTAAATACGAAGTTTTTTCATGAATTTTACCCAAAAAACCTTTGAACACTTTTAATACTATAAATGTAAATGTGTAAATATTTTTACGTTTATTAAAATATTTAGGTGAGGTGGTACGCCAAAATTTTTCAAAAAGTCTAGTGGTACGCAGGTGCTAAAAGGTTGGGAACCCCTGTGTTAGATCTTAAACGAAATTAATGTTTTAAATATGTTTTCTGGATGGATTCACAAATAATGTATGGAACTCTTTACATCCGCCAAAAGATCTTCTCTATAGCATATTTCTATTTCCCAACATAAGTTGGCACGGAGTGTAGCAATCAACCGTTCACTCAACGTAAGTTCGATGTAAAAGGCAACCAGTACCGGATTTAACCTTCTAATGCATGATTTTTTTTTTCATCCCCCAAAATTATATATGTATCTTTAATACTCATACATTATGGGAAAAATACTAAAAAAAAAAAAAAAAACTGCAATGGAGTTTAAATAATTTCAATTTAATTTTTTTTTCCATATAACGAAAACCAACAACAAAATTCCAATTTCGATAATAATAACTAGAAAACTACTAAATATTTTTCAAAATAACCCTCTTGAACTATAATTTTTCAAAACAATTTATTTCTATTTAGTACTAATATAATTATACTTTGAATATTGCCAAAAACGTAATTTCACAACAGTTAATAACCTCAATGTTGCTTGTTGCCAAACGGCAACAATATGCATTAGAAAGTTAAGGAACCAGAACCCCTAGGCACTTGACTTTTGGGGGCCCCACCATCTCTAAGCTATTTTGGAAATTTAGAAAATTAAATACACTAGTAAAGAACATATAATTTTTAATCGACTTTAATAAACATCAGAATAATACAATGGCCCGTTCTGCTGAGCAGTTGGACGCTGGTGTACACAACAATTTCGTGTACGCTCATGTTTGGGAAAGCTTCTCTGATCTTGGTACTGAAATTGGACGTGGTTCAATCAAAAACGCTTTAATTTATTCTTTAAAAAACGTTTATTAAAAATCAAAAATGAGACTATTGCGCAGGTGTAGGCTATAGTACGAGATTTGAAACGACATAAGATGGTAGCTATTTCTTCTACCAGTAAAAAATGCGTTGTAATTACAGATTTTATTATAGGGTAGGCTGACTAGTGAGTGAACAGGCCCCAGTGAATGAACATTTGGTAAAAACAATTTAAAAAATTTTATTGAAAATCATTCCACTAGATGGATTGGCAACTCTGACTTCCTCCCATCTACAGTGGTGGAAATTGATTTATGAACTGGCAGTTTTTTAACAGTATTTCTTTATTAAATGCATTTTTATCGATTTAAATTTTATATACTATACAGGTTTTGCATTATAAACAATACACGTAAATAAAATTTTATATAAATTCGTAAACTATTTATTTTGTTGACATTTTAATTTTAGCATAGGGAAATTGATTTATGAACTTTTGCATTCAATCTCAATTAATAATTGCTAAAACTATTTTTTGTCGCTAATGCTTCCTTGATTTTGTTTTTCATAGACAACACAAAACTTTGGGTCAAGTTTTGGTCAAGCAATTTGCAGTTTTTAATAATTAAGTCCTTCTATTCCATAACTGATGCACACATCATTAAAACCATACTCCATTTGAGTAAATTATTCAAACCAATTGATCTCAGACATTATTCTTGGGGTTTAAGTCATGGCTATTGGCAGGATGATCTAAATGAACAACACTTAGTTCATTAAACAGTCTTTAATTCCGTTTGAAATGTGGATACTTGCATTATCGTGCATAAAAATCTAATCCAAAGCATAGTTTTGCAACGCAAAAAGGAATTAAAGAATTTTCTAGAACTAATCTGCAATAAAGTGATGTTTGTCAGCAATTCAGAAACATAACCCTGTTTCTTCAATCATAAGATATCGGAGCCCAAACCATCAAACTTCCACCACTAACATTTCTGCTGAAGACAGATCTTGGTTATTTCCGAAGATCCTTTCAATAACATTTTAAACCATCACGTCCATCCAAATTGAACTTTTTTTCATCAGCAAATGTCACTTTTTCCCCATTTCTCTCCCTCCACCCCCACCCAATCCATTTTCATGTAGTTACGACTATATTTTAATAGCCTGTTCTTATGGTGAAGAGTAAGCTTTGGACCAGCCTTCATTTTGGAGCATTTCAAGTTCGACGACGATATCAATATTTGTCCTACTCTTCTGGGAGTTACAGGAAGTGATTGTTCATAACAAATTCGCCCTGTAATGCACAAATGGTAACTTTTTGGGATACCAGTCCAGTAATCCTGCTTTTGTCCCTCGTCCCACGAGGGTTACACCTTTTTTAATGATGGTTTTTGCCGAAGTCAGAATGATTCTTCAGATATTTATGAATTATATTTATTGATCTTTTAATTAATATGCTAATTTCTCTTACAGATTTGTTACAATATTATATAAGGGTCATTTTTTACCTTTTTGGTTTCAGGCAGTCCCGCAAGCTTTCCTGTTTAGTAAAATGGGAATAAAACAGATAAATTTCAGCAAATTTGACCTTAATCTTATTTATAAACACTGATAGTAAGCTCCCTTGAAGTTCAAATGAAGAACTAGTTAAAATATTTGGTACCTGGGTTCAATATAAATTTGAGTTCATAAATCAATTTCCATCATTTGACATGCTTAAAAACTAAAATTAGATATATTTTTATTTAATATCATTTTTTGAAAAAAATTATGTGTGAAATTCCTTTATTGTGCTCTGAATATCCAACACACAAAATTTGAATTGTTAGCACTTAATACAAAGCGATATCTGGTGAAAAGAATGTTAGTTCATAAATCAATTTCCACCACTGTAGTAGGAAGCTTATTTGACATATGGTTAGTTGTCCTGGTCATTATGTCTTGGTGTTTATTCACTGGCGAACGCAGCTCCTTAAAAGTTCATTCACTGATTAGTCTACCCTAGAGTAAGAAATCGCAAATTTTGATGAAGTAGGCCAAAACAAGCTCCACTATAGAATATCGCCAAATGATTCTGGAGAACGTTTGCTTGGGCTTATTAAAATGCGACCGATGGCCTCATTTGGCAATCCTGTTTTTGCTTTGGTTTTTACGCGGCACCATCTCCGCCTTCTTCTTAACTCTGTGGAGCAAAAGAATAACATGTAAATAAAAAAAAATGGTAGCTAAAAAAAATTGGAGGAAATACGGTGGGAAGGCTGAATAAAAAAAGTGGTAGCTAAGAGTTGAAAAATATAAAAGACATTCAGTTGAGAAAGGCGAAAGGGAAAAAATTTATACTGCAAAGAGATATACAAGATTTATTTTGAAAGTGGGACAACTCAGTTTTTTTCGTAGTTGGAGTGGCGTTCTATGGTGGGTTGAGGCATCAGGTCACAGAGAATGCTTTCCTAGGTTATTTTCTCGACTAAAAGCCGTCCAATATGAAAATCGGGTTATAGAACATTTCGGCAATACATAAAGAAAACGTCCAGTCATATAAGACTACACACACTGCAAAAAAATCTTGTTCTTATAGACAAATTGCATAATTTACAGAGATAATATGTTTATTTTATAAGAATAATTTGCAATCGCTGCTTTTTAACAGACCAATTGATAAGAAAACAAAAAATTTTCTTGACCCCCAGTCCCTCAGTGGCAGGAAAGACCACAATAATATTACAGAGAAATAATAAACTGCTGAATCAAGATTCAAACTACGGATCTGGAGATGTTCAGTCCAACTGCGACTAAAACCAGAAAAGCGCTTTTTTTTAAAAATATTTTAAACGGCATAGTAACTGTATTCTTCTGTAAATATGTATAAAAAGCCCTTATGGATTTTGAAGCATATATTTACCATGCTCTCCCTCTATACAAGGTATTATTAGTCGGAGATTTCAGCTCAACATACTGTTTATAAGTCCGCAGTTATTTTGGCAATGCCCGGTCCCGAACCTGAAACCTTTCGCATACAAGGCAAACGTCTTACCGATTGGTGTCCCTAGTCCCAATTAAATTATTGATTTTTGGCAAATGTGTTTCCATAATTCAAAGTTTAATTTAAGAGTTCACATTAAAATGTCTTGCAAATACTAAATTTTATTTTAAAAATAGGTTACTGAAAATTAATTTTATTTGAATACCAACATCGTTCCAGACCTTTTAGTTCTTACGCCATAAAACATCTATTCCTTTTAAATTATTCTCAAATGTTATACTTTCTGCATTTTATATTATTAACCCATTAAGACCCTTTCTGGTGGCGCTAATTTAAGGTTATGAGACTAAAATGATAAGAGTTTTACCGGAAAAGTTGCCTTAAACAGCATTAAAAATTGCGAATTTTTTTTTAAAAGTGTCCCTTAAAATTGACGCCAGGCATTAATGGGTTAAGAAAATTCTATCCAAAAACTAAATGATAAAATCAATCGCATTACTGACAATACATCGAGCATAACTTTCAAGGAATAAATGTACCACAATTGCACCGAAGAAGAAAAATCCACATAAAAGACGGCAATAAAAAAAGTGGTAGGAAAAAAAAATCCTATAGAAGATTTCCGTGTGAAAAAAAAAAGTTATTCTGAATGACGAGTTGAAGTAACCTCTATGTATATTTATGGAAGGCGCTTGGAGCGTGTAGCGGAATATGTGATAGATTCTCTCGCATACATCTGGGGTTTTGACAATGATGCTAAAGAAAATACCAACCCTCTGGTTTGTCACCTGTTCTTCATATTCATTTTGGTTGAATAAGCTCCCTTGGAGCAAGGCTAAGGACAAAACACTATAAAGGGATGAAAATTCTTCTAGATAAAACGAGAACTTATATTCCCTGCAAGAACTGCACCGGTGCCCAACTTGCCCCGAATCGTATTATCAAGTGCCCAGCCAGCCCTTTGGAAAGGGCGCATTTTACCGGGGGTCTCCAAACTCAAGTGCTTCAATGTTAATCCAATTGGATAAAAAACTAATTCCCCTGAAACATTTCCCCGGCTGTATTAAATATTTTTACAATGGGTTATTTTAAATAATAAATGTAAATAACTTGCAGGTCTCTATAATTGCGACTTTATTTAAATGGCGTCGAAAACTTTTTGTGATAATATTTATTCAAAATTTTTAAAAAATTCGAAACCATTTCAAAAATTGGGATTGTCGGGACTTGTAAGTCAGCTACATTTGTCACATAAAAAAAACAGCTTGCAAAAATTGAAGAGAAACGGAGAAATGTGACAGAAATGTTTTTTCTCCTTTTTATTAACACTGATGAATTTAAGTTTGCTTTGGAGACCAGCGATCCATCGCTCCCATTCCCCCTTAAGAACTTCTAGATGTCCTCTACATCACAAATGTTTTTGAACTAGTGGATGCAGTTTTGAAGACACACGAGACCATTTAATTATCCATGGACACGGTAAAAAAAAAAACTATATCCTCAAACCAGCCGTTCCGTCAAAAAATCTACTCTCCTGTCCTTTTTTTTTTTTTGCATCTCTACGAGATTACCCGCCTCACAAAAAAGGGCCCGCCCCGAGGCCTTTTCAAGTCACTCCGCCCTATTAGTTTAAATCGAGAGGCGGCCGGCAAATCGAGTTACCATCCACACCAGGATCAATGGGTTTCAATGGCTGCGAGGCATAAGGGGACGCCTTTTGAGGGTGGGCTGCCTCAGTGGTAAACATAGGAGAAGGGGGACCAACATCAGTAGGCTAAGTCACGTGAAAATGGTTGGCGAAACGCCTTGGCGGGTTTTCCAAAATTTTAAATTAATAATAATAATAACGTTTTCAAAATTTTTATAATAATACAAAAACAGCAACAATAAAAAACAATTTCAACTGTAATAACGATGATATAAAAATAAAAATAAGAGCAATAATAATAGCAATAATGGTAACCGTGCAACAATAATAATAATGAAACTGTAACAATTAGAACACACTAACAATAATTAGCTAACACAATAATAACAATATTATAATAAGTTCTGAAATTCATCCGACTGACTGAGTTACGTCGAATATCGAACGAAGTGCAAGATAGCGCCACTGGTTTGCTATGGGTGCCAGCTCAAGCGTCGACCTCGTTACTTGATTCTAAATTTTGAAGCGTGATTGACAGTGTTAAAGCTCCATAGAGGCTAAGAAAAGATAGCCGAAAAACGTAAAACCAAGCCCAACAAACAACAAATTCATTACATTTTTGCTCAAAGGAGGCTAGAAATAGACAACCGAAAATGATTAAATTGTTAAATAGTAATAAAATATTGGCTGTGTAGAGTTGATTTTAGATAGAAATTTGAAAATTACTACTGATGATGTCTGATCCTACTCGAACGAAGACATAAACCATCTATATAAGCCCGACCAACTATAATAAAGTGTCCCGATGGCGAGCTTACTGTGTAGCTCGAAAGTCGAAGTCCCATTGGTTGCCAACTAAAGTGTCGACCTCGTCACTTGTGTAGGGTTCTCAATTACAAAGCGTCGTAATTAACTGTTTTGAAGGTTCTGAAAGACGTTAGAAATAGACAGCTGGAAATCCTATAAAATTACCTATTAAATTATCCACCAAATGTAGCGATAAGTCGCCAACCGTTGTATTTCGCGCCAATGATCTACCCAACCTGCCTTCCCGACATGTGATTTCTGGTGGCTTCACCTAGCAGGTCGTTGATCCACTGATTTCTTGACACCTTGTGATGCGGTTACACCGGGAGAGGGCGCTCGACTAAACGGATTAGGAGGGCGCTGTCAAAACACTTGTGTGTTGACACGGGCCGATAATGATGGCCTTCATTAAGTGCGGGGGGAGATGCAGGCGAGCCACGGTTGGCGACAAAGTGGTATTTGGCGACGAAAGATACATATTTTTTTTCCCCAACAGAGCAGCTTTATTGGCGTTTAGGTCTCTGTTGGCTCGGCATAGTCCTCAGAACTAGAGAATACATGAGGGAAAAATCCCTTCATTGCATAGGAATCTGTCTGCATCAGACCTCTTTGGCGACGATAGCGAGTCATCGCCTAAGCTAGTGTAATTAATTTGTTTTCTATAACTTGGCTCTTCCCACGCGGCAACCCTGATTCACGTGAGACACGATTTCCCCGTTTGTACAACCACGTTTCCCACGTTTGTTTATCGAGACAAGAGCCAAGGAAGAAACCCTGTTTCCTGTCACAAATGTCCGCCCAGCAGACCATAATACGGGAAGATTCCTAATCAATAAAGGGTTTTCCCCCCGGACTATTTAACTAAACCCGGCAAACTTGGGCTTATGAGGCGAACACGTAATACCTCTCAGTCACTGAGCCGCTAAGAGCTGTTAAACTTGTTAATATAAATAAACCGGGTATAATCAGTACAACAGTCATCTGCACTTCGCTAACTACCACTCCAAAATTTAGAAGTTTGATAATAATTAAGTTCTATAGTTTAAAAATGCGAACTCTAGCGGTTGCTTATTATTCCTCAGACAATTGAAGAGGAACTGACCGGTCGTATTTGATCCCCGGAACCTCTTGCGTGCAAGCTCAATACCGAACCGTCTGCGACAAAGTAATTACTCAGTCGTGAGGGCTTTTGTTCCCTCCACCCTCATTTGAAACACTCTAGGGATTGAAAAATGAAACCGATGATTTTGCCCTCAGTTTAAACCGAAAAAAAAAAAAAAAACGTTTATTTTTTCATGAGGCCGGTCTAAACCGGAAACCGATTTTCTGCGGGGAAAACCTTCTAAAAACCGGAAATCATTTTTTTCTCTCAAAAACGCCTTTGGCGATTTTTTATGATATAATTTTTCAAAAAAAAATAATAATAATAATAATAAAATGTTATTGCACTTTGTGAACGGCATATATATTAAATGGGAGGGTTTTTTTTTAAGTTTTTTTTTCTACCGTTTCTTCTCTAAAGGAAAAGGAAATAAAGATGAAATAATACAAAGCTTAATAAAAATACTCAAAATGATTGGAAAAGCCGGAATAAGAATAGGAACGTTATAAATTTAAAGAATAAAAAGTAACAATTATCAGGAAACCTAGAAATTAGTTTCCAACAAAACACTTTGAACATTTAAAATTGACTGTGTAAATTGTTTTTTTTTTAATTCAAAAGTAAAGTTTAAAAATTAATAGATTTTTTCAATTAATAAAAAACTGAAAAACTTAAAAAAAAAAAAAAAAAAACTTTAAAAAAAAAAAAAAAACAGGAACACCGTTTTTTTCCCATTGAAAAACCGGTTTCGTTGAAAACTGGTTTTTAAGGTTCGGTAAAACCGAAAAACCGGTTTTTGAAACACCAGTTTTTTTGTTTCAGAAAAAACACCATCCCTACCGTTTCTTATTTGGTTGGCGGCGAGTATAGCATTAGGTGCTTGTCTTTCTCCGCAGTTTAAGTTTCTGACTATTGTCAGGCGTGAGCCTCGACCATAGAAATAGCAAACCAAAGGCAAAACTGATAAGAACACATACACCTGATGTATTAGTACGAGAGCTAGCAACGTCGAAAAAACAAGCATTTCAGGTGGGCCAGTTTTAGGATATGCTATATCTCTCACTCTCCCGGACATCATAAGGGCTATCTGGCTGGCGGTAGTGGTTGCGTTCCTCAATGCGCATCCTACTAATACAAGTAAAAAATTGATTTTTCAAATCATTTTAGGACGTTCTATTTTTTTATTATTATTTTTAGTGAACTTTTTGCAACATAAATCTATTATTGCCAGACATTTTTATTGTTGTTTAAGCTGTGCCAGACGCTAATTTTGATTTTAAAAGCTCAAGTGTTGCCCAAATTATCAGCTCATTACAAGTATTGCCACATTATTTTGCGCAATGAATGACGATGACGTAATTGCAATGATCGGTGAATTCGCACCTGAGCTGGTAATTTGGGCAACACTTGAGCTTTCAAAATCAAAATTAGCGTCTGGCACAGCTTAAACAACAATAAAAATGTCTGGCAATATTGATTTATGTTGCAAAAAGTTCGCTAAAAATAACAATAAAAAAATAAAACGTCCTAAAATGATTTGAAAAATCAATTTTTTACTTGTATTAGTAGGATGTGCACTGATGAACGCAACCACTACCGCCAGCCAGATAGCCTGTATGATGTCCGGGAGAGTGAGAGAGATAGCATATCTTAAAACTGGCCCACCTAAAATTCTCTCTCAAAAACGTTGCTAGCTCTTAGACTATATAGACAGATTCCCAGGAGATGAAGGGGTTCTTGCCCTGGACTCTTTAGTTATACTCGAAGTTAATTTTAATGGTGAATGGCATAGTAGCCATGGTATAACCATGCGTCACCATTTGAGGACATTTTTTAAAACCTCTCCACAAACAATTAACAGGTTTATTAATTCCGAAATGGACCTGGTCCGATAAAAGGAGACTCAAATATCAGTTTTTAGCGTTTGATTACAGGTATCAGTAATTTATTTCTATAAAAAAATGAAGTTGAACGAATTAGAGTCCTTAAAAAATATTTTATTTTTTCCCCTCAAACTTTTCAAAATGTTATTTTAGTAGTTAATTTTAAAGGCATTTCGCATTAAAAACAATGTTGAAATAATCCGTTAACTACAAATAAGTGATATGGCTTTTTTTTTGTTGCATTTATATCACAAAAAAATGTGTATTTTTAGAGTTTAAGGCGTGTCTCTACTATTAAACATTTTTTTTTAAATATCTTTGCAAAACGTACTTTTTAGCATATATTTGCATGAAAAGTATGCTTAAATTAAGAATATACTATATGTTTAGGATTTTGGTCGGGTCTTAAGAGGATAATATTCTTGGTTGTCCCAAAACTAGGCATGACATACAACAAAGGCGAACAGTAGCAGATGACAAATGACAGTAATTGCGCCCTCTAGAAGGGAGAGTGTAGGCTTTATAGCCCATTACCCAGCTCGCCAGAAGAGACAGTCACAAGAGACACACAAAGAAGGACGACACATGCCTTTACCAGGATTCGAACCCGAGCCCAGCAGCTCCAAATGCTAGTACACTAATCACTGAGCCGGCCGCGGGCCGGCAACAGTAGCAGATACTCCTTATGTAATTTTGTAGAACGATAATGCTTTGAAAACAAACCGATATTCAGCAACACTTGGGAAAATTTGAGTTATATTGTACATAAGTTTAAAGAGAAATCTCTTGGGTGTAAAAGTCCATACGAGATCACCATACTTACAAATTGTCATGACTTTAACTATTTGAATTGAGTAACACCGATACCAATATTACTTAATAACTGTAAATTATACGTACACAAGCCACCGGTATCGAAGCCAAACCAGCAGCTATAAATATTTAGATAATTAACAAATATTATTGCTATGATTAGTAAATATTTATTATTTATTTACTATTAAATGTGACATAAAATGTGGTAGCAACAAATACCAAACATTTTTAAAAGCTCAAAAACTGTTAAAGTCAAAAGTCAAATTCATTAATTTTAATCGATCTAAGGCTCTTTTTGTGCCGATGCAAGTTGTCGGTCTGACGTACGAGTTACGTTGGGAGCTATGCTGGTTGGCTCTTACAGATAGAGCTCTTACAGATTTAGTCTCATAAACTTAAACAGCGCCATCTGACGGGAATGGGATAAACATTTGAGCAACACTGCATTCATAGTTGGTTGGCTGGCTTGTGTGCTGATCAGAGACCCGCTTATCCCATTAAGACCAAGTCAGATGGCGCTTATTTAAGCTTATGAGACTAAATATTCAAAAAATATCGTTACCGAAGCGCTGACTTGCACCATCAGTTATTTGTATTAAAAAATGACGTGTTTTTAAGGAGTTGATGGCGTTGATGTTGTTTAAGTGTACTTTTTCGATAGAGCTCTTATAGATTTAGTCTCATAAACTTAAAAAGCGCCATTTGACGGGATCTTAAAGGGATAAGCTTTTGGGTAACACTGCATTCATAGTTGGTTAGCTGACTTGTATGCATATTTTCTGGCTAGTGTGCTGATCAGAGACCCGCTTATCCCATTAAGACCAAGTCAGATGGCGCTTATTTAATCTTAAGAAACTAAATATTCAAAAAATATCGATACCGAAGCAGCTGACTTGCACCATATGTTATTTGTATAAAAAAAATGACGTGGTTTTTAAAGACTTGATGGCATTGATGTTGTTTAAATGTACTTTTTCGATGGAGCTCTTATAGATTTAGTCTCATAAACTTAAACAGCGCCATCTGACGGTATCTTAAAAGGATAAACTTTCATAAAAAATACAAACACATACCGAATTTTTTACTAACACAGATAGAGAAAGTACACTGTCAGCAGACTGTTACACGCAGACTGTTAGCGTAATAGGCTGCGATATAACCCACTAGGCCACCCAGGCTCCCCCAGCTGTTATTTTAGCAATGCCCTAACCCTTGACTGGAACCTCTCTCATGCAAGGCGTGTGGTGTTAACCGACTGAGTTCCCCAGTCCTGCAAGCCTTTTTTGGCGCGAACCAATAGGAATGTTTCAGATGATGTACCGCTCTTGTTTTCTTTTTTCTATTTACTGCAATTTCATTGGTTGATTCGGTTTCACTCTCAAAATGAACGATACAGATGAAAAGAAACTTTTCTTTCCCTGCAAGCTCTCTTTAACAAATGTTTTGAATGACCAACAGCAAGACGTACAAGTACAGCAAGACGTTGGCATTTAATAAATTTATCAAATGAAATATTCTTAGAAAACTCATTTTCGAATACCAAAACAAATGGAATACCAGACAACAATCGGAAATAATAAGTTGGAGCTGTTGCCATCCGCGACGGGAAACAACCTCACAGTATGATTTCATTAATTTTGTTTCCTCTTTTATTCGTATTTTTACATTGTTTGTTCAAACGCAACACAGCCCGCAATGGAGTGTTTTCTGAATCCATAATTCCACTGCTACTTCGCGCAAATCCGATTTAACAAAAGGGCCAACGCTGTCAATTACCCGGCTGCAAAGCGCGAACATGAAATTGAATACATAAACAACGGGCTCTCCCCGCTGTGCAAACATTGGGTGTGTTAAGTCCCTTCTATAGTGCCGGAGGCTGATTCCCGTGCTAATTGCCCAGAATCATAGGATACGCGATTATTGGCGGGGTTGCCACAACTGATTCGACGCCAAGGAGAGTCCTCACTTCTATATCACCCCAAAATGGGAGAGAGTTTGTGAATTCTAAAACTAAGCTTTAAGTTCATGTATAAAAAAAATAAGTGTGGAAAACCCGTAGGAGAGACCTTAGGGTAAAGCGATGGACTTCTGAGAAAAAATAATGATGAAAATGAGCATTAACAAAGTGTAAAAAGAAGAATTAACATGTATCGTTAAGGACAAAACAATACTAGTCAAAGTGCAACTTGCCGTCAGGGTAAAAATTACAATAGCTAAAGAAAACTAAACTGTCATAATGGCATTTAGATTATCAAATAAACTTGCAGCTTTCTTTTACTGGTTTTACTTGTACTTTACATTTTGAAGCTTATTATTAATAAAATTATAGAGCAACAAAAATCGCGACCTCTAGCGGTGTTTATGGTTGTGTTTATAACTTCTCGCACACATAGATTAGATTAGGTTGCTCGTTTTACGTCTGTCTATTTCAAGCCCTTTAGGAGTTTAAAATAGCCAAATTATGCCTCTTAATTTAGAACCTTGGTCAAGTGACGAGATCGACACCTAAGCGGTCACCCAAAGCAAATCGGTGGCACCATTAAGCTCTTGCTCGGGACTTTCGACTCAAGATACTTAAAGAGTAAGTATAGTATATTGCACTCAGAACAAATGCAGTCAAACATAAATATATACGATCGTATGTCGGGATTCAAACCCGGGATCTTCTAGCTGGAAGGATAACTCCCTGACCATATAGCCGCCCTGTCGACTCAGACAATGCTTTTCGATGCTATGGTGAAAAGTATAATAGCCAAGGTATTGGGCTCTTTGGCCCTTTAAGACCGGCCGTCAGATGGCGCTGATTTAAGTTTATGAGAATAAACTTTAAAGTTTTATCGACAAAATGCCTTAAACAGCAGCAATGCCAGAAACTCCTTAAAAACAGTCATTTTTTTTTTACAAATAACGAATGGTACAAGTAAGCTGCTTCGGTATCGATATTTTTTAAAAGCTTGAGCATTCTCTTTTATACCCGCATTATCGTGATAGGTCGGGCTTGAAGGGTTAAAAAAAATTCAAGTAATCATTAAAATCATGAAAAAGAAGAAAATAATCAAAATTCGACCGAAAAATACTCTTCGGGCAGTACAAAATTAACCAAATGAATAAAATTTTTTATCATTGTCTAAACTATTTTGGCTAATGTTTAACATTTTATTATCCAAATGATAGGGTTGCTTCAACCGTGGATGGCAACAGTGCCAGCGATCTGGTTTTTATTTTTTGTCTGGAATTACTTTTGTTGTGGTATTCGAAAATGAGTTTTTAAGAATATTTAACCAATTCATATTTTTAAAATGCCAGCTTCTTGCTGTGGTGTTGGTTGTTCAAATCATTTGCTAAAGCCAGCTTGCATAGAAAGAAAAGTTTCATTTCTTTTCATCTATGACGGTCATTTTCAGAGTGAAACCGAAACAACCAACAAAATCATGTGGAAATGAAAACCAGAGCGTTACGTCATCTGGAACTGAAACATTTTCAATTTCAAAATTAGCCAAAGCGGCAAATTGTCGCCAAGTTTGGCAACCTGGCGACACCGTGTCCTTATTTGCTCTATCGCGTTGATAAAAACTTTCAGTTTGCATAAAACGGCTTTTGGAATCCGGTTTCAGTGGTTGACCGTGTAACCAATCAAGGGGGAGGGCCAAACCAAACACCGGAAGAAAAGGGGGAGGGGGCAGAAGGGGAGGGGAGAATCGATACCTTTTATAACCCCCCTCCTCCCCACAGTTCTCCCACTGAACTTCAGGAGGTAACTGGGGCCGGGTAAAGCGCTGGAGAGCCAAGTCGGTCAAAGCGTTCGCCTTGCATGCGGATTGTCCTAGTTTAGGGTCCGGGCACAGGGCCGGCCCCAGGGCAGGGCGGTCCGGGCGGCAGCCCGGACCGCCCTGCCCTGGGGCCAATGATCTAGGGGACGGAATCACGGAAAATCACGGGGAAAATCACGGAAAATGAAAATAAACTGATAAAAAAATTAAGTCACAGGGTATCCTAAAACTTAAAAATCCCAAAATAGCTGAAAACTGTTTTTAAATCGAACCGTTTCAAAATTTAATGCCTCAATGTATGATAAAAGTTAAATAAATAAACAAATTTAATAAACCTTGCTACATTTAAAAAGATACCGAAAATAAGTTAAAATCAATTATAGTAACTAGAAAGTGAAATGCACTCAGATATTGTTTCACGACTTCTTATCTGCACGCACGGAAACTTTTTGAAGTTTATTCAGTTATTGGCTGAGTTTCATCCAAAAATGAATTAACACGTTCTCAGAGTCCTCAATAAAGAAGAAATGAAAGCTACATATCAAGGGAAAACTATACAAAACGAAATAATTGAATTATTGCATGAAAACATAAAGCATCACATCAATGAGCAAGTTCAAAAGGCCCAAATATTATTCCTTGATTCTTGACTGTACTCCCGACGCACTAATTTCGAAACCGTACGTATCCTGTCAGAGGGGCAAAACAAGAAAGTTTTTTGCATGAGGGCCCGGATAAACCCGTTCAAGACCTCAAACAAATATATATAATAGATATTTTTCACAGTATGGACCAAGCAATAAATTCCTTGGAAACCAGATATAATTTATTAATTACTCACAGTAATTATTTCAGCCTTTTGTATAATATTTTTGGTCTAAAAGACATGCCCAGAAATGAGCTACAGGCACTTTGCAAATTTTGTAAACTGATATGAGTTTTTAATAAAACGTTTTTTTAATGCTTCCTTCATTAACTGATATGGTCGCATGAGATTCACCTAAAAAAACGGGTGGTGGTGGGGGGGGGGGGGGGGGGGGGGCGCAAAATTAAGGTTTTGCCCGGAGCCCCAAAATGTCTAGGGCCGGCCCTGCCGGGCATCACCAAAATAACTGCCGACCTGCCAAGATGTCCCTCAAATTATATCCCGTGTAGAAGGAGTGCACGTTGAATATATTCTCCAAAGTCCCACATTTAATTACGGGGTACCCCGAGTACCTTTTATTTAGTGTTAGTCAACCCCCCCCCCCCCCCCCCCAGACACACACACTCAGTTCCCCCACTAAACTGCAGAAGGTAACTACAAAAAAAAAAAAAAAAAAAAAAAAACACTACTTTCCAGTTAAAATACACATAGCTATTCACTCTTATTTCTGAAAATCTTCAATTCTTTTTTTCTTCGGTCTTATTGCCGTTATGAACTAACAACATCAAGCAAGTCGTAGAAGAAATTATCAAAATTCACGGACACATATAAAGTTCGACTCTCATGGACACGACAAAAAAAAAAACCTAACAACAAGGGGATTGTGAAAAAAAAAATGAATAAATCGGTCTAGATCGCATTGCTTAATAGGTAGAGTGAGAAGAAAGTTAATAATAAGCATTTATTAAAATTTTTATTGTTTTATAAAAAGTATAGAGTATGTTTTAATATTACTTAACGTTCAGCCTAAAAATTAACGGAATTTAAGAGGGATTGTCAGTCCCATAGAGCTAATGCATTAGTTTCAGAATCACAACTTCCGCAGAAGTATTACTTTGCCATGTTGGCCCTTTTCCCCCTAGACATAGGAATCAACATAACATTGAAAAGAAACAATTTTCAAACGAAAATGTTGTCTAGTTATTTAACTATTTATTTTTGAAGTTTTAAAATGCGAACAATATACAGAAGATGGTGGTGACTTTATTTTACAACTTTATCAATTAATAATTAAATAATCGGTTGTTATTTTCTTTTCAATTTCGATTTAAATTGATGTTATGATGATTCCCGTACCTGGTGAAAATGGGACAACATGGCAAAACAATTCTTTTATTGATTAAAGTTGTGATTTCAAAGCTAATGCACTAGCTCTATGGGACTGATTGTCCTTCTGGATCCTAAATGATTGTATCTGGACTTTTCGCCTTTTGCTGCAGATGTAAGAATGGCGCCTTCCAATAGTTAAAATAATTAATATAACAGATTCCAAATGTGAGCAACTCATTTTCAGCTTGAATACCAAACTATTGGTATGGTATGGTACATATATATTCCAGCTTGTGTGCTTGTTCAGAGGACCGCTTGTAAGCTTTCGTCAAGTGGGACAGTCACACAGAAAGAGTTTTTACAAGCACAAGAGACACACAAAGAAAGGACAACATAAACAAATAACAACATTTATTGACGGTCACAAACATCCATGCCTGACCGGGATTCGAGCCCTACCCCAGCAGTTCCAAAGGTTAGCATCCTAACGATTGCGCCACCGGGGCGGCACCAAAGTATTAGTTTGATAGAAATGATGTAATTGACTTAGTTTCAACTTTTTTTTATGACTTTTGACATTTTCTCTAATTATGACATAATCAGGGTTTTTTTTTTCAACCTTCGACGGACAGTAAAAAAAGGGTTAATATACAGTGGTGGCCAAAAGTGTGGACACTTTTTGAAAGTTTCATATTTTTCAACATTGTGTGCTTGTAGAATATATGAATTTTCACTTTTGACATTTTTTATTACTAAATTCTACATTAAATAACCTTCAATTTAATGTATAAACTGTTGTATTTAAGTGAAAATTGATATATTTTACAAGCACACAAAGTTAAATGAAACTTCAAAAATGTGTCCACACTTTTGGCCACCACTGTATAAAAAAAGATTTTATTACCAAACGAAAGGTACAATACAGCTTATTAATCTGCATAATCACCTTGACAATTAAGGCGTTATATCTGTAAACACTAAACAAGCTTTGCAATATCATCTTTATAAAATGTAGCCTCCAATGATTCGAAAGGAGTTAGGGCTGTTTCTTTGAGCTCCACGTCAATTTGGAAGCTTTATCCTCCAAGCCACTATGCTAATCGATAATTCACTTACAATGAACCTTCGAGTTTTCTTAACTACTTGGTCAACTAGCTGAACAATATCGTCTGTAACGACATACTTGCTTCCTCGGCCTCATAGACATCCAGTTTGGCCATCTTTAAATTTTCAAAACCGTTTACGAACAACCCATACAAAGGTGTCTCCATACACTCGACTCATTGATCCATTCTTCGATGAATTTCTATTGCAGTGTTCACTGTTCCCTTCTGCCAGCGAGAAACGAATAACAACTCTTAATTCTCACTTGGCTGCTACATTTTATGAGATATTCATATTTCAATGCATTGCTCAGTTCTCACAGATATGACAAATGCTTGAATTGTCAAGGTGATTATGTCGAGAAATAATCTATATTGTAACTCACTTATGGTGCTAAAATATCTTTTGTGTATTGACCCGTCTTTTCTTTACAACCCAACGTTGGTCAAAAAACAAAAAACACGTACTTTACTTGCTAGAAGGGAATATCCAAAGAAAGGGTAAAATGTTAGGGATTTTTCACTGTTTCATCTGAAATTTTGTAAGAAAAGTTAATATTCGGATTTTCGGATTTAGCATCCTCGAAAACAGATAAAATCGTTGAGGAAATTTAAAAAAAAAAAAAAAACGTTAAAAAAACAATTGTGTTTTTTCCCCTGAAAAAACTACTTGGTTCTCAAAACCTACAATTTTGTTTCAGCACGTGCTGCCATCTATGAAGTACAATTTGTTCAAACTGGGGATACCACAAGAATATTGGCCAGAAATATGTCTAAATAATTACACTTGGGCAATGTAAAATTTATGAGGAACTGGTGTTACTAATATATATGAAGTCTGGAAATACAGCAATAAAAAAATACAGCCATTCGAAATTAAATGATTATAGATTATTTAATATAGCCGAATACTAGGAACCTGTATCTATAGGAACTAGTATAAACAGTAATTCGGTTACAGTTACTTAGATAAAAGAAAGTAACTAGTAATTGCAGAGTCTTTTTTAAACCATTTCAAGTTATAAGAAATAATTCACTGTAAGAAACTGGAGTTTTACAATTAGAAGTTACATGTTTTCCAGGCCTGTTAACATTCTGTGGAAACAAGTAACGGCGAAATTTGTTTACAAAGCCGATTAACTAGTTTTAGTTTCACCATACCCCGCATACATTTGCATGCGAGATACTTTTTGATGACTTATTTGTCTTTATCTGCTTAAACGTAGTCAACTAACATTAAGTAATTTTCATATAAAAAATGTATTTAGTTCTCCAAAGTGGTAACAAAAAATAAAAAAAAATATCTTTACTAGTGTTACGAAATTGTGCCTTCAGACATCGCTCCCTAAATGGAGATTTGGAATTCAATTCATAGTTTATTAAAATATTCCGAATTCCGTTTGAGAAAAATGACATAGTTAAATAATATGATAGTATATTTTTAATTAAATCGATATACAACTTTAAAGTGTAAAGTAATTAATTACTAATCGGAAGATTATGAATTACATGAAATGCCATCTCATAGAAAATGAAAGGTTTTTTTCCCCAAGGATTGCTGCTGCTATTTAGCAGCTGACTGGAATAGTTAATCTGAGACACGACAGCGTTACGTCGTGTTGACATTGCAGTTTTGAACTGGATTTTATCTGTGGTTCCTTTTGTTTCCCCACTCAAATGTAAAAGTAATTTAACAAATATCCAAGTAAAATTTAACTGACACTTCTGCATTATGTCTAACATGTATAGTGTTGGCAGAATTTGCATTTTGTGAGAAATGATACAGAAGCTCTATAACCGATACCAATACATTGTTTTGCGGATTCCTGATGCTATATAACCGCTGACTTGAATAGTCAATCTAAACAACGTTAAGTCTCGTTGACATTGCGGTGTTGAATAGGATGTTAGAGTCTACGATTTCTTTTGTTTCCCCATTCAAATATTCAAGTAATATTTAACTGACACTTCTGCATTTTGTCTCATATGTATAGTTTTGGCAGAATTTGCATATTGAGAGAATTGATCCAATATGCAAATCATTCAAATACATGAAAGGTCACTACTTCATTCAAATACATAAGGAGTCCATATCAGAAATTTTAGATTTTTAGAGTAAAAAATTGTTACTGAAAGAGGTAATGGGATATATTTTAATCTTCCAGATCTTTATATTCTAGAACTTTTTTTCTTTATATATGTTTTAAAAATTTTGAATGTCTTTGAGCACAAAAAATGAATGGTAATATTTAAGCACTAAACATTTTAATATTCTTTCAGAAAGCATAGTTTTTGATATTCTGTTTTAGAGAATCTCAAATTGCTTAAAATAAAACTATTCATCATCGTAATTCATTTTTGCTCTTGTAAAATTACCTACTCTTTACATATAATTATTGCCAAAAAAGTTGTAGTTACACAATAAGAAATGACATGTGTTACAGATCTTTCAAGCATTCTGTAGAAACAACTAGCGGTGAAATCTGTTTACGGATACGATTAACTAGTTTCAATTCCACATACCTCGCATGCATATGCGAGATATTCATTGATGCTTCTGTAAATTGAAAGTTTGTGCATTTTTATGGGATTTTTTAAATATAAAAATTGTGTTTATTTCTGCAAAGTGGTAAAAATAAAATAAAAAAAAACATTTTATCATTACTTTACTTTTTTAAAAATCATTTTAGCCATCACATAGCGACCCTTTAAATGAAAATTTAGAATGCAATCAAAAGTTAGTTAAAATATTCCGATTTCCGTTTAAGAAAATTACATAGTACATTAATGTGATAATAATTGAAGTTAAATCGATTTGCACTACCTTTAAAGGGGAAAATAAATCTTATAAAGAGGAGGCTCAAATAATGCAACCCAAAATGCTTGTCAAAATCATTTCAACTTTTTATGCATAGTTTTGTCCAGTCCTTAGTGATATGTTATTGCATTTCGTAAAACATAATTATCATGAAGAGTAATAGTAATATTTATGTATTAATAATCCTGATATCAATTTAGATTTCACAGTTTTTGATATTCTGTTTTTGAATGTCAAAGTTTATAAAAGAAATCTATTCAACATATGATTATGAATTTTTCTTGGAAATCTACCAACTCATTACCTAATTCACTGCTAAAAAAAGTTTGGAAATACAGTAAGACGTAACATGTTTCTGTAAACAGTCTGTCGGAACAACTAACGACGGAATCTGTACACCAACACCAGCACCACTACCTGGTTTTAATTTCAACATACCCCACACCTTTTAATGTGAGATACTTCTTTAGGGTATTTTCATATGAAACCAGAATTCACAAAAAATTACTTAAGAAATTTTTATTTTTAAGTATGTATTTGTTTCTCCAAAGTGGTAACATCAAAATTGCAAAAAATATTGTCGCTACTGGACAATTTCTAAATTGGGCCATAAGATAACGTTCTTTAATTAATGATGCATTGCAAAATCGTTTTTTTTTTTTTTTTCAAATGATTTCAGGGGAGTAGTAAACTTTGCAGCTGTCAATTCTCTTGTGATTGCTTTATAATATTTTTTTTTTAATTGTAAATGCAATTAAATTATCAAGTTTATAGAGCTTAATAATTTTAAGTAGGTCAGCTTAATTACCAGACACATCCTGTAATAAAATTTATTTAAGTGATAAAATATTTTGGTTTTGCTACGACTAATAAAAATTTCTTTTCATTTTAAAACAGAGAGCACTTTCAACCAATTTTCGTCAGTCACACAGTTTAAGTAAGGCCGTAGTTTTAGTCCAGGCAACGAAGAGTTCTAGAGCGAAAGTTTTAGAACACAATTTTTGACTTCATAACTTTGTTTGGACTAGTTAGGAGGTAAACATATCAAAAGTCCGCGCCCCTAGTCTCTGTGCTGAAGGTTAAAGGGGTGTTGAATGTCCCATTTTTCGGTTTTTTGCTTGTATCTGAAAAATATGCGTCCTACCGTTATAATTGTAATACACAAAATGAAAGCTTATTAAATTTGCTACAAGTTTCATACCAAGAAAATTTTGATAGCTTGTATAGATTTCGAGATATCCGTGCTTGAAAGTCTGTAATTTTGGAGAAAACCTTTCACCCACCTAATTTTTCCTCTTTTTTTGACCGTATAACTCTTCAATAGTGCACCGAAACACTGATTGGTGGCCCTAGAGTGGTAGACAATTTAATTCTTTACAATAATATATCTAATTTTACTGTTTTATCTATTTTTCTTCAAATTTTAAAGCAGTTTCAGTTTTGAGTGAAGGGGGGACTGTCAGTACCATAAAACTAATGCATTAGTTTTGAAATCGTAAAGTTTGCAAAAGAATTGCTTTGCCATGTTATCCCCTTTTCATAATGTATTAGAATCATCATAACATCATTTTAACACCAAATTGAAAAAAAAAATAACATCCGGTCATTTAATTATTAATTAATAAAGTTTTAAAAAAGTGGCGCCATCTGCTGTATATTTTTGGCATTTCAAAATTTCAAAATTATGTAATTAAATAACTAGATAACATTTTCGTTTCAAATTTGCTTCATTTCGATGCTATGCTGATTCCCGTACCTGGGCAAAAAGGGCTAACATGGCAAAGCAACACACCTGCGGAAGTTGTAATTCCGAAACTAATGCATTAGCTCTATGGGACTGACAATCCCGCTTATGTACACTTATTCTATACGGAAATTCTAAAAAATAACGCAGAAACTCATTTTGTAGGCACGCTGTTAGTTTAATATTTCATCTGTTTTCATAATATATTATATCTATTTCATTTCATTCGAACCCCAGTGGAAGAACAGTCAAATTATCCTCCTGGTCTTCTTCATCTTCGGAGTCAACTTGAGAGACCCCATTCAGGCATGTCCCCTGGCAATTTTGGCATGCTGAGGAACATTTAGGGCTTGCCTTTTTGCAGCTGCACTTTGAGCTTGCACAATTTTTTGTGCATCGGCAGAAAATCATTTTCAAAATATCGTCAGGTACTGCTGCTAACTCGCTGTGCACTGGGACCAGGCAGTTGTTCTCAATCTTCCACCCATACATCTGAGGAGGCAGGTCTTTTCCCAGCCACAGCTGAACTTGGTGGAATGTTCGGAGGGTATGCTGTTTTACTGCTCCCTCGGTGGGAGGAAGGCAAGAGATATCAGGCTTGATGGTGGCTACTGATCTTAAGAATGACTTATACCTGTAGGCATTGAGGGAGGTCTCTATCGTTGGAGCCCCATACCACCTCAAGATGCAGGTTTCGCCTGTCTTTTGAACTTGATCGGTGGTTGAGGAAGGGTCAAAAAGACCGCTGCTGCTTTCTGGACCTCTGGCGACTACAGATACAGCTTCGCAAATGCAACCTTTTTTCGAAATGCGGAAGATGTTGTGTCGCATCCAGTAAATGCACGTTCCAAAAATAGCACGTTCTTTAAACCCAGTTGCTGAAGCTCTTGGGATGAGAAGAAGGAATCTGGTGTCTTCCCACGTGCTAGCTTTATAAAAGTAATGTCTTTATACGAATCAGCTTTAGTCCTCTCTAGAGGACTATGAGGTCGACATCTTCACCTACAATGGCGA
Source organism: Hylyphantes graminicola (assembly GCA_023701765.1). Classification (NCBI taxonomy): domain Eukaryota; kingdom Metazoa; phylum Arthropoda; class Arachnida; order Araneae; family Linyphiidae; genus Hylyphantes; species Hylyphantes graminicola. The sequence continues at coordinate 16,508,937 of CM043112.1, forward strand.
CAGCTGTGTTGTTTTCGACTTTTCTACAGCCGTATCCACAATCAGAACGTCCGAATCACTTTCTGCTTGAAGGGTCCCGTTCAAATTCCACCAAGTTCAGCTATGACTGGCAAAAGACCTGCCTCCTCAGATGGGGTGGAAGATTGAGAACAACTGCCTGGCCCCAGTGCACAGTGAGTTAGCAGCAGCACCTGACGATATTTTGAAAATCATTTTCTTCCGATGCACGAAAGACTGTGTAAGCTCAAATTGCAGCTACAAAAAAGCAAGCCTTAAATGTTCCTCAGCATGCCAAAATTGCCAGGGAACTTGCCTGAATGGTGTCTCTCAAGTTGACTCCGAAGATGAAGAAGAACAGGAGGATAATTTGACTGTTCTTCCACTGGGGTTCGAATGAAATGAAATAGATAAAATATATTATGAAAACAGATGAAATATTAAACTAACAGCGTGCCTACAAAATGAGTTTATGTGTTATTTTTTAGAATTTCCGTATAGAATAAGTGTACACAAGCGGGATTATCAGTCCCATAGAGCTAATGCATTAGTTTCGGAATTACAACTTCCGCAGGCGTGTTGCTTTGCCATGTTAGCCCTTTTTGCCCAGGTACGGAAATCAACATAGCATCGAAATGAAGCAAATTTGAAACGAAAATGTTATCTAGTTATTTAATTATATAATTTTGAAATGCCAAAAATATACAGCAGATGGCGCCACTATTTTAAAACTTTATTAATTAATAATTAAATGACCGGATGTTATTTTTTTCAATTTTGTGTTAAAATGATGTTATGATGATTCTAATACATTATGAAAAGGGGATAACATGGCAAAGCAATTCTTTTGAAAAAGTTGCGATTTCAAAACTAATGCATTAGCTTTATGGGACTGACAGTCCCCTCTTCACTCAACACTGAAAGTGCTTTAAAATTTGAAGGAAAATAGATTAAATAGTAAAATATGATATATTATTGTAAAGAATTAAATTCTCTACCACTCTAGGGCCACCAATTAGTGTTTCGATGCATTATTGAGTTATCCGGTCAAAAAAGAGTAAAAATTTGAGGGTTGAAAGGTTTTCTCCAAAATTACAGACTTTCAAGCGCGGATACCTCGAAAACTATACAAGATATCAAAATCTTCTTGGTATGAAACTTGTAGCAAATTTAATAAGCTTTCATTTTGTGTGTTTCAATTATATCGGTAGGACGCATAGTTTTCGAGATGCCAGCAAAATATCGGAAAATGGGACATTCAACCCCCCCTTCCCCTTCAGCACAGGGGTCGAGGACTTTTGATATATTTACCTTCTAACTAGTCCAAAACAAAGTTACGAAGTCAAAAATTGTGTTCCAAAACTTTCCCTTCGTTGCCTGGACTAAACTAACGACGGAATCTGTACACCAACACCACTACCTAGTTTTAATTTCAACATACCCCACACCTTTTAATGTGAGATACTTCGGTATTTGAATATAGAACAATTATTAGTGAAAATTTCTGAAGAAATTTTATTTTAACGTATGTATTTGTTTCTCCAAAGTGGTAACATCAAAATTGCAAAAAAATTGTCGCTACTTGACAATTTCTAAATTGGGCCATCAGATAACGTTTTTCAATTGATGATGCATTGCATTAAGCGTTTTTTTTTTTTTTTTCAATGATTTCAGGGGAGTAGTACGCTTAGCAGCTGCCGATTATCTTGTGAATACTTTGTAATATTTAAATAAAATGATTTGAAATGCAATTTAATTATCAAGTTTATAGAGCTTAATAATTTTAAATAGCTCAGCTTAATTACCAGACACAACCTGTAATACTGATAAAGATATTTTGGTTTTACTACTACTCATAAAAATTTCTTTTCGTTTCCAATCAGCCATCCCTTTCAACCAGTGTCCTACGGTCACACAGTTTAAGTAAGCCCGTAGTTTGCTTATATTTGGTATTCCTTATTTCAGCACAAACAACAAACACATTCCTCCAGGCCTGTCAGAAACGTGTCTGTAATCATCGATGATGCTCCTACTGATGTAAAGAAAGGAACAAACTTTGAAAACTTTTCCAAGTTAGATTTCACAGACAACTTTCCATAACGAACAAAAGAACTGGTGGTGTCGCATCCTGACAGGGCATGCACATTCAGCAGAGCGTGGCTCATTTCTACACCGAAATTTTGAGAAATGGCGGCGACATTCATGGCCCTACGCTTGTTCCCAAGTATCTGTATATAAAAAAAAAAAATGCAAGGTGTGTTCGAAAAATTCGGTGGGTGGTCTCATAATTTAAAAGTGGGAGAAATTTCATCTAGAGCCATCTAACGGCCATTTTACGACAGATAAGAGGAAGTGCAAGCTATAAGAAGTTTAACATAGTGTGAGAAAGATTGTCAGTGTGACATGGGGCAATGCATAAACATAAAGTTTTATTACAAGTTACGCGAAACGGCGACTGAGACACATGGCGTGTTAGTGAAAGTTTACGGTCAGGAAGCAGTGAGTAAAAAGTGTCAGTCGAACTCGTGCCACATTGTTTGGAGTTGTATACTTGTTCTAGGGCGCCTCGGCTACAGCTCATCTTTGACATCCTAATTTCCGTCTGTAAAGCGTTAAAACCAATGAAAACATAATTTTTACAATATTGATCTGTGCAAGTTCTTTTCTATAGTTGTCCCAATTAGTTGCAGTTCTGTTATTAAGCGGGGTGATGTGGTTTAGAACTTTTGGGAAGGAAATGTGGAGATTATTGTTTTGTAAAAGACGTGTATTTTCCAACTTGGCGTTTATTATTACAGTTCCACTTTCTGTGGTATGCAATGAAGTCGCCAGTAATAATGACGTTATCCTGAATTTTTGAGATAGATAGAAGGTTGTGTGCGACATCCTTGGGTTGGCTCCACAGGGAACATAGATCGAGACGAGAGACAGAGGGGGGATGGGCGGGGATCATCACAGTGATGGCCGAAGCTTCAGCAATCTTGAGAGAGGGAAGAGACGCTGAATGATGTGGGATAGCGCTCTTAATTGCAATGGCTGTGCCACGCATACCTCGTCCATGGATAAGGTCGCCGTTATCACGGTAGATGGAGTAATTTGGAAGGTAAATGTTGTCATTTTGTTTGAGGTGTGCTTCTTGTAAGAGTTGGATGTCAATACAGTACTTGTTCAGGTAGTCGCGGAGAGTGTAAATTTTGTTCTTAAGTCCGTTGCAGTTAAAGAAGCATATGTTTAGGTACTGTCTAGTGTGGAACATTATTAAGCCCCTGTTATACGTGATGTAGAACTGACGGTTCCCGGTCTCCTTAAGTAAACAAGACAAATCTGAAATTCGGAGAGAACCTGCATAAAGAGGTTCGGGGGTGTCAGACGTACTAGTTAATCGTAGGTTTTTTAAGCCTTTTTGTAGGGTTTTTTGGAGTAGATGAGCAGAGCATTTCCCTGTATTCTATTTGTTATTTACATCAAAATTTGCCTTTTATAATACACTTTCCAAATTTCATTGTATATGTCAAAGTGTTTTTTAGTATTTTTCCCGGAACGGTCAATAAAAATCTGTTATTGATTCATTTTTTTTTCAGAAATTGAAACAATTATATTCAATAATTTTAATATTTCTCCAATAACAATTAGTTCTAAATATTATGTAAAATGGTTAGTTTTCAAAAATTGACTAATAATTTCAAAGCTATCCATAAAAAATTCAAACTCAAAATTGCCAATAATATTTAAAAAAAAAATATTTTCATTGACAGAGTGGGCATTGTATAACTTAGGATTTTTTTTTATTATAATGACCCATTAACTGAAACCTTTTTTGGTAGTCGAAAAGTTGAAATTAACCCCACTAGGAATACGATACTTTCAGGCTTGAGTGGCGATTCTCAGAAAAACAACACAAAACAGTGTCAATAGGGGGTCAGACTGGGTGGTAGCTTCTCCGGAAGTGGTTTTGCGTTTGGACGTTTGGAAATCGGCACAACCGTTTGGAATTTGTATTTGTCTAGTCGCTTGCGGATAAGTTTGCTTCTGTATTTCTTTTTTTTTTTGTAACCTGATTGCATGATCATTGAAATTATCTTTTTGCCCATATATTTATAACTATATGAGTGTCCTTTGAGGGGTTTTTTATGGAGGGGGAAGTATCTATAAAATATATTAATTTTCTATGCTAGTATTTACCAAAGCATCTATCGTTAATATCTGAGATTATTTAAACTTTTTTTAATACAATTTACACCGAAAAAAGCCGTCTATTAACTTAAAAAAAGTTTCACTGTCTTGAAATTACCCCAACCAACAACCCTTAACTGTTCTGAAACAGAAAAAAATGCGTTTCTGCCACGAAAAGACCGCGTAGTGTAGGTTTCCTTTGAAGTTTACCGACTCCGAATGGATACGACGGTCCTGTACCGTCATATCCACCAAAAAAACCTAAATTACACGGTCTTCACAGGTTCTGGGATGTCAGACGTATACGTGTATACGCGGTCTATGACGGTGAACCTTCGGTTCTAGATCACGTGTAACAGGGGCTTTAATGAGTGGAAGGGATGAATTAGTGGAGGCAGTGAAGTTAACGAAAACTTGAAGCTTGTCGATATAGGATTATTGGCTGCTTTAATGGTAGTTAGGAGTTCTTGGATATTGCCAAGGTCGTTGAAAATAGATGTGAGCTCTTTGATTAATTCCACGACGGATTGCAGATTTGAAAGCATTTGGTTAATATCGTCTGGGATGGTTGACCGGTGGGAGGTTGGGGATTGTAGCTGCGGCTGCATAGGTGCGGGTCTTGTGGTAGGTGCGGCGTTGGGAAGGAATCCTTCTGAAGAGGTCAGTTGCTTGGGAAACCTGGTGGCATTGGCTGTAGTCATTCCAACTGCTGCTGCCTCTGCCTGTTTTCTCTGAATTTCTCTTTCCGCGTCTCGTAGTTAGTGAGTCTTGGGGAATTTCGGGCATTGGGTGTAGGTGGTGTTGTATCCGACTTCATTGCAGCTAATGCACTTGGATGTGTTCGATTTCGGCAGCTGGCATGACCTTGTTTCATGTTCACCCGCACACTTAAGGCACCTCGCAGACTTATATTTTAAAGTGATTGCTTTAACCGTTGGACTTGAATTAAAATAATAACTTTTTTTCTCAATTTGAAATGCCTTCTCAAAGTCGATGCTTATGAAAAAGTTTTAAAACCGCCTCTTTTCAACAGGTCTTTAACCTTTTTGTTTATACAGTAATTCTGTATTTTAATTCATGTTATATCATTGCTGATTACTTGCCGTCACACAAAGGGTGGTTTGTTCTCCATTATTATATCAAGCACCTTTTGGACTTTGATTAAAATTTAAGATAAGTTTATATTTGTAATTTAGAATTTTTATCATTATGCGTATAATTTATATGTTTCTAAAATTTTGAATTTATTTGAACATAATTATCATGAAGAGTGATATTTATGTATTAATCATTTTGACATTTCTTCAGAAATCACAATTTATCATATAGTGCTTTAGAATCCCAAAAAATAAAAACTATTTAACCCTCTAATGTATACTGTTACCGTTTGGTAACAAGTTACATAATCCACTTTATTCTATTAAAGTAAACCTCCCTCTCGACAAATTTGTGCTTTTTTCATCTATTACATTCCGTTATGAAGTTTCAGTTAATAATAACCCTCATAAATGACAGTGGTAAAAGCTTATTCAAAATTAAAAAATGAAGTTTCTAACTGTTGTGAATTTGCGTGTTTGGCAGTATTCAAACTGATAATATTAGTACTAAATACAAATAAATTGCTTTGAAAAAAATATTATAGTTCAAGAGGGTTATTTTAAACTATATTCAGTAGTTTTCTAATCATTCTTTTCAAAATTGGTAGTTTGTAGTTGGTTTTTACATGTGTTACAATTTGTTAACATCATGCATTAAGCACAACTTTTGTTTGCTTATGTGTGTATCTCTGTAAGGGAATCACAAGAGTTCACTGTTTAAAATGTATGGTACAGCTTTGTTTTAAGATTAAAATTAACTGCTTTATGTCGTATCATTCAGCCATTTTAAAAAATTGGGTTTAAAAATGATTTTTTGCTTATTTTTATTCATAAATACCTACTATTTGTACTAAACCTGCTATTGCCTACTACTTGTACATTAATTTTGTTTCAAAAGTAACTACTATCCATAATTATTCTTATTACTAATTTTTTTAAAATCTAATTGTACTAAATATTAATACTCTCATTTTCTTTTGTTAATACGCGTTTTCATTAAAGATTTTATACCTAAAACTATGTGTCTGTGTGCCTCTGCAACTTCTTATATAAAAATAAAACTATCAATAAGCTTTATTTTTAAGCATAATTCATTGGAAATATAAGAAATAGTTCATTAGCTTAAGTTAAAAAGGTAATAATTTGAATAAAAATAAATATTAGTACCCCCAACTTTAAGCATCTAATCAGTGCTTAATGCATAGTGTTACCGTTTGGTAACAATTTTAAAAAATGAAATTATTTAAATTCCGATGCATTTTATTTTTTTCCGTAATGTATGAGCATAAGAGAGACAAATATATATTTTCGGGACGAAACAAAAAATTCATGCTTTAGAGGGTTAACTTGATAATTACAAGGAAGAAACTACCAACTCATTACATATTATCAGTGTTAAGAAACTGTAGTTTCACAATTAGAAATAACATGTTTTCCAGACATGAAATTATTCCCGTGGAAACAATAAACGGCGAAATTTGTTTTCAAACAAGATACTCCATTTCAGTTTCACCATACCTCACATACATATACATGCGAGATATTTATTGATTTTCTTATGAAAATTTACTTTCGCTACCATGTTTGAAGACATTTTTAATTTTAAAAATTTCTTTAATTCTCCTAAGTGGTAACAATAAAATTAAAAAATATATCGTTACTAGTACATATTTCTTAATAGTGAAATCAGCTAGTGTCCTCATGAATGAAGATTTGGAATACAATTAATAGTTAGTACCGAATAAGTAGTAATAGTTTGGTTACCGAGCTCTAGTCTACTGCTTCAGTAACCATCTTTTGACTCGATGCCGTCAATGTTTACGGAAGACACAACACAAGTGTAGATATTAAAACGGAGATTTTTATTTACAGTTTACTATGTTAATATTCAAATTTAAATTCTCAAAGATTAACTAAAACAATCAGGAAGATTAAAATAAAATCCCGGCCAGCGGGGGGAGTGTTCGAGACGGAAAGAGAGAGAGAAATGCATCAGCTTCGGCCGCTTTTACTATGCGTGGCCGGAAGCTCAAGAGTGATGCCAATAGTAACAAAATTAGTCAGTTTCCTTGGGACCGCTCCAGAGCACCACGCAGCTCTAGCGCAAAGCAATGATCGCCACCAAAGCCACGGGATGCAACCTGAAGCAGCCCCGGTACGAAACAAGCACAGCGCCACACACTCCCCCTCCAGTCGGGTTACAGACGAATATAAAAGAAATTAACTCCCTATCCGGAACCTGACCATTCGGCCGGACCGGGTGGTATAAACTTTAGAGTCACTAGAACAGTTAGTGTTTGAAATAGGTTTAGTGTTCAAAATAGGTTCCGGAACACTAGAACTCCTCACTGGCACAGTCTTCGAAAATGTTCCTGGACTGTCCAACAGAAAAGCGGGTTTAAGCCGGTCAATAGAAATGCACTTAACTTTGTCAGAAAGTTTGACTTTGAAAAACTTTCCTTTCTTCTCCACAACCTCATATGCCCCCACGTAGGGTTGTTGAAGTGGCCTTCTCACGCTATCCACCCTAACGAAAACGTGGGTGCATGTTGACAGCTCAGAGTGCACAAAAACTTTCTCGGGAGCGTGGCGGGAGGCCGGTGTTGGGCGTAGAGAGTCCATCCGCTGTCTCAGCAGCTGCAGGAACTGTGAATGCTGGAGTTTAGTCTTCTCTGGCCTTAGAAATTCTCCAGGTAGACGGAGTGGCGCACCGAAGACCAACTCGGCTGAAGAAGTCTTGATGTCTTCCTTCAATGCCGCTCGAATTCCCAGCAGGACCGTGGGTAGCACCTCCGACCAACGTGTAGTGCCGTGACTCATCACTGCGGCCTTCAGCTGCCGGTGGAACCGCTCAACCATTCCATTCGACTGAGGGTGATAGGCTGTGGTGCGGGTCTTTTGCGCTCCGAGAAACCGGGACAAGCTGCTAAACAGGTCGCTCTCAAACTGGCGGCCTTGGTCCGTTGTAATCTTCTCTGGAACTCCGTAGCGGGTTACCCATTCGTTGAAGAACGTTTCAGCGACCGTGTCTGCTGTCTGGTCGCACATGGGTAAAGCTTCGCACCAGCGCGTATAGCGATCGACGATTGTCAGACAGTACCTAAATCCCTTTGAAGGTGGCAGTGGTCCTACTATGTCAAGATTGACATGGGCGAATCTCGTCGTTGGTAGCGGGTAGGTACTTAATGGAGACTTCACGTGCCTGTGCACTTTCGACCGTTGACACTCGTCACACGCTTTCGTCCACAGGGAAATGTCTTTCTTCATCGATGGCCAGACGAAACGGCTTCGAACCAGGTCAACTGTAGCTTTGATGCCCGGATGAGCGAGGTTGTGAAGGGTGTTGAAAACGTCCTTCCGAAATTCTTGAGGGACATAGGGCCGCACAACGTCGGTGGACGTGTCGCAGAACAGCTCCAGGTCAGCTGGAGGCACACTGAACCTCTTCATCTTGAGCACACTATCACTCTGCAAATGCACCCCCAATTCCCCGTCAGACGCCTGCGCCCGAGCCATGGCCTCGTAATCGATACCGCCTAAAACTTGGATTTCAGAAATTCTTGATAACGCATCCGCGACTGAATTGTCCGATCCAGGAATATGTTTAACTCTGGTAGTAAATTGTGAAATGAATTCGAGTTGGCGTTGTTGTCGTGGTGATAACTTATCAGAATGCTTAGTGAACGCAAAAGTTAAAGGTTTATGGTCTGTATAAATAATGAAATCAGAGCCCTCTAACATGTGACGGAAATGTTTTACGGCGGAATACATAGCAACCAATTCGCGATCGTACGTGCTGTAATTTTGTTCAGCAGGCGTAAGTTTGCGTGAAAAAAACGAAAGTGGCTGGATAACGCCATTGCAGTTTTGCTGCAACACTGCACCAACCGCGACGTTAGAAGCATCGACGAAAAGAGAAAGCTCTGCCTGATCATCTGGGTAGGCTAATTCGGCAGCGTTGACAATTGATTCTTTGCATGCCTGAAAGGCGGCTTTTGTTTCAGCCGTCCAGAGCACATCAGAGCGATCTTTCTTCGTCTTTCCTTTGCATAAGTCATAGAGAGGAGCCTGTACGTGAGCTGCGTTTTTAATAAATCGATGGTAAAAGTTAACCATTGCCAGAAACCTACGCAACTCGTCTACTTTCTCTGGTAAAGGATAGTCGCGAAGAACTTCAACTTTACTAGGCAACGGCGAAATACCCGAGTTAGAAACGTGATGCCCCAGGAATTCGAGCTCAGGGACACCAAAAATGCACTTATTTAAATTAATGACCACGCCATATTCATTTAAGCGCCTAAACAACTCTGATAATTGTTTTTTATGATCCTCTTCGTTTTCCGAAGCGATCAAAAGATCATCTAAGTATGCATAACAAAAGTCCAAACCTTGAATGACCCCGTCGATATGTCTTTGGAAAGTCTGAGCGGCGTTTGACAAACCAAAACACATGTACCGATATTCGAATAAGCCAAAAGGCGTAATCATTGCAGTCTTTGGAATAGAGTCTTCGTCTAATGGGATCTGGTAGTAGGCTTTAACCAAGTCAATTTTCGAGAAAACTCTTTTACCATTTAGACCAAATGCAAAATCTTGAATATGCGGAATGGGGTACCGATCGGCAACCGTGACTGAATTTAAACAACGAAAATCGCCACAAATTCGCCACTCCCCATTTTTCTTTTTTACCATGTGTATTGGAGTTGCCCACGCACTTTTTGAAGACTGGATTATGCCTTGCTCTAAAAGGGACTGAAATTCTTTTTTTGCTATTTTTAATTTTTCGGGGTTCAAACGTCTCGCTTTAGCGTGAACGGGGGGACCTTTGGTTATAATAGAATGAACTGTGCTATGTTTCTTTGGAGCAGTCATTGTTGCCGGATTGGTAAGATCAGGAAAATCGCGCAGAAGAAAGTGGTAAGGGTTGTCTCCCGCCAAAGTTGTCAAACCCAACGTTTGACCAGGAGCGTTTGTACCATTAACCTTAAGGTTTGTCACGGAATCTATTAAGCGACGATTTTTTACATCTACCAATAAACTGAATCGTTCCAAAAAATCTGCGCCCAGAATAGGACGAGAGACATCGGCAACAACAAATGTCCAAACAAATGCACGTCTTAAACCAAAGTCCAATGAAATCCGCTTTGAGCCATATGTACAGATTTTAGTTCCGTTAGCCGCATAAAGAAACATATCTTCAGGTGCCCTGTAGGTAGTCGACGTTTTTGGAATTACGCTGATAGAGGCCCCTGTATCGATAAGATACTTAATGCCAGTTTTCCTATCAGAGACAAACAGGCGACCTAATCCAGAACTAGCATCAGCCGTCGCCATAGCCGATGCGGCCGTTAGTTTTCCGAATCATACCTACAAGGCTGAACGCAGGTTCTCGCTTGATCTTTAAACTTGTAATGATACCAACAGTAAGGCTTTTCACGTGAAGGACTCCTAGCTGCAGAACGAGATCTGCGTCTAGCTCGATTACGAGAATCCCGATTTTGACCACGAGATAGCCTTTCGACACTAGCTTGTAAAGTTTCAATCTGGGCTTTCAATTTTTCAAAATCATTTAAACCGTCTCCCATAGAAGTATTTGAATTCCTGTCGGGAACTTGAGCGGCTGCAACCTCACCTCGACAATCCGAAACCTCGCCAATTTTATCAGCAATCTGGGACAACTCGTCTATAGAACCACTGCTTATAGACAAAATTTGCTGCATGTTGACAGGTAAACGCTGTAGCCAAAGCGTTTTCAAAAAATCTGGGGAAGTTTTGTCACCCGACAATGTCCTCATTTCGTGAAGGAGCTGGGACGGGCGTTTATCCCCCAAGTACATGTCTTGCAGCAAGGTTCGAAGACGAGCGGTCTCCGATTGCATGAATTGTAAACAAATGCGTTTCTTTAAAGTGGTACAGGGTTCTTGTGGAGGAGGGTTAATTACCAAATCTCGAACATAGGATAACACTTCCGCGTCTAACGCTGAAACTACGGCATGGAATTTAGTTTGATCACTAACAATACCGGAAGTTTTAAAACTTGATTCTACTTGAAAAAACCAGAGTTCAACATCTTGTTTCCAAAAAACGGGAGCTCGCCATGCGATCCTAGACAATTCCGGATCACGACTAGAAATGGAATTACTTGCTCCCGAACCGTTCGGAAAATTTTCGATGGTTTTAGGAACCGAATTATTTGCACTTTCATCACTTTTAAAAACATTGACAGCAGTTTCAGAAGGTTTTAAATCATCGTCTGCGTTATTCATCGTTACTGAGGCCAGGCACAACACACACGTCGACAAAAGAATTGCGGGCACAAAAACAGAATGAAACGAACTCACCGGGCTGGAGTAGGCGAAGTCTTTCACTCGCAGAAAGGTTTGGTCATGACCAGGTCCGTAGACGACCGATGCCAGTAGGTGACCGACCAGAGCCAGGCGGGGTGTACCAGAGCACTTCAGAAATGAACCCGAACGAGCCAGCGATGTACCAGGGCCGGTCGGTGAAGATCCAGGGCCGGTCGGTGAAGAACCACGGCCAGTCGATGAGGAACTACGGCCAGTCGACGAGGAACCACGGCCAGTCGGTGAGGAACCACGGCCAGTCGGTGATTTGTAGTTGCAAGTCCGAAGGTCACCAGCTTTGGTTACCGAGCTTTAGTCAACTGCGTCAGTAACCATCTTTTGACTCGATGCTGTCAATGTTTACGGAAGACACAACACAAGTGTAGATATTAAAACGGAGATTTTTATTTACAGTTTACTATGTTAATATTCAAATTTAAATTCTCAAAGATTAACTAAAACAATCAGGAAGATTAAAATAAAATCCCGGCCAGCGGGGGGAGTGTTCGAGACGGAAAGAGAGAGAGAAATGCATCAGCTTCGGCCGCTTTTACTATGCGTGGCCGGAAGCTCAAGAGTGATGCCAATAGTAACAAAATTAGTCAGTTTCCTTGGGACCGCTCCAGAGCACCACGCAGCTCTAGCGCAAAGCAATGATCGCCACCAAAGCCACGGGATGCAACCTGAAGCAGCCCCGGTACGAAACAAGCACAGCGCCACAGTTAGTTAAAACATTCCGAATTCCGTTTGTGAAAAATGACATATGTAATTAAATAATATGATAATATTTGAAGTTAAATCGATTTGCACCTTTTAAACTGTAATATAATAAATAATAAAAAGAAGCTAATATATTACATCATGCCTACCAAAATATTGTAAACAATCGGGTCCTGAGTAAATGGGTGCTTTAATGCAAAATCCTAAGGTATAAATTATTCAATTCATAAAATATTTTGTTTTAATTGCGTGAAAAAAATTCGACTTTTACATTATAATTTCAATATCAAACGCTTGCAAAAAGTTAGACTTTTTTAAACAGTGTAAAAAAGTACTTTTTTTCACCCAAAAGCAGTGAAAAAAAATACTTTTTTCACTCTTTTCATAAGATGCCAACCTTTCAAGTTAAAATTTCTATTTCATAAAAAATAAATCCTATATTATAATATAGTTTTATGCACTCATATCATTTATTGTTTTATATCAATGTTATTTACATGTTAAATAACGTATTGCGTTTATATTTGCTGAAGATTTCTAATTATCAGTATTACGAACTTTGTATACACGCCTAAGGCTCCTAAACCCGTATACATTGAAGATAGTTACATGGATTATTCATGGTTGATGCAAACAAAAGTACTGAGATGATGTTCAAAAGTTGTGTAAGTCGGTAAAAAGTCCAAAGTCAAGCATCACGAGGAGTAAATGGCTGCCGAGGAAGGAGTGGGCATCAGCATTCATCAACTCTTGGGAAGACTGCTGCAACAGGCGGCAACAGACGCGGTCGTCGGCTTGGGAGAGCAGCAAATGTTTTCATTGCAGCAATTGTCTTGTGATGTCTGTCGTGAGCTGGCAAGGGGTAAAAAGTGCTATTATGCAATTTGGTGCTTGCTTTAGCTACAAAAAAAAAATACTTTTAGTGAGAAATAGGAAGTGGCAAAAGACTTAAATCAGAGTTAATGAATATCAATCAGCAAAAAACAAAGTTTTTAGTTCCATGGGAGGAGGTTTTGGTGTGGATTGGAAGTCGCCAGTAATAATGACGTTGTCCTGAAATTTGGAGACAGATTGAATATCTTGTGCGACATCCTTGGGGTTGGCTCCACAAGGAACATAGATCGGGACGAGGGACAGAGGGGGGATGGGCGGGGATCATCACAGTGATGGCCGAAGCTTCAGCAATCTAGAGAAAGGGAAGAAACGCTAAATGATATGTGGGATGGCGCTCTTAATTGCAATGGCTGTGATACGTATTCCTCGTCCCTAATGTTTTTAAAGCGATTGTTATAACCGTTGGACTCTAATAAAAAGAACATTTTTCTCTCTTTGAAATGCCTACTCAAAGGCTGTACTTATGAAAAAGTACTTAGGAAGACCGCCTCTTTTAAAAGGTATTTTACCCTCGATGTGATGTTTGCAATAATATTGTATTTCTATTCATCTTATATCATTGCTGGTTACTTGCCGTCACACAAAGTGTTAATTTATAATTTTTTGGTTTGTTCTTTATTGCTATATCAATCACTTTTTATTCCTGAATTTGAAATTGAGATAAGTTTTACTCTTTATCTTTTAAGTTACAATTTTTATCATTATGCGTATAATTTATATGTTTCTAAAAATTTTGAATTTAATTGAAAATAATTTTCATGAAGAGTAATATTTAGCATTTTTACATTCTTTCAGAAACCATCAGAAAATTTATGATCATGTGTTTTAGAACTCCAAAAATAAAAACTTATCAACTTGATAATGACCAAATGATAATTACAAGGGAAAAACTACCCCCTGACCGCCGGTCGAAAATGGATATAATCACTGCTAAAAGACTAAGTTCACAATTAGAAATAACATGTTTCCCAGGCATGTAATCATTCCGTGGAAACAATTAACGGCGAAATTTGTTAGCAAACACGATTAACTAGTTTTGATTTCACCATACCCCACATATGCATGCGAGTTATTTATTGTTTATTCGTTTCTGTTATTAAAATTGAACTAGAAATTTGTTGAGACATTTTTAATATAAAAAAAGTTTTTATTTATACAAAGTGGTAACAACAAAATTGAAACAACATTTTTACGTTACAGTAATTATAACTTGTGCCTTCCGATAACGCCCCCCGGAATGAAGATTTTGAATACAATTCATAGTTAGTTAAAGTATTCCGAATTACGTTTGAAAAAAATGACATAGTTAAATAACATGATAATATTTGAACTCAAATCGATTTGTACGATTAAAGTGTAAAATAATTAACTTAAAGGAAGCTTATAAATTACATAACACCATGGCCTACCAATATATATTGAAAACAATTTGGGTTCCTGAGTAAATGGGTGCTTTAATGTCCAATGCTTAATTGTATTTGAATAAAAAAAACTGAAAAAAATCTCGGTTATGAAATGACAACTCATAGCCGATGCAAATAAAATTTTATTGCGGATTGCTGATGCTATTTAACAGCTGACTGCAAAAAGTCTAACTGAGACAGTTAAGTCGTGTTGACATTGCGGTTTTGAACAGGATTTTAATATGTGATTCCCTTTGTTGTTGTTGTAAGTGAAATTACTATACAAAAACTGACCTTAAGTTTACAGCAGAGAAATGTACTAGGCGGAGGAACTGCGTAAACAACGCTGCTGGTGCCGAAATTTCGCCTGCTCCTATTGGTTGCTCCTTTGACCCTGATATTCCTGCGCCCTGTTACGTCAAATTCGAAGGAAAAAGTAATTAAAATAACCCTCTAACTAAAGTTAAACTAATAAAAATAATAAATTTATGTCGTGAAATAACAAATAAATGTGTTTATTGAATGGGAAATACCTTTTTGTATTCGATTCTCTCACTCGAAAATGAGAACTATTTACCCTTTTTCTAGTAGAAAGGGTTTTACAATATCATATTGTCTCTTAATTTTATATAAAAACCAATATAGAACAAACAATTTTTATATTATTACAAAATATTAAAAAGAGTTTTGCCATACATTCTAACTGCTTCTTTGAACACATTATAAATTATGTAATGGTCGTAAAAGAGGGAAATACATTAATTTAATGGTTTTATAAATTTTAGCAAAAATAAATTTATTATTAATGTTTATTTGGATTAAAATGAATTCAAAAGACAAAAGTCGAAATCCATTGACTTTCATATCAAGCACAGCCTTTTAGTGAAAACATTAATTATCTCTTAACAAGATCTATTTTATAAAACTACGTTTATGAATTGTTTATGCATTGCGTTATGCGTTTTTTTTAATGAATAAAGTTAGAGGGGTAGTAATATGTGCAGTTATCGATTATTTTCAGAATAGTTGTAATCTTACTTTAACAATTTGTATTGAAACGCAATTAAATTATCAAGTAAATGGAACTTAATAATTTTGAATCGTTTAATTTAATTACTTGACACATCTTATAAAATTTATTTAACTAATGAGAGAAAATATCTTAGTTTTGCATTTTTTAATCATTGCAAACAAAAAAAAGCGAAATAAGAAAATAGTGAGTTTAGATTTAGTCAACAATATGTAGCAAAATGCAAGTGTCATTTACATTACTTAAGGTAGGCGAATACCCAAAATTCCCCCAAATTCTAAAAATTTTACTATTACTTTAATCTTTTCCAAATTTGGCATGGTGATTTCAAATATAATGAATAATGCTATTTAGGCAGTTTTTTAAATTTAAATATAATTTATTTATTTTAAACGGTGTTTTTCAACTAAAAAAAGAGGTTCACGCCAACAAGCCTACCACATTGAATTTTCCCCCGATAAACATGAATTATGTGTTAAATTCTTCGTTTTGAACTGATCCGTGCAATGACCCTCTAGAGTTACAAACAAATCACAAGAATGTGTTTTACGACACATTTTATGAATTAACTTGAAACAAACACAATGTGGCTAATCTAACGGCAGTGCCGGAAATCTGCGCAAGCGGATATCTCGACTTGAGAGCGAAATGTTTTTGTGAGCAGCCCAGTAAAATATCGCCAAGTTGTTAGTTAGGGTTGTAGTGAAGGTTTAGGTTGTTATTGAATATCAAGCGTTTACCCTCGCCGAACGTGTGCGTTTATGGATTATAATAGAATTATTGGATTATAACACTGTCCAATTCTAAGCCTATTTTATTCTGGAATCAATTGATGTAAGACTTTACATAATCAAACCCGCTTATAAACCTTCGTTAAGCAAGAGAGATACAACACACACACTTAAATGGATCCATCTAATTTTTAGAGACAGAGGCCAACTAGAGGATCCCCAGAATTGACTTGTCACATGTATTGATTTGGTATGGTAGCTTGGAGGACTTAGTGACCACGACGGATTTAACGTACACCAGTCATTTAGCATGGCTTTAGAAATTATGGTTATCAGGTAAAAAAGCAACTCCCAGATCCATAATACATTTTAAATTATACAGGGTGGTTATAAAATAACGATCACTATTCAGAGTGGTCTGTAGCTGTAATGAATATTCCAAATGCAAAAAACTTTGAGATACTTACTAATCAAGAAGGGGGGGGGGGAGAATGGTATCATAAAAAACCAACGCGTCTCTTGACCAGGGTTCTAAATTACGAGGAGTAATTGGATGTGTTGGCCGTAATTAGCCATAATTGGCTGTACCTCGTAATTTAGAACCTTTGTCAAGATACGAGTTTCTTATTTATGATTTCAATCTTTTTCGGAAAAAAAAAACACCCTCGTCCCTTGACCAGAGTTCTAAATTACGAGGCGTAATTGTTGGCCGTAATTGGCCATAATTGACGATGTCTCGTAATTTAGAACCCTGGTCAAGATACGAGTTTGTTTTTTATGATTATTTTTAATGATTATTTTTTAGGATTGTATCTTTTTTTTATTCCATTCTTCCGCAACGAGGATCGATTTCATCTCAGTCAACATGTTAATTTTTATTCCCAAAACCTTAACTTTGGGCGATAATAAGCCAACGTTACAAACTATCTTTCCCTTTCAGTATCCGTCTGCGCACGCGCAATGGTTTTCTGTAAGAGAGATGGATTTCCGGCAGATGCTGAGCATGCGCAGATGGTGCCGTAAGTGCAATGGGTTTAAGGAACTACCGTACTCGCAACTACCAATCAACAAATTTTTTTTTCGATAAACTTACACTTTGACATTTTTTTAAACAAAAACTACTATATTTACACCAGATGTTAGAGGTTCATGGCACAGATGTATATTAAAATAGCATCTGTAAAAAATTTCAGGTAAATTAGTGTAAAACTTTTTATGCTAGAAGTGTTAGCGTAAACCCCCTTTTTTAGTAGAAAAACACCGTTTAAAATAAATCAATTATATTTAAATAAAAAAAATTGGCAAAAAAGCATTGTAAATTATATTTGAAATCACTATGCCAAATTTGGAAAAGATTAAAGTAATAGTAAAAATTTTACAATTTTAGGTATTCGCCTACCTTAAATACTTGTTAAATTACTTTAAACGTTAAAAAGAAAAAAAACACAAAATAACATCCTACTCAAAATAGAACTTTCAACACGATTCAAAGTTTATGGGTCCCACACAACCTATTATAGTCAACTGACATTGTTGATAAAGTTCGCAAAAAGTCAAGCATCACGAGGAGTAAATGGCAGCCGAGGAAGAAATGAGCATCTGCAGTCATCAACACTTGGGAAGTCTGCTGCAGCAGGCGCAGGGCAGGCGGCAACCCGAGCAATGTATTTTTTCAATAAGTATATTATATTCTTTACATACACTACCTCCTCCTCAGGAGAAAGCTGTGCTTTTTTTTATATAAATTGCCGAGAGTGTTCCTTGACATTAAGTTTGACATTTTTTTCTAATAAAAAATATATTTCTCTTTCCAAAGTTGTAGCAGTAAAATTGAAAAACATTTTGTCGTTACTTTAATATTTCCAAATTGTGCCATCAGATAGCGCCCTTTTAAATGAAAATATAAAATGGAATTCCGAGTTTGTTAAAATACTCCGAATTCCATTGGAGAAAAATGACATAGTGTAGCGTCAACGTCTTGGTCCTTGGCCCTCTACCGGCCAACTTGGAAGCAGCCCCGTAGCAGGGAGTAAAGAGAGAACTTTTTCAGACACTCAACGGAAAAGACGTAAATTTAGGTGTGGTCCTAGATGGACGAGATGTCATCGAAAATGAACGAACTCCGGTTAATTGATTAATAATTCTAAAGTGTTTTTAATAAATAAATAAAGTGTTAATAAAACGAATTTCGAATCTTCTAAATAAAACTGTCTTCGCTACTAAATGGGATTATTTTTTTGTGTTCGAGTGTTCCTGGAGTATTCTGGAGTCTTGTATGTTGTTACAAGACCTATAAATGGTGGCAGCTTTGGGATTTTCGACGACAACATCATCTCGTCACTTCTTGGGGTGAGTGCCTTTTGCAAATTTTGTCTTTTGCCGGTGTCGAGAAAAAATGGTTGCATAAACTAAAATGTCAATACAAAATTCTGTTTATAAAATTAGTTTGGTTTTTCAAAAATAAAAACCCTTTAACTCGTAAAAAAAACTTAATAAGGTGTAGTTAATTCCTTGGAAATTGAGTTTTGAGTTGTTTTTGAAATGATAAACAGAAAGTTTTGTATTAATTACTCTGAAATAACTATTCATGTATGATATCAATGTTCGTAACGTGCTTTAAAAGCTATCAAATTCTATTGAAAGCGCCATTATTGGTAACAAGTTATTCCTGGATACAATTGTGAAGCGGAAATACTTATGTTATTTGCTTGAAAAATATTTATAACTTAGTTAAATATTAAGCATTAAGTAGCTTATTGTTGGAATTTAGTGTTATTTTGAGCGTAATAGATATTTGTTGCGAAGTAGTATATATTTTGATATCAAGAGTGAATAAATATTTAAGAATTTAGTGTATTCAAACGTCTTTGAATGGTAGCACTGTTAAAATTCTTGGAAAAAATATTTTTACATATATTTGAATGGTATAAGATAATTATACAGTTTAAAAAAATCTTGTGTCTATCAAGTTTCTTGTTAACGAATAAAAAATATATAGGAATTTTAGTGTATTCATGTATAAATATTTGAATGACAGCACTGGTTAAATTCTTTGATGATATATTTGAGTGTTTATTCGTTAAGAATTATTGTTTGAACCCAATTATATGTTTAAAAATTATTTTGTCAATCGAGTTTCGTTTTGAGAAAATGTGTTCGTGGACAAACATGGCGGATGGGTTGGCTTCTTGCTAAGAAAAAAAAATCATAAGAATATCGAAAGCTACTATTGCTTTTTTATTTAGTTATTAACAGGTGGATTTTGAGATTGTTTTCTGAAGTCGAAATAAAAGACTGGATATATTTTTGATGTTTTTTTTAAGTAAAAAGAAAAAAATACATCTGTTGAATAAGAAGTTTATTTACCATATTCTGTTTCTTTTATTTTTTATTGGAAAATAATTTCGTGGTCACATTTTATTTCTTTTTTAATGCTTATTTTGGGGATATTTGTTATAAGTGATTTTGATATTTCCTTGCATTAAAAAATATATAGGTGAAAGTATTTTCTTAGAAAAAATTTATTGCAATTTATTTCTTTTTGCCTTTATTTTTGTGTTTATGCATTGAGACATTTCTTTTCGAATGTATTTCTTGCGTTCTTAACGTTAATACGTTAACATAATACGTTCTTATTGCTTGTAGAAAATGAAATTAAACCTTGCTATTTATCTTTAAAAAAAAAAAAGATATTGTATAATTTATAAAGGTTTATGGTTATAAAAATAATACTTTTATTTGTGAATTTTAAGATATGTTATAAAAAAGGGTTTATTGTATATGAAGTCTATTACGAGTGTGGATTCGTCTCAGACATTTAAAGAAACTTTTTAATATCTTGTCGGTAAAAGTAGTTAGATATTTTTTTTTATAAAAATGGCTATTTGGGGAAAGTGTCGAAAAGGGGACTTATTAAACCTCGCTACGGAAATGAACATTGACATAGATGCGAATTCGACAGTTTTAACTTTGAAAGAAGCCATTAAAGCTAGTACGCATTACGAACAAGAATTCGTAGAATCATTTCTTCAAACTGCTGTTGAAGAAAGGAAGCAACTAGAAGAGCATCGTTTATTTCTAGAAAAGCAAGAGTCGGAAAATAAGTTTCTTCTCGAAAAATTAAGATTGGAGAAAAATGGAACAAGTGTGGCTCCAAGACATAGAGAAGACATACACCATTTGATGACAAAATATGACTCCAAATCTGATATCAGTTTGTACCTAGTCCTTTTCGAAAGAACAGCCAAGAGGATTGGACTTCCAGAAGAGCAATGGGTGTCTCACCTAACGGGACTCTTGCCAATCGAAATGGCCCAGCTCATCGCTCGGGAATCGGAAGAAACATACGAAGATTACGAGGCTATTAAGAAGGTACTTCTGAACCGATACAAACTTAGCCCAGAAAAGCTCCGTCAACTTTTTTATAATCACCATAAAGGACCAGAGGGAACTTGGAAAGACTTTTTGTTTGAGCTGAAAAACTATTTCTACGAATGGATAGGAGGGTTGGAAGTGAGGAATTTTGAAGATTTGTGTAATTTGATTTTATCTGAGCAAGTAAAAAGAAAAAACCAGTTTGGAAATTAAAAATCATTTTATCGATGAGTGGACCCAGATGAAAAATCCAGAGAGGGTCGCAGAAAAACTAGATGAGTATGAAAACGTAAGACTGCTCATGAAAAAGACGTTTCCAACAAAAGAAAAAACGTTCAAGCCTTGGAGAGGAAAAAATCAATCTGAATCAAAGGCCCCTCTGAATGAACCAAGAATTGAGAAGAGTGAACATGAAAGAAGTAAAAATAATGAAGCCTTCGAAAAACGCAGAAAACCAAGATGTTTTCGCTGTAATTCTACTGAACATCTAAGACCTGACTGTCCCTTGATGAAGAAGACTGGTGGAACTTCAGACATCAACCGTCTTATAAAGAAAGGAGACGAAGACGTTATGTCCCCCTATACTTTCATGGCTGAAGTAAATGGTTTCACTATGCCTATTTTGCGAGATACTGGAACCAGCATCGACGTTGTGTGCCGCAACAGAATCACTCCTAAAATGTTAACTGGAGAGAACATTTGGGTACAACAACCGTTGGACGAATTCCCAGTATGCTTGCCGTTGGCAGAAGTGGAGCTGATAGGAGAATTCGGACATGTCATCACAAAAGCAGCTGTCGTGCCATGCCAATTAGACAAAGGAAGATACTTGCTGGGTAATCAAACAGCAGCCTTATTAGATACAATGAAAAATGAAGATGTTCCTCACCAGATCAATGCTATAGAAACAAGAGCTCAAAGACGCAAAGCAGAACAAGAGCAAGCTGTCGAAGACATAGTTGAAGAAGTCGTGGAAGAAGAGGAAAATGAGAATGATGAAATAACAATTGAAGATGATCTGTTTTCATTCCCACCTAAAGAAGATAACTATGAGGGCTTGGCGTTGTTGAAAGTAGATTCTAAAGCTTTCTCAGATCAACAAAAAGAATGCCCCGAGCTAAAATCACTTTTGGAAAAAGTGCAAGAAAACCCAAGTGAATCTGCTGGTGGATTAGAAAAACTAGAAAATGGAATACTCGTGAAGAGAAAAATGGACAAGACAGGAGTAGAGAGACTGTTACTGGTTGTGCCTAAAAAGTATCGAAATGACTTGAAAGCCTTTTGTCATGAGGGAACATCGGGACATTTAGGAGTGACAAAGACGAAAGACATCTTTTCCAGACACTTCTTTTGGCCCCAGTGTTATAAAGAAATCGAAGACTACGTTCGAAGCTGCGACAGATGTCAACGCGTTGGAAAACCTCTGGACAAAAAGAAGGCTCCCATGAAGATAGTTCCGGTGATTCAAGAAGTCTTTTCCAAGATAAATGTCGATGCTTGTGGACCTTTGCCAGTCACTCCAAGTGGAAAAAGATACCTGTTGACTGCGATGTGCCTATCATCTAAATATCCTGATGCCGTCTCAGTAGAAGATATAACATCTGTGACTGTTGTTGATGCTTTAATGCAAATCTTTAGTAGGATGGGATTTCCGAAGGTTTTGCAGTTAGATCAAGGAAGCTCTTTTACCAGCGCACTCAGTACTACTTTTCTTGAGAAGTTCGGGATAAAGGTAGTTCATAGCTCTGTCTATCATCCACAAAGTAATCCAATCGAAAGATTTCATCGGACAGTTAAAAGAGTCTTAAAGGTGTTGTGCTTGGAGTCTGGGAGTGATTGGGAGCAAGCTATATATCCAGCTCTGTTTGCCCTAAGAACTGTTACCCATGAAAGCACTGGATTTACTCCTGCTGAACTGGTGCATGGCAAGAATCTTCGAACACCTCTTACTCTGTTGTATGAAAAATGGTTGGACGTGGAAGAAACAGAAGGTGAGCCCGTAACTGAATACGTCTTCTCCTTGATTAACCGAATGAAGCGCTGTCAAGAACTAGCAATCTCAAAGATGGAAGAATGTCAGCAAAAGAATAAAACTTGGTACGACAAGAGAGCAGTAAAAAGAGAATTTCGAATAGGAGACCTAGTGCTGATTTTTGCTACATTTAAGAGCAACAAGTTAAGCCCACATTGGACAGGTCCTGGAACAATTCTAAGAAAACTCTCTGAAACCAATTACGTTGTGCAGTTGCCAGGTGAGAAAGCAACTTCAAAGGTGTACCATGTGAATATGCTGAAGCCATACTATAAACGACCAGAAGAAGTGAATTATTTGATAAGTGATCTTGATGGAGAAAATGACGAGGAACAAATGGAAATACCTTGTGTGGACTCTAACCCGAATATATTGGACCTTGAAGAGATGTTTCAAGATTACGGCGAAAGTTCAAATATGAATGAGGACCAAATCGCTCAAATGAAGAACCTAGTTTGGAAATATATGAAGTGTTTTTCAAACATCCCAGGAAAAACCGAACTCGTCATGCACGACATTGAACTTAGCGAAGAACAGTCCATTCTTTCGAAGCCTTATCGAACATCGCCAAGACAAAATGCAATTCTGAAAACCGAAATACAGAAAATGCTGGATTTGAAAATCATAGAAATTGGTTTTTCAGATTGTACTTCGCCAATGATTCTGGTAGAAGCTCCTGGTAAGGATCCGAGACCTTGCATTGATTATAGGAACTTGAACAAGATCACTAAAACAAAGTTCTTTCCCCTTCCAAATATAGAAGAAAGAATTGAAATCGTGTCTTCTGCTCAGTACATAACAGTTCTGGATTTGTCTAAAGGCTATTGGCAAATTCCCCTTACTGAGCGAGCCCAAAGACTGGCAGCATTTGTGACTAACTTTGGCACTTATAAACCCTTAAGGATGCCATTTGGTCTAAAGAACGCTCCTTACGAATTTAGCAAGATGGTATATCAACTTCTAGAGGGATGTGAAGAGTACGCAGTTCCGTATCTCGATGACATAGCGATTTTTTCGAACAGTTTTGCTGAACATCTAAAACAAGTCGATATAGTTCTGAAAAGAATAGAAAAAGCTGGACTTACCATCAAGCCGTCAAAGTGTAAATTTGCGCAAGCGCGAGTGCAGTATCTTGGACATGTTGTTGGACAAGGTCTTAGGAAGCCAGCTGAACTAAAAATTGAGGCGATCAAGAACTTTAGCCCACCTAAAAGTAAAACTGAAGTTCGTGCCTTTTTAGGGTTAGCCGGTTACTACAGCCGATACATTCCAATGTTTTCATCGATTGCTGCCCCTTTAACTGATTCTTTGAAAGGGAAAGCTAGAAAAGGTTCCATTACATGGACTAAAGAATGTGAGGAAGCATTTGACAAGCTAAAGAACTGTCTTTGCAGCTATCCTGTGCTGTACTCACCAGACTATCAAAAGCCGTTCATAGTTGAAACTGATGCGTCAGATCGAGGAATGAGGGTAGTTTTGTCCCAGTTGGCAGACAATGAAACTGAAGAACATCCTATTATATACCTAAGCAAGAAGTTTACCAGTGTTGAAAAACGATATAGTGTTAGTGAGAAAGAGTGTGCCGCTATCATCTTTGCAGTTTCGAAACTTAAGTGTTATCTCGATGGAAATTTCTTTCAAATTGTGACTGATCATAATCCTTTGGTGTGGCTGAATTCTCATGCCAGTTCTAACGCACGTTTGATGCGATGGTCACTAATATTACAACCTTTTAATTTTAAAGTTATTCATCGGAAAGGAAAGCTGCATCAAAATGCAGATGGTTTGAGTCGGATTCACACTCACTAAAAAAAAAAAAAATGTGTGTATGTGCCCAATTTCTTTCTTTCTTTTCATACTTGCATTTATTTCTTTTCATATATTTATTTAAACATTTGGTTTCTCTCGACACTGGGAATTGATAATTTTTGCTTGGCACTTGCCTAGGTTCCTGGAACAGTTGTATAACTCTTGTATGAACACTAATCATAAACTTTCTCATTCTTCGAAAGTTTCCCCAGGGGAGGAGGAGCCTGTAGCGTCAACGTCTTGGTCCTTGGCCCTCTACCGGCCAACTTGGAAGCAGCCCCGTAGCAGGGAGTAAAGAGAGAACTTTTTCAGACACTCAACGGAAAAGACGTAAATTTAGGTGTGGTCCTAGATGGACGAGATGTCATCGAAAATGAACGAACTCCGGTTAATTGATTAATAATTCTAAAGTGTTTTTAATAAATAAATAAAGTGTTAATAAAACGAATTTCGAATCTTCTAAATAAAACTGTCTTCGCTACTAAATGGGATTATTTTTTTGTGTTCGAGTGTTCCTGGAGTATTCTGGAGTCTTGTATGTTGTTACAATAGTTAAATAACATGAAAATAATCAAAGGTAAATTGACTTGTATCCATAACTTGTAAAATAATTAATTACAGACAAATTAAATATAAATTACCTACCGTGATGCCTACCAAAATATTGTAAACAATTCATTTTTCCTGAGTAAATGGGTGCTATGATGTGCAATAAATAGAAATAAATTATTCAATTCATATAGTTTTTAAGCGATTACTATAACCGGTGGAATCGAATAAAATAATAATAAAAAATTCTCTATTATGACTGCCAACTCATAGCCGATGCCCATGAAAATTTTGTGCAGATTGCTGCTATCGCTATATAACAGCTGCCTATAACAGTTAGTCTGTGACACAACGTTGGGACGTGAGTGACAGTGCAGTTTTGAATAGCATGTTATTCTGCGATTTATTTTGTTTCCCCATTCAAATGTTAAAGTAATTTAACAAATGTTCAAATTATTTAACTGACACTTTTGCATTTCGTCTAACATTTATATTTTTAGCTGAGTTCGCATTTTGTGATGGGTGATCCAGAAGCGCTATAACTGAAATTTTCATTTTCAAAACAGCAATAATTTCAATAAATCCAATGATATTTAAGTTATAATTAATTATATCACAATTAGTTTGTTAAAAGTTTTGATCTCATAACGCTTAGGTACATTGGGATGAGAAAAATCCAATTTTCAGCTAAAATTTTTTTGTAATGTCTTATTATCTCTTAATCTATATACATAAAAGGCGACTTCTGTTTGTTTGTTTGTCTGTATGGGACGCAAAAACTTAAGAACCACGCAACAGATTGTCACGAAATTTTTCACAAAAATTCATCTCATCTCCAGAACAAACATAGGCTAAGAATTTTTCGAATCGGATCATTCCTTCTATCGTTTTCGAACGTTTTAAGGGAAAAAATACACCACTTTCGCTCAAATCCGATCATTTTTTCTCTTTCGTGATGCCATCAGGCAGAAATATTTAAATAAATCTTTTTAGAAAACAATTGAAAATTTTTAATTTATTTAATATTTGTTCATTGCTTTCAGAAACAAAATTAATAATTTGAAAAAATAGTTGGATATGTTTCAAGTTACGTAATCCTACCAGTCTCCATTCTGTTATTTTATTGTGAAAATATGATTTTAAATATGAATTTTTTAAAAGCATTGTTAAGCTTTTACTGAATTATGTTGTTTTTTGAAGACCGTTGCACTACAGATGCATATTAGGGTTTCGTGTTTTCCTTCTTTCGCCAATTACTTTGCTAAACTCGCCAAATTATTACAAAGAACGTGCAAAAGAGCATTTTTTTTAATAGCTGGTTGGTTGTGCGATGGTCTTTGCGCTAGAGCTGAATGGGTGTAATGGTAGCTATATATTTTCCTCGCCAAATTTTTCAAACGCGCCAAATGAGCTAAAATGTTTTTATTCGGAAAATTACTACGACATTATCTGCTAATTTTATAGCATTTTTTAAATTTTGAATTTTTAAATGAAATATAAGTAGCGGGATTTTGTACTTTAATAACGAACGGTATCAGCAACATAAGCTTATTAAAAAGCAAATAAACCTATAAAAAAAGGCAAATCGTTTGCTGTTTGCTGGAGTAGATTATTTTTAATTCTTACTGGTTATTTTTTTACTTAAATATGTATTCTCTTTAATTTGAGCTTCTTATCAAAGGTGTTTTTGAAATTAATATTAATTATTACTATATCCAAGATGGGTAATTAAATGGAAAAAATTACTGGGTAATCTTCATATCTTATGTACCGTCAAAGCGGGTAACTTTGGCCACGGAGGGTAACTTTGGCCACGCGTCGGAAAAAGATTTGTTTCTTAATTTCTCTTCATAAAATGATCTCATCTTAAATTGTTTGACATTTTTGGAAAGGTGGAAACATCGCCTTTCATCTCATGTAAAAAATATTCTCATTCTAATTCTGGCAATACTACAAATGCTGTTTTCATTCTTACGAGCATAAAATGACAAAAATCTATCTCTTCCAACTTTTGTCTGGAACACTTAAAAAAATATTGAAAATATTTAAATAAAACACTCTATTCGATTCTTTTATTTATGGGGAAGAATATTACACCATTTGTTTTATTCTAAGTTGAATACTTTTTGCGCTGTATTTAAATATTTGTAATTGGGAAGCTTTTGCCGATGAAAGCGGGTAACTTTGGCCACAGATGTAAATATTTCTTTATGGAACTTTGCACTTTAAAAAATGTATGCAAAAGTGTATTCTGTTGAACTACTTTTGAAAAATTCTTACTTTTATGATTACTAATTTTTTAGATATTTTTTTTCAAAAAAATATCAAAGTTTTGAGCATTAAAAAGATGAAGATAGAACGCAAGAAACGTATACCATTCAAAATCGCAAATGTCGAAAGGTAAACATTTTCAGATTCCTAATTATGAATATATTATTTTTCTCCTTTTCATAATAAAATCGTTTGCTTTTTATAAATATAATTGTTATTAAATCTTGCTTCAAAAAAAGTTCTTTTCCATTATTAAAACAGAAGTTTATTTTTCTTTTAAGCGACAAACAATAGTAGTACTCATTGTGTAATGCCATTCCACGATGCACTGCAATGTAAGTGTTAAGTTATATACCATTTTTGATAACTATATGTCGTGTAACTTTGTTATTTTAAGTTAAAAGTCATAATATTGCTATTTAATTCGTTAATACAGCCTTTAAGAATGTTAAAAAGTATGTTTTTTATGTATTTCATGGGTGGCCAAAGTTACCCGCCCGGCTCCTAACAGTGTCCTAATTTTTTAAAATTAATACCAATTTTTTATTAATTTATAAAATTTAACAAAAATGATTGAAAATTATTCCTAAAAGTACAATACTTAGAATGCATAATGATTTTAAAGTGTTTAAATCGATTTTGTAGTTAAATTTTTCTTCTTTTGTAAAAAAAACTATGGTTTTGGCCAAAGTTACCCGCACTGACGGTAACTCAAATGAAAGAAAAAATAGTAAAATTGACTATAAAATTACTTTTTCACCTCTACCCGTGCAACGTCGGGTATAACAGCCAGTTTAAAATAAACAATATGACGTTTAAAAAAATATTTTTATTAAGAACTTCAGCGCTAAATGTCGGACAAGTTTAGCTATAGATTTAAAATGCTACTTTGACGTTGTTTTAAATTATCTAATATTTTTAAATGATGGCAAATATATTGAATAATTTGTTTGATAAGATTTAACAAAAAGAACGAAATTATTAATGCTTATTTGGAATGAAATTAAGCTAATATCCATTGGTTCAATATGAAGCACAGCCTTTTATTAAACATATAAATTATCTTTTAACAAGATCTATTTTATAAAACTACGCATGCATTGCATTAGGCGTTTTTTTTTTAGTAAATAAAGTAAGGGAATTGGTAAATTTTCAGTTGTCGATTCGGTTGTTTAATACGACACGACTCAACGCTGTCGTTTCACAGACTAACCATTATTTTGCATTCAGCATCCCGCAAATTAACACATACGGAATGCTTTTAAAATTGCAGTTAGGTCCTTGCTGTACCAACTCACATTCGTATTTTTTTTTTATAAAAGATATATTTTGTTTTAAAAACTGGTGTTATTGAGAAAACATTTATTATAAAATTCAATCATTAATATTTTATGTGACTGGTATGAAATTTTCTAAAATGTTTATAGAGATTGATACAGAAGTTGTTTTTCTTTACCACAACGTAATTGGGTCAAAAGATGTTACTCAAGGTATTGCAGATTTCTGTCCTTGCACCATATTTAGAAAGCAAATATAGTTTTCTATACTCATTATATAGTGTAATAAAGTTTTATGCTCTCCATAAAATTTAATGTTTTATAACAATATTATCTATATGTTAAATATCGTATTGCGTTTATATTTGCTGAATATTTCTAATTATCAGTTTTACGAACTATACTCGCCGAAGGTTCCTAAACCAGTATACATTGAAGGTAGTGACATGGATTATTCATTGTTAAGGCAAACAAACGTACTGAGATGATGTTCAAAAGCTGTGTAAGTCCGCAAAGAGTCCAAAGTCAAGCAACACGAGAAGTAAATGGCAACCGAGGAAGAAGTGAGCATCAGCATTCATCAACATTTGGGAAGTCTGCTGCAACAGGCGGCAACTGACGAGGTCGTCGGCTTGGGAGAGCAGAAAATGTCTTCACAAACTGTGATGCCTGTCGTGAGCAGGCAAGGGGTAAAAATAGCATTTACACAAATTGGTGCTTGTTTTAGCTACAGAAAAAAATACTTTTAGTATGAAATCGGAAGTGGCAAAATGCTAAAATCAGAGTTAATGAATATCAATCACCAAAAAAAGTGTTAAAAGTTCCATGGGCGGAGGTTTTGGTGTGGATTGGAAGACGCCAAAAAAAGACGTTGTCATAAAATGTGGAGATAGATTGAAAGTCGTGTGCGACATCCTTGGGGTTGGCTCCACAAGGAACATAGATGGATACGAAAGACAGAGGGGGGATGGGCGGGGATCATCACAGTGATGGCCGAAGCTTCAGCAATCTTGAGAGAGAGGGAAGAGACGCTGAATGATGAGGGATGGCGCTCTTAATTGCAATGGCTGTGCCACGTATTTCTCGTCCCTAATGTTTTTAAAGCGATTGCTATAACCGTCGAACTCGAATAAAAAGAATAACTTTTTCCCTCTTTAAAATGCCTACTCAAAGGCTGTACTTATGAAAAAGTACTTATGAAGACCATCTCTTTTCAGCAGGTATTTTACCCTCTATGTGATGTGTCAGCGATAAATTGTTTCATAAGATAAGTTCATAACTGTAACCGCATCAAGTTGGATGAATTTATGTAAATTTGTTTTTTAGTTCTACTTGTATATATACGTGTTCTTATCTTATCAATAAAACTGTTCATTCTTATCAACCCAATGCTTTCTGCTTGTCCTTCTTTCATTCAGTGGCTAAATGCTGAACAATCTTGTTAAATTTAGTGACAAGAGGTTATGGGCCCAGCCCAGCCTCTGAATGCGTTTAATAGTAATTTAAAATTAGTAAGTTTAAAATAAAAATAAGATGGACGAGTATGAATCTGAAAGCGGTCTTGGGAGGTTTGCTGTCCCGAAATTCAATGGGAGTGACTACCGGCGGTGGTCGGCCAAGATGCGGGCAGCTCTGATGGGAATTGGAGCCTGGCGGATTATCACAGGTGATGTGAAAAATCCGGGAGCGTCAGCTTTGTCGAAGGAACTGCAGTCGTTCCAGCGCGTTAACGAAAAGAGATTTGCTCTTATCTACACCTGCCTAGAGGAGCGGTACCAAATGCTTCTGGATGACGTGACATGCTGTAGTGCTGCATGGAAACTATTAAAAGATAACTTCGACATGGACAGCCGCGCCAGGCTGGTTCGAGAACTGGACGAGTTCTTTAGCATCAAGTTTGAACCAGGAGAAGAAACTATAGGTATGTTTATCAATCGAGTAAAACAAGCTGCAACTCGGTGCAATGAGAGTAATCACAAGATTGATGAACTATATATTAGTTTCAACTAATCCGAAAATTGCCGGATGAATTTAATGGTGTAGTTCAAAAGTTATACACTGTTGATGATAAAGATTTTACTGTTGAAAAGATTTCCGAAGCTTTACTATTGGAAAATAGCCGTTTAACTTTAACAGAATATGATTGTAATAAAGAATCACTTAAAACTAGTAATGTGTTATTAACTAAACGCGGAAAATATTCTAATAGTAATATAGCTAAGTATAATGCTGGAAATTCTAATAAAGGTAAAATTGGACCATGTTGGTCGTGTAACGAATTTGGTCATTTAAAATATGACTGTACTAAACGTAATAACAAACCTAAGACTTCTAATATGAATAATAATAAACTAAATACAAAGTATTGTAATTCTAATATTACAGAAGCGCATTTAGAAGTTAAAGACTCAACTGTTAAATTTAAATATGAATCTGCTTTGACTAGTAACTTGGAATCGAAATTCATTTTTACACTTGATACGGGAGCAACGAACCATTTCACTAATGATTGTACCCGTTTATTAAATTATAAACCAATTGAAAATGGTAATTTGTCTGTTGCTACTCGTAATGGGTGTGCTCCCATAAAAGGTGTTGGTAATATGAAATTTTTGGTAAATTGTGATGGTGTGTTAAATATTGTAAACTTGGGTAATGTTTTGTACGCACCAGATTTAAGGCGTAATTTATTTTCTGGCATACGTTTGGATAAAAATGGTTATACAACAGTCTGCGGTAATAGTAAAGCAACTGTTTTCTCGCCAGATAACTCAAAATTGATTGTTTTTAATCTTGCTGATCAATTTTATGAACTGTGTCCAATTTGGGAGAGTGACCCTGAAAAAGGTCAACTAGGTAGTAATGAAAGTGCGAATTTAATATCAGAATCGGAAATTAAAACTTGGCATCGTAGACTTGCACACTGCAATTATCAAAAAATGTCAGGGATGTCAAGGAATGGGGCCGTTAGAGATTTGCCCTGCATTCCGAATTGTAAAATAACTTGCGAGACCTGTCATCAAGCAAAGTCAAAACGTGCTTCCTTTCCCGAATTGGATCACACAGTTGTACAAAATGTGCTAGAGCGTGTTCATACCGACGTTTGGGGAGAAGCGCCAGTTAAAACTAGTAGTGGATTTAAATATTTTGTGTCTATGATTGACGAATATTCAGGAAGGGTTTGGATATATCCCTTAAAAAGTAAATCTGAAGTATTTGAAAAATTTAAAATATTTCTGGCTATGGTTGAAAAACAAACGGAGAAAAAGTTAAAGTGTGTAAGGTCAGATAATGGGTTAGAGTATGTTAATGAAAAACTAGGTAATTATCTGGAAAACCTTGGAATTAAACACGAAAGAACTGTAATTTACACCCCTGAAATGGGACTCATTGCCGAGTGTTTTAACGGATACGCGTTTGGTGCGGTCCGATCTTTACTGATCGAATCTAAGTTAGATAAGAAATTTTGGCTAGAAGCTTTGTATACTTATGTTCATATCAGGAATCGTTGTCCTGTTGGTACGAAAAATGAAAGCCCCTTAGAACTTTGGTATGGATCAAAACCCAGTGTAAAACATCTAAAAGTTTTCGGATGTTTGGCCTTTTCTCATATCCCAAAGCAAAAACGTAATAAACTTTCCCCAAGATCAGAACCAGGTGTCATGATTGGTTATGCATATAGAACTCGTGGATATCGAATTTATATTCCGACTACGGGAAAAGTTATTGAAACCGTGCATGTAAAATTCGACGAAAGTAAAATTGGCATTGAATTCATTAAAAACTTGAGGGAAAAGAGGGATAATTTTGATAGTCAAGCAAATAACCGATCAGATAGTAAGACTCTAAGGGAGCGACTTAAAACTAGGTCAGTTAACAAAAGTGTCGTCAAAATAATCAGTAATACTGATGAGGAAACTAGTGAAGACGAGTTTGAGCTACTAGAACCAAAATGTAAAGATTATACTTCTGAATTAGAATCGGACCCTAAAAATTGGGAAAGAGTGAAAACTAGACGTGGTGATTTTTACTACTTGCCGAAAATTCGGGATAAAAGTATCCGGTTAAGAAATATCAATGACGTTTCTAAGTATTGTTCGGATAACAATATTAAATTTAATCCTGAAGATTTCGATTTTGAAGTTAAACACGCAAATTATACTGCATGTAGTGAAACCACATCTACCGATTCTGATCCAGAGGTAAATCTAGTTGAGATGAAGATTCCTAAC
Source organism: Hylyphantes graminicola (assembly GCA_023701765.1). Lineage (NCBI taxonomy): Eukaryota > Metazoa > Arthropoda > Arachnida > Araneae > Linyphiidae > Hylyphantes > Hylyphantes graminicola. The sequence goes on from CM043112.1 coordinate 16,541,870, forward strand.
TCTTTTGAGGAGTCATTGGCATCACCCGAGAGACACGAGTGGGTTAAAGCAATGAAAATTGAATTAAAAACATTAAAAAGTAGAGACTCTTTTGATTTAGTACCCAAACCAGTTGATGTAAAAGTACTGGGTAACAAGTGGGTATATACTATTAAAAAGGATTCTGAGGGAAATATCCAACGCTTTAAAGCCCGTCTCGTTGCTCAAGGGTTTCGTCAAATTGAAGGTGTAGACTACGAGGAAGATGTGTATTCTCCCGTTGTCTCGTTTACTTTGGCAAGAGTGTTTATGCTATTATTGGTTGTAATGAAAGGGTGGATCTCCCGTCATTTGGATATCAAAAATGCATATATGTATGGTAAGCTATCTAGTCCAGTTTATCTGGAACAACCAAAAGGTTTTGAATCTAAAAAGCATGATAGTTGTGTATTGAAATTAAAACGAGCTTTGTATGGACTACATCAATCTGGAAAAGAATGGTACAATGAACTTGATCGGACTTTCATGAAACTTGGATTCCAGAAATTGTTAAACTGTAATTGTGTTTACACGTTAGATTCTTCTGCAATAGTCTTTATTTACATAGATGATCTGGCTTTGTTTGTAAAGGATCAGGTAATATTAAATAAAGTTTGTAAGTTAGTTGGTAGTACATTTGAGTTTAAAGATCTTGGAATTTTATCATGTTTTCTAGGTGTTCAATTTGAGTACTTCAAAGGTCAAATACTAATGCATCAAACCAATTATGTAAATAAAATGAAAGAAATTTATTCAAGTGTTCCTATGTGTCTTCGAAAAGTGCCGATGAGTCCAGGTATTGTTGTAGAAAATGTTAAGATTTCGGGTATGATTGTAAAGGACGTATCTTATCGTAACCTTGTTGGTTCACTTTTATTTCTAGCCCAAAGATCTAGGCCTGATATTTTGTTTGCAGTTATATTACTATCTCAGTATTGCAACAATCCTTCAGAAATGCATTGGCGATTATGTCAAATTCTGCAGTATGTTTTCTGTACAAGTAATTATTGTATTAATTTGAGTAAATGTGCTAATACTGATTTGGTTGCCGATACAGATGCCAGCTGGGCATCAGACCGGGACGATAGGAAATCGTTCAGCGGTTATATTATTTTTTTTTAGGAGGAGTGCCAATTAGTTGGAAGTCTCAGAAACAAAAATGTGTGGCTCTTTCGACCATGGAGGCCGAATTTATAGCTCTTTCGGAAACGGTGAAAGAAATAATGTGGCTTGCTAAAAGTTTGAAAGCATGTAAAAAGTTTAAAATAAATTTGCATTTACCTAAAATATTTTCTGATAGTAAAAGTGCCATACATTTTTCAAATAATTTAAATGAGAATCAACGAACTAAGCATATAGATGCAAGGTTTCATTTTGTTAAAAGTTTATGGTCTCAAGGAAAGTTTAATTTGTATCATGTATCTGGGAAGACTAATGTTGCTGATATTCTCACGAAAGCAATTGAATTTTGCAAGTTTAATAAATATTGTAAAGACTTATTTTTTCAGAGACTTTAAATGATTATCTTATGATGGGGCCGTTTGTCAGCGATAAATTGTTGTTCATAAGATAAGTTCATAACTGTAACCGCATCAAGTTGGATGAATTTATGTAAATTTGTTTTTAGTTCTACTTGTATATATACGTGTTCTTATCTTATCAATAAATCTGTTCGTTCTTGTCAACCCAATGCTTTCTGCTTGTCCTTCTTTCATTCAGTGGCTAAATGCTGCACAATCTTGTTAAATTTAGTGACAAAAGACAATGAGTGCTGCTCTCTATCGCGTTGCTGTCGAACAAGGAACAGGCAAAATGGACTCTAGTTATACCGTTCTAATAAAAAAAAATTAGATCCGACGGATGAAATGGATTTAAAAGGGAGGTACAGATATATGTCTTATTTTATTATTTTTTTTTAATTCAAATTAAAAAAAAGAGGAGTAGGCTAAAAACAATTTCTTCAGAATTTTTAAATTTGTAAAAATTTAACTATATGTTCCATCTTCCAATTTAATTTTATATACAGTCGTCGCATCAGTTTTTTGTTATAGGGTGAGCTGGCCGTCAGAAACAACGTAAAGGCAATTAAGAAAACCAACTCGAAGAAATTTTTTTTACATTTATGAACAGGAGACATTAAATAGAATGGACTGAGCATTGGCAGACCTAAAGGCGCTCCCTTCATGGTCAATTGATGGGGTAAGATTTTACCTCATCACGCGATCGCGACCAGGCGAGTTTTTTCGCAACGACTTGAACATATGAGGCCGACTATCTAGTGTTATGAAAAATAAGTTGGAAAAGAAACAAAGAGGAATTGCTAATTCGGTGGAAACGATTGCCTGTTTTAATTAAAAAAAGCTAAACATGTTTTTTATAGATATGAATCGAGTCATCATTGCGGTTTGCCAGGCTAGTCTTACCTGATTTTCAAGCCTGGCAAAAATTGGCATAGTTCAAACGAAACATTAGCGATGGGTTGCCATATGTTTCAGCATTTCTCCTCTTGGCGATTTTCATGTTGAGTACGTTTTTGGAAACTGCTTGACAATTGAATGAGCACTGAGCAGTCCATTCTATTTATGTCGCTGTTACAGCCCTTTCCGTTCAGTCGCGCACTATCGTGCGGGTATTAAGAGGACTCCCTTGGGAATTTCAGATCTTGAAAATCGTAATGTTATTCCTATGGAAAACATTCGCAAGTCAATTACCGCCACAATTTTAATGAGAGGTTACTAGTGATTTGTATCATTGTAAAGAACGAAATAAGTAGATTTCATAATATTAATTTGTTTTGTGAAAATCATATATTTAGTATTTTTAATTGTTTAATTTAAAATCCAAGACTCTCGGTCAGATTGCTAAATTTATATTTAACTTTTGACTAGCGTGAACATTATTATATCCCGATCTTCTCGTCTCAGTATAATGTGTATATTTTCGGTGCACTTTTACTGTACTTTCAATAATAGAAACCTTTCGGTGCGGAAAAGATGACCGGACTGGTTCGTTAAAAAAAATCTAGGAATGTCTACTTCAACTTAAAAAAAAAAGAAAGTAGGTCAAAAGAATTTTTTAAAAGTAAATAAATAAATAAAAAAAATTGTAAAGATTATAAATGCTTTGGAGTTCAGTTGAAAACGGTACTTTTTAAAACTCTCAAAATAATCTGAAATATTTAGAATATCTAAGGGTGCATTTTTTCAAAAATATCCAAATCAGATTTTTTATTTGACAAGTATAAACATTATCAAGGCCGTAGCCAGGATTTTATTTCGGGGGGGGATTGAGATAAACTTTAAACGGCAACACTAATTTATTTTTATTAGAAAAATGTGAAACTCTGTCCCAAATTTTTATTTGTATTTTTTTTAAAAAATTTAATATAAGTTATTAAATAAATTTTAAGGTATAATAAAACAAATTTCAATTTTTTTTAAACAAAAAAAAATTATAGCTTGATTCTCCGTGGAGTTTTAGAAAATCTTTCTGTTTTGAAGGTATAAAATTAAACAACGTGCTTTGTTTACTTCTCTTCATGATTCAAAATTTTAAAAAAATCGTTTTAAGAAGATTCTCGTTGAAAAAGCATGGGATGAGCAAAAAACATCAGCATAGATATAGAAAGTAGTTACTACTACTTTCTATATCTATGGATGGGCATATCTGCCATAGATTTACGAGGCGTGTTTTTTAAGTAAGTACCGTTTTGCCACACAGAGGGCGCGGTGCTGCGATCGGCGTTCTGCGCATGCGCACTGTGTACCTACATCTCTTGTCTACTCACTGACGATATTGCAATCCGATTTGTCATTGTTTTACGTTTTCTGCTGAGTGTTTAAAATGTCTCCGATAACCGTGAGTCCCGCCGACTGTTATGTACGGTCTGTTATAAGATTTCTTAGTGCTAAAGGCCTAAAATCAATCGATATTCATCGTGAGATCTGTGCAGTTTACGGACAAGACATTATGAGTGATGGAATGGTAAGAAAGTGGGTGAGATCATTTAAAGAAGGCCGCACGAATGTTCATGATGAACAACGGAGTGGGCGTACTCCTTCAGTCGTTAATGAAATTTTGGTGCAGCAAGTGGACAATAAGGTGAGAGAAAACAGACGCTTTACCATTCCATCACTCATAATGTCTTGTCCGTAAACTGCACAGATCTCACGATGAATATCGATTGATTTTAGGCCTTTAGCACTAAGAAATCTTATAACAGACCGTACATAACAGTCGGCGGGACTCACGGTTATCGGAGACATTTTAAACACTCAGCAGAAAACGTAAAACAATGACAAATCAGATTGCAATATCGTCAGTGAGTAGACAAGAGATGTAGGTACACAGTGCGCATGCGCAGAACGCCGATCGCAGCGCCGCGCCCTCTGTGTGGCAAAACGGTACTTACTTAAAAAACACGCCTCGTAGAAAGTAGCAGATCTGCCCGTAGGGGGAAAGATGAAGCTATTTGTGAACCAGTATCCCATAAGGCAGTCCGCAAGCCCTAGTACATGGCGTGCCATACGCCACCAGATGGCATCATGAGATAATTCGTTTAATAAAAAATATATATTTAATATTAACCAATTAAAACTTTTTACCAGTTTTGCTAGCATAAGTTTATAGCTGGATATGTATTGATAATTTTTGGTAGACATGAGGTATACATTCATTAAAGAAGCATATTAAAAATGCAGTTTTATTGCATGTAACTCTTCGGCAAAAGCATTTTTTGTGAATCAGTATCCCGTGATGCATCGCAAAAACGCGAAATGTGGATTCATCACACAATTGTTTTGCGTTGTATGCAGCCTGATTTGATACACATAATATCACAACTAAGGATATGACGTCTTGATTATACTTTCGGTTCATCGGAGATCATAATAAAGAATAAATAGAAACGGATGCAGAAGATAAAAAGTATCGATAAGCCAGTATGGGAAAATTTCGGGGGGGGGGGGGTTTTGTCCCGTCGGACCCCCCCCCTGCCTACGGCCCTGAACATTATTGCCTTCTGTTGTGAGGTTGGTTGTTAGTCTAGGGAACTTGATAATGACACAATGATAATTACAGGCAAAAGAAAAAACTACCACCTCATAACATATAATCTTTGTTAAGAAAACTGTAGTTACACAATTACAAATAACAGTTTTACTTAGCCCTCTGTCACTCCATCACTGGAGCATAGGGCCTCCGTCAGATTCTTCCATCTTACTCTGTTGGTGGCCAGATGCTTCGACTCCGCCATGTCCTTGAGTTCCTTCTCGATCGTCCGTCTCCAAGTATTTCTTGGTCTTCCCCTTTTTCGGTGTCCCTGGGGATTCAAATGTCCGTCTTATCTTGAATTTTTAATTTTTTCTCAATACATGACCAATCCACTGCCACTCTCGTGTCTTTATTTCAAATTAAATTGGTTTCTGAATAACATGTTTTCCAAACCTTTAAACATGGAGTGGAAACAATTTTAACTAATTTTAGTTTTAACATACCCCACATACAATTGCATGCGAGATATTTATGAATGTCTCAAAGGGGAATAGTATAATACCTTATGAGACTCTTTTTATTACAATAAAAAATGTGTTTATTTTTTTAAAGTGGTAACAACAAAATTAAAATATATATATATATTTTATTGTTACTAGTATATCTAAATTGGGCCATCAGATAGCGCCCCCTAAATGAAGATTTGGAATGCAATTAATAGTTAATACATTCCGAATTCCTTTTGCGGAAAATAATATGATAATATTTGAAGTTAAATCGATTTGTACCTTTAAAGTGTAAAATAATTAATAAAGGAAGCTTTTATACCACTTCCCCATCGGATAACGGAGATCGAAAATAACAAAATGTAGTATCGACTCGTAGCGTCCTTACGAAACTTCGAAACAACAAGAATTTTTTATTTAAAAAATATGTATTGATTTCTCCAAAGTGGTAACAACAAAATTGTAAAACAATTGGTCGTTACTTAAGTAGCTCCAAATTGGACCATCAGATAACGTTCTTTGATTGTTTATGTTTACAATGACATTTTCTAACTAGTTTAAAGAAATTGATACAGAAGCTTTTTTTAAAAAGTTTTTTTTTGTATGAGTCATGCATTTGAGTCATTCTTCAAAAGAAGGCAGATATCTTCCTTTCGCCATTTTTGGTAAACAAATGTTATTTTGTACTGTATAGGTGCTTCATTTTACATCATTGTCCCCATGCCGAAGCATTAGTTTAGAGCACATATACGACATATGAAAACAATGGAAAACAACAATAGGGAACATATAAATATTTAACTGTATAAAATAATTTAATATAGTATAATTTCATATTTTATTGACAATGCATTTTGCTAGTTTCGCTTTTCAATTTGTCCCACTGTCCTTGCTTTGCTCATTTTACAAAATGTTTCTTATATTATCTGCTTGCTAATTGTTTGTTTCTTTCCCCGAAGCTTTTAGAACCTGCTATGCAGAACCCTTGCTGCACCCACTGACCATCTTCAAGCAAGAAATTCGAAAACCGTTGTTTCTTTGTCAGTTAACCCCGCCTTTGGTGGCTTTCCTATGAAGACTTTGCGCCTAATCTCGTTGATTTTTTTTTTTAATTTCAGTTTTCCGCATACTTATCTTCATTCAATGTCCTTTTGGATGACTATATGAGTGGTCGAGGCCACTACAAAAAAAAAAAAAAAATAAGAGATTTATTAGATAAATAAAATTATCGAAAATAGGTGTTACTCCACCCCGGACTACCCAATGATAGCTCAATCTGGAGAAGGCATTGTTATGCAGAAGTTTATGACTTCTGTTTTTAAGTATTTTAATTGTTTAAGTTTTACGATAAATCATCTCAAGAGATGCAAACATGCGTCATGAAAATATAATCCATGGAATTGATAGGAGCATTCATTTACATAAATCCCCCTGACTTACGACATATGACGCAACGTGACAACTGTTTCCTGTTAGCCTGTAAATCCATGTTTTTTACAAATTTATAAAGCATTGTTATGAGAATATTATGACTTCAATTATTAAGTAGGTTAATTGCTTCAGTTATAAGCTCAATAATCTGAAGGGATGCAAGCATACGTCATAAAAATTTGTCATAAAATTTCCAGGAACATTCATTTACATAAATCCCCCTTATTAACCAAAGATGGTACTACAAGGCAAATTGTTTCTTGACAGCCTTAGTACATCATATTGTAGGTGTTAGAAGCTGCAACACTCTTGTGACTTTAAAAGAGCGAAACCCAGCAGTACAAATTTTGATAAAATTTTATGCGTGAAAAAATAATCAAATGGCTTTACCTTATTTACGCAAACCTAAAATCTTCTTAGGCAATACTTAATCAATGCATTAATTTTTTTTACAATACAATTTACACAGAATGTTTATCTGCAATAACGAAAAGGTTGGATTTCAAAGGATGAATAACTGTCGAAATTACCACTTATGTTAACTTTTTTTTTCTTTGCATAGCTGTACCACCATAAAAGAATCACCAATAGTTTCGAAGGGTCTAAACTAATGTTCAGTACAATGTTTTGTTTTGCTGTTTGTCCCACTGTCCTTGTTTTTTCCATTTTACAAAATATATCTAATATTATCTGCTTGCTAATTGTTTGTTTCTCCGAAGCTTTTAGAACCTGCTATGCAGAACCCTTGCTGCACCCACTGACCATCTTCAGGCATGGAATTTGGTTTTTGGTTAGATTTGAATTATCGTCGCACTATGGCTACACGAGGGCTATTGGCGACGGGCGTCGTATTTTTTAGAACCACAGTCAAGTGACGAGCCACACCTGAATAGGCATCCACCGCAACCGTTAAGGGCGACATCGTGCGCAGCGTTAGGACTTTGAAGGATATTTAACGCGCACTCCCTTACACGGGTTATTATTCGTAGGACATTTTCGGCTGCACGGGCCGTTTATAGGTCGGCAGTTATTTTGGTGATGCCCGGATCCGAACCTGGGACCTTTCGCATGCTAGGCGAGTGCGTAACCGACTGGGTTCGATAGCAACCGCAAGGAATTTGAAAAAAGTTGTTTCTTTGTCAGAGTTAACCCCTCCTTTGGAAGGTGAAGACTTCGCGCCGAAACTCTTCGATTATTGTTTTTTATTTCAGGTTTCAGAATACTTATCTTCATTGAATGTCTTTTTGGGTGACTATGTAGAGCCGAAGTCACTACATAAAAATCTTTTAATTAATAGTAGTAATAAATAAATTATCGAAAATAGGTGTTACCCCACCCCGACTACCCACCGATAACTGAATCTGGCATTTTGCATCCTGACAACCTGTAAATCAATACAAATTCAGAAAGCATTGTTATGTTGAAAGTTATGACTTCTATTATTAAGTATTTAAATTGTTTCAGTTTATGATAAATCATCTCAAAGGATGCAAACATGTTTCTTGAAAACATACATAGTAAATGAAATTGATAGGAGCATTCATTTACATCTACCCCTCTGACTTACCACAGAAGACGCAATGTGACAAATGTTTCCTGTTAGCCAGTAAATCCAAGGTTTTTGTTTACAAATTCCTAAAGCATTGTTATGTAGAAGTTGCTTCAGTTTTAAGCTCAATCATCTGTATTGATGCAAGCATGGGTCATGGAAATTTGTCATAAAATTTCCAAGAACATTCATATACATAAATCCCCCTTATTAACTTATTAACCAAAGATGGTACTACTAGGCAAATTGTTTCTTGGCAGCATTAATACATCATATTGTAGGTGTTAGAAGCTGCAACACTCTTGTGTCTTTAAAAGAGCGCCACCCAGCCGTTCAAATTTTGATAAAATTTTATGCGTGAAAAAATAATCAAATGACTTTACCTTATTTACGCAAACCCCAAATCTTCTTAATCAATACTTAATCAATGCATTTTTTTTACAATACAATTTACACGGAATATATATCTGCAATAATGAAAGGGTTCGATTTTAAAGGATGAATAACTGTCGAAATAACCACTGATGTTAACTTTTTTTTTTGGCATAGCTGTACCACCAACTTCATTTAAAAGAATCACCAATAGTTTCGAAGGGTCTAACTAAACTAATGTTTAGTACAATGTTTTGTTTTTGAATTTTACAAATTGTAATAAAAATATTATTTATTAAAAAAATAATCTAGAACAACCATCCCGCATGTAACATGAAACTAATTTCTAACTTTAATACTCTTCGCATTACATACGTTTACACGAACGAATTGCGTTATGATTACCGAAATTCCAATAGCTTCCCGCAACGATATTGATGTAAAATATTTTTATAAAATATAAATTTTGTTTAAAAAAGTGGTGTTTATTGAGAAAACTGAAGATATTTTTGGTTTACAAAAATTTTAAATTTCTTTTCGAATGACATTTTAAATCATTACAAAACAAAAAAAAAGTGAAATGCGAAAAGAATGGATTTTGACTTAGTCAAAAAAAAATGCAAGTAGTATTAAAATTACTTAAATATTTGTAAACTTACTTTAACATTTTATAGTAAAAGAAGAATACATAATAACATTCTGTTATGTCAACACGACTCAACGTTGTTGTGTCACAGACTAACTATTATTTTGCATTCAGCATCCCGTACATTTACACATACGGAATACTTTTAAAACTGCAGTTCATATATAGCCATTTTCAACTCAACTCCCAATAGTATTTATTTTGTTATAAAATACATATTTTGTTTCAAAAACTGGTGCTATTGAGAAAACATTTACACTGGCTTCACTGGGGCTCTTCTAGGAGCTCCTTGCGGGTCCCGTCGTGTTAGCATTGGAGGTCACGTGATCTACCACTCTACTACTGTCATTTGAGCGGCATTCATGGTGAGCCCTTTGAAGAAGATCATTAAATTCATCTTTATCCTAATCTCTCTTGTCCTCTGGGGGGGGGGGGGGGGGCATGGGCACAGATAATTGAGATATTGTGTGTTTTTCCCTGGTGCTTAGTCTACAATTTCTCTCATTTTCTGGTTTAAAATTCTATAATCATACCAAATTACAAAATGAACGTTCATTTTTCCTCATATATTTAAAAAAATCTTCTTTAGTAATTTTTTTGATGTAATTTTTCATTGAACCAATGAGCGTTTTCCACTATCAGCGAATGCACCATAAAACAAACGTGTGTAGTTTGGATTTGATGGTTATTGATGTTTCAATCACAAGTATCCTTGTTTCAGACATTTATATTTGCCCCACCCAATTACCCCTTACAACACTGCAAAAAGTGACGCCAATTCCTTCATGTTACAATACCATGCACCTCGCATTTATCACATGAGATGCATTTTTGCATTAAAAAAAATGGTTAATGAAAATGATTCGGAAGAATTAAAAATAATTATAAAAATTATTTTTAAATAAAAAGTGGAGCTATTGTAAATATTTTTTTATTATCGTTGCAATGGTAAAATTTTTAACAAGTAATATATAAAAGGCATTATAAAGGAAATTTTACTCTGTTTTTGAAGGTCGTAGTGAATTGGAGAAATAAACTGACACGGGTTTTCTGTTGTAAACAAAACGATTACCTTTATTGTAAAAAAGAACATGTATATATATTAAAAGTAAAATCTATAGCGACACCTGGCGCAGATAAAATGAAACAAATAAATTTGCATGTTACCAGTCTTTGGTGATGCCAACAAACTCCCCCTTGGGAAGATGCAAATTTAACACAGCGAAATTAGGCATCCTTAATCAGTGTAATTTGATCTAGAGTCCACAATAGTTTGGTTTCAGGAACTGCTTTAGTACAAAAGTCTGCTAACATTTTATCAGTAGTGCAGTGAATTAACTTTATTTTATTATTCTCAATGAGATCTCGAATGAAATGAAATTTTAAACAAACATGTCTACTTTTAACAGAAGACTTAGCAGCCTTGCACCAATATATTGCGGTTTTATTATTACAATGTATTTCAATAGGATAGCTTACATATTTTGAACAATTTAACTATGTATTTAATAAATTACAAATCCAAATCTTAACTTAATAAAAAGTTTCTTAAATCTACGTTAAATACGTTTACGTTTTGAAGAAATGGCTTATTTAGGGAAATATAAGAAATGTCATTAGCTAGAATTGGCGGCTGAATTAGGTGAAACAGTTGATCAAAGTATGAAAAACGATTGTTTACGAAAATTGATTGAAAAATCGCCAAATTATGACGAAGAATATGTCAAAGCGATGTTGGATCAGTTCTGAAGAAACAAAATTTCAGTTTTGGAGAGGTAAATTTTAATGCTCGTCTTTATATTTTTCTAATGTGTCCAGTATGTTATTTTATTTTTTTGGGATGACTCGTCCAACAAAATCTGTCCGCTTTCTATATCAGCGAAGTTTTTTCTTTTTAGTCCTTCCTACATTGATTAATGTATTAAAGTTTCGTTTGATTAATTATTCAAGGTTTTTTTTGTAATATGTGACTTTATTTTGCTATTGTATTTTTGTCTTTTAATAGCGGGTTACGCCTGCATTAAAAAAAAAAAAAAACGTTTAAAACACCCAGTTTCAAAAAAAAAAGCCTATCAACAAAAATATTGTTAAAAGTTAATTTATTATAACTAATAGGTTAAAATTAATTCTATAGATATAAAATCCTAATACCACCATATACTACTCCTAATTTACATTCATTGATTTTTTGCTACCGTTATAAATTCCGGCGATCTGAAAATCTTGCAAATTTTGCTATCAGAACATCGAAAAGCTTTGGTGATCTGAAAATAAAAAAAAAACTTCCACGTTCCTAAATTAAAGAAACTCCCGCGTTCCGAAATTAAGGGGAGCGGACACCCCTATTCTCTTTCATACCTCGATCGGGCTGGCTAATGCTAAGTCTATGGGGGAAAAATGGTTTTTGTTCAAAAAAAAAAAAAAAGCAAAGAAATTATAGGAATATGTTGATGCGGTTTTTTTTAAATTCATAAAACTCCAATAAAGGTGTGCTTTTAGACGTTATTTTTTTAAAAACGCTATTTACTTTTTTTAAATCGAAAAAAAATTAGATTAAAGAAAAGTAAATAGCGTTTTTAAAAAAATAACATCTAAAAGCACACCTTTATTGGAGTTTTATGAATTTAAAAAAAAACGCATCACCATATTCCTACAATTTCTTTGCTTTTTTTTGGAACAAAAACCATTTTTCCCCCATAGACTTAGCATTAGCCAGCCCGATCGAGGTAAGAAAGGGAATGGGGGTGTCCGCTCGGGGCCGCCGCGAACAGTACACAGCAGCTACACTGCTTATCGGGCCCGGTACAACCAGAGGGCGCTTTACCGATCGTGTCGCTAAGCGATGGTAGTTGAATGTTTACACGTGTGTTTTGGTTTGACCATTGCTTTTTAAAGAACTTATTTTTCAGATAATTTCGTCCTGAATATAATTTTTTTTACTAGATATCATCGGAAGATTGATTACACTTAATTCAGGTAAGTTTTGCCATTTTTATTAATGTTTAAATAGTCTTTATGTCTTGTTACACGTTGTCTTTTAGCTCAATGCACGTTGCTGCAAAAATGCATTCTTGTTTAACATTCGTTTCTTAATTTTGTAGAGTGACAAAAACTCGAGAGTGTTTTTTAACATTTGTAAAATATAATTTAGTTTACCAACATATTAAGTTAATATATTAGCCAAAGAAAACATACTTGGGTATACCCAAACACTTCGTGAGATGGTGAGTTGGAATAGTAAAGGGTGACGGGGTGACCAGATCTGCTTCATTTCGCAGTACAGATTAGTTATTCGACTATATTGGTGTAAAAAATTAGAAAATTGTTTCTGTTTAATATTTTACAGTTTTTCAAACAAATTAAATAAAATATGATTTACGAAAACTTAAAGGATTCAAAAAGTTAATCACTGAAACAAATCTGGTTATTCTAGAATTGTAGAAAGGAATTCAGTTTTCCTGAATTTCATATAAATAAAAATAAACCCAAACCAAGTAATTTTCTAGTTGATGTTGCATACCTATTCGAAAATTTTTATATTTTGTTGCAGCTTGCTATTAATTTAACTCAATAAAGGAAGTGATTGTTAGATTTCGGAAAAGCAAATACATAATTCAGTTTTTGGAATGTGCTACTTTAAAAGGCCACTCTCAGTGGCAATTTACCTGATATTATAAAAATTGTTAAATATATGTTACTGAAAACTTACGATTTTTTTCCCTTTGTAGCTTCTGTTAACAATTTCCCAGGCGGGGGTCTTTAATATGTCCTACAAAACTGATTGCTAGCAACACCATACATGAAATTCAAGTAAGTTGATAGTAATAGTATTTGAGATATATAATTAATCTGATAGGTTTATATATATCCACCGTTCTACAAAATTAAGTATTAATATGATCGACTCAAATACTCTCTTAAGGTTTTGTTATTTATTATGTTAAATCAAGCTCTATTAAGTTGTATTAAATAAATAATAATTTATCTCTCACAATTGTAATTTTTTCACTAAAAGATAAAAAAAAAAATTTAATTGTATAATAACATTGTAAGACATGGTTTTATTTATTTATTATTATTTTTTAATTTTCATTCTACATCGGATCCACCAACTTCTGTTTTTGTTTTCATACTTCTGTTTTCGTGTTGTGATTTTACCAAGTTAACTTTCTCAACTGCTTGTTTTAACAACAAACGAGTACTACTTTATTGTGTGTTGCTTTAAATAAAAGTTAAATAGCTCTATTGTAAAAAAATTATTGTGGGATTGTGTTTTTATACACACAATGTTGAATTAAAATTAATGAACAATAAATACTACTTCTTTAGGTCTCACAAAAGATAAAAATTAGTTTAGGTAGACCGAATATTCAGTATTCGGCTAAGACTTTGGCCGAATACCGAATATTCGGCCAAATTTGGTTTTCGGTGAATCCCTATTTAATATCCACAGAGAGCTCACATTCATTGTAATCTGAGCATCAAACTTGGTAGTGAGAGTCGTCTAGATGGTGCCATAACAAATGGCTCTTACTTATAGGGAATGTACCGAGTCTGAGAAGGCTTAGCCTCCAATAAAGGACAAACCAAGAAAGTACTTACCAGGAACTGTGGGGAGCCCAGTCGGTTAGGCACTCGCCTAGCATTTGAAAGGTCCCAGATTCGGGTCCGGTCATTGCCAAAATAACTGCCGACCTATAAACTGCCTGTGCAGCCAAAAATATCTGACCAATAGTACCCCTTGTAAGGGAGTTAAATATTCTTCAAAGTCCTAATGCTGCGTACGATGTCGCTCTTGACGATTGCGTTGGGTGCCTATTCTGGTGTGAACAAAAAATTAAAATTTAACATTTGAATTACTTGTCTAATTGTGCCGGCCAATTCAAAATCTGCCCCTCTGTGCTGCAGCCCACCTAGCCTATTTAGAAATAGGGTCCTGCTTTCATTGCGATATATATATTTTTATTTCACTGTGAAACAATTAGTGTAGAATTTGTGTAATGTTGCACAATGCAAACTTACACATTATTTTTTAAATTATTAAATATGTGGTACTATAATGTTTCAAATTCTTTTATTTTAGCCATGCCTTCATCGTGCTGCGTTCCTGGATGTAAATCCAATTACAAGTCTTCTGAAAAAGTAAAGGTTTTCCAATTTCCTGAAAGAGGGTCCCCCCAGTTTGAGAAATGGATGCAGAAAATACCCAGAAAAGATTGGATGCCTGGTAACCGAAGTGTTGTATGTATTTTACACTTCAAGGAAGAACAAATTATCAAGGAGGATAGATTCCAAATGCCAGATGGAGCCATAAAGATCATTCCCAGGCAGCGCTTCAAATTGGTAGATGAGGCTGTTCCCTGCATATTTCCTAACTTGCCACTGTATCTGTCAAGTGATTCCTCTGCTTCCCGAAGCTGTCCCACCGAAAGAAGAGAAAAACTTCTAGTTGAACATGAGCAAACAGTTGCAGAATTTCTGAAAGAAGATTTAATTCCTAAGTTTTGAAACTCTAGTAAAAAACATGTCAATGTTTTTGAAGGCAGGTTGGTGTTCTTCGGTGACTGAGGACCGCCTTATTTTCTATTGTTTGAGTGAGGAACTTCCCCCAAAAATTACTAAAAGTGTACTTGTTAAAAAAGACCTTTCTATCCATGTGTTTTTAAATGATAAAAAGCTCTCAGAGGAGCTGAAATTCTTGTTTTCGGTTAAAAAGAATAATATGATATTTGTTGAAAGATTTTCTCAATTGCAGAACCTCATTCCTTGGTTGGAAAACCAGGATCACCAAGAGAACCTATTTGAAAAATTGAAAAGAGTTTTTGGCACTTGTGTAGAACCACAAAATCGTGAAATCTTTGGATCTGAAGTGTTTGAAGTTTTGTGTTTTCTCTATGAACAGTTATTGTTGATTGACCGAAAAAATGCTCCGCGTTATAGCTCAAAAATGCTTTCTTGGGCATTTTCAATTTTCACATTATCTCCAAAATGTTATGGTGAAATCATTTCGTCAGGAATTTTGACATTACCTAAAGAGCGGTATCTTCGAAAGTTATCATCGATCTTGTCCTCTCCTGGTACATGTGATGAAAATGAACACCAAAACTATTTAAAGAACAAGTGCCAAAATATAGCCGAGAAAGCAAGGTCGGTAAACCTTTTAATTGACGAAATATCAGTTCGCCCTCATATTGCTTTTGGTTCCGGTTCTTTATGTGGAATAAGTGTAAACCAGAAATTGAAAAGGGCAACGACAATTCAAAGTTACATGATTACTTCTATATATTCTTCCGACAAAGATGTTGCTGCACTAATTCCTGTGCACAATACAACTGCGGATGAATTATTTCAGTGGACAGAAAGAGTATTGAAATTGGTACAAGATTGTGGCTACAAGATTGTTTCCATTATAACTGATAACAATCGTATCAATCGGAACATGCTGACTAGGTTATGTGGAGGTTGTCTTCAACCATCAATACCGAATCCTTCATATGATGATAAAATTTTCATTTTATTTGATACAGTTCACATCTTAAAATCTATAAGGAATAACTGGATAAACCAAAGAACAAGTGGGAACACTTTTACTTTTCCATCAATTAAAGATGCAAGTACAACAGTAAAAGCATCATTTTCTGACATCACTAGCATTTATGAAAAAGAAAAGTCATCAATAATTAAATATGCTCCGAAATTAACCTTTAAAGCTTTAAATCCTAACAACTTTGAACGCCAGAATGTATCCCTGTGTCTGAGGATTTTTGATGAGAGCAACGTAGCAGCCTTGAAAGCATTGGTCCCCGACTCAGAAGGCACCATTGAGCTCTTATCTATTGTCATCAATTGGTGGAAGATGGTAAATTGCAAGAGCACCCGCAAAGGAATGGAGCATCGCGATACATATGAATTGCCATTTTACAGCATCGAAGATCAACGGATTCTTTATCTTGGCCAAATTATTTCTTGGTTACAAGCATGGAAAGATTTAAAGCTGCCGTATAAAGGCCACAGAGCTGGCAAACTGAGTGAAGAGACTTTCTGTTCCCTCATTCACACCACACAGACATTGAAGGAAATCATTCTACACCGTCTAAGTGTCGCGAATGATCAATATGTACTTCTTGGGAAGTACCAAACTGATCCTCTTGAAGGACGGTTTGGACAATACAGGCAAATGCATGGGGGAAATTACAATATATCAGTGGAACAAGTAATGAAAGCCGAGAAGCGACTTCGTCTGAAGAGTCTTATAGAAATGCATTCAACGAAATTTGGACATTTCAAATTAAGAAATTTTTTAGTAGAATTTGGTGATGTTAAGGAATCAATGGATGTTGACATAGATTTGAAAGGAATTGATTTCTTTTCTTTTACTGAGGAAGAAGAAAATCTTCTCCCTGTCTTTATATACATTTGTGGGTATGCTGCATACAAAATGAAGTGTAAAATTACTTGTAAGTCATGTGCAATATTATTTATTACAGAAAAAGAAATTTTATTTGAACTTAGCGGTGAAGAATCCAAAAATTATTTATTATCACTTGATAGAGGTAAACTGACCTATTCTGACGTTGACATTGTGAAGCTGTTTTTTGTGTGTTATAAGATATTTAAGTTATTTCTTAGTGAAGAATATGAAGTGATTTTGCATTCCCCTAAAATTAAAACTATTTTAACTCAACTAGTAGTTAAAAAAGTAGAAGAATTGGATATTTGTAGAGCAGAAGAGTGTGAGGTTTGTCATTGTCCGAAATTTGATTTATGTATTAAGTTCATTCCGATATTTCTCAATATTTTCTTGAATAATTATACAATTGCTAAAAATAATTATTTTGTTTCTGAAAAGGGTAAGAAGAGAAAATGTAATGCTCTCTTATCTAGTTCATCTGAAAAATGAAGTGATTTTTTATTGCAAATTAAAATCATTATCCATTTGAACCATGTTAACGCTAACTCGGAGGGAGCACCCAAACATTTTGTTTTAACCTTCAAGAAATTTTGTATTTAACTAGGGAATATATTTTTTAAAGATACTTCTAGAAGTTATTCTAATTTTACAATGTGTAATACAATAATAATCCATGTATACAATTATAATGCAGTAACTCAATTCATAATGTTCTTTTCAAGTAGTACATAACTATAGAAAAATTTGGAATTTTTTGAGGAACAACAATTAAGAATGCATTTTTTAAAATCATTGAAATGGTGATTTTAGCTACACCCGATTTTGATGCAATTTCTGCTTTAACATTTGTCGTCAATATTATAATATTTTTTAAATTTTGTTTCTAAAGAAATATACTGCTGCTTCCAATTTATTTTGAATGAATATCAATGAGTTTAAATGTCGACTGAACCACTTCTAATCCATATGTTCTTAACCTTCGAAATCTGTAGTGAAACACCTATGCTGT
This sequence comes from Hylyphantes graminicola, assembly GCA_023701765.1. Taxonomy (NCBI): domain Eukaryota; kingdom Metazoa; phylum Arthropoda; class Arachnida; order Araneae; family Linyphiidae; genus Hylyphantes; species Hylyphantes graminicola. Next base: position 16,559,804 of record CM043112.1, read on the forward strand.
TCATGATGTAATAGATCAAACCACACTTACCGAATCATTCATTTTGAAATTGACGCATCATAAAAGAACAAGAACTCATGATTTTCTCAGAAGTCGAGGAAATTTATTTTTAGAATGTTCTGTGCTGTTTTTTATGTTTTGTTTCATTTGTTACTCGGAACTTTGAATCACTATGTTGGATAAAAAGTCAAATTCTGATTTTTTTTTTGTTCGTGTTAAGCGGAATTTCTTTTAAAGCGACTTCACGTTTAGAATTTTTTTAGCATTGGCTCAAAGCTGTATGGGCCCAGGAAATGCTTTCGGTTCATGTTAAGCGAGTGCGCATTAACAAGGTTTGATTCTTTGTATATTGTTTATCGGAAATATTAAATTAGTGTTTATTCTAATTATCTTGATAAAAAGTTTTTATATTAATAAATTATGTTTCAATCTATGTGCTGTTTTTATTAATATATTTTATTATTACTTTTAAATATGAATTTGAATTGCGTCATTTATAAATTTGCTACACAAGGATTTATTAGGGATATTTTAAAGTGCTCTTCCCGTGGATACCCTGGTTGTTGTGTAAATTTATATGTGAAAATGTGGAAAATCATTCACTATAAATGCAAAATAATATCTAAAAGTCAAAATCCATTTTTAAAAAATAGAGCCAGAAATTTCTGACTGTCATAATTGTGGAAACTTAAAAACGCATAATTAATATTTTCTTAGTTTAAAAATTGCACATTGACTAATTAAGGATCTATTAGACTAGCATCACATACAATACAGACTAACATGTCTTTACTCGATGATTATCTCCTTTAATAATATAAGAAAAAATTTTACATATAACCTTAAAGAACAGTATATATATTTTTAAAAATATATTAATAATATATCGTTTATTTTCTAAACCTAAAAACGGTATTTTATATCATATCTTGATAAAATTGCTGTCAAGTTTAGTTTTAAAAAGCTCATTTTATATTCTTAAATAGAATTTCCTTTAAATAAAATCTTTTTTTAATGTTAATTGCACTGGTAAGTTTTTTTTTACTAATACTGGGTATCAAGAATAATTCAGGGCGCTAATCTGGGATTTTTTTTTTACATTTAGCCAGGAAAAGTTAGGATTTTTATTTTTCACAGAATCTGTAGCCACCCTGTATAATTAACCATTACTACTGGAAAATTTAATGTACCTGTAAATAATTATACAAATTTAAAAGCTGAAAAAACAATTGCCATAATAAAATATAGATAATTTAAAATTCATAATTTTAAAGAAGTTAGTTCGAAAGTTTACTTGAAAGGAAATACGATTATTAACTGTCAGAGTCAATAGACCTGGTAATGTATAATCTTTTCTAAAATAATTAAGACCTATTTATATTTTACTAATGCATTGTAATGTGAAATTTAATTATCCCCTGGCTCTATTTCAGAAAATTAAACAGCCAAAAATCAACCCCAAAGAAAATCTAAAATAGTTTCCATTTCCAAGTACCCTAAATTTCAGCAGATTTTTAGTGAAAAGTTCTTTCTGAAAACGGAGAGAAAGCTCTCTCACACGTCCGAGCGCAAGTTTCGTTTTCTCCCCCATCGCGTAGGATGAGTCATCACAATTCAGTACCGGGCCCGATAAGCAGTGTAGCTGCTGTGTACTGTTCGCGGCGGCCCCGGTCCGCTCCCCTTAAGCCTCGGTTTCCTCGGAGTCCGTCAACAGTTTTAAGCGGTCGGACTTAAGGGGTCACAGGAGTCTTAAAAATGTGCAAAGAAGGTACTACAAAACATAGTTTGATCTTTCGTGTCATTTTTTTAACTACTCAATGTATAAGTATAATTTTTGTATATGTAATTCTACAAGATTTATTTATTATAAAATAAGTTTTAAAATTTATGAAACTTTAGCCAAAACTAAAATAAATGATATTAAACATGAAGCTATTTGAACACATTGTGATTAGGCTTGCGCGGCAAATTGTGAGGTCAAAATTGAAAAAATGACCAAGAAAATGACTTTATATTGTACAAATATGTGCAAACAAAGACTTATACCTAAATTCTCAGCTCAATTTTAATTAGAAATTATTTTTAAAAAAATTTTTAATCAAAATTTTTAAATTTTTATAAATTTTTTTAGAAAAAAGTTCTTAAAATAATTTCTAATTGAAATTGAGCTGAGAATTTAGGTATAAGTCTTTGTTTGCACATATTTGTACAATATAAAGTCATTTTCTTGGTCATTTTTTCAATTTTGACCTCACAATTTGCCGCGCAAGCCTAATCACAATGTGTTCAAATAGCTTCATGTTTAATATAATTTATTTTAGTTTTGGCTAAAGTTTTATAATTTTTAAATTATGTTTTATAATAAATAAATCTTGTAGAATTACATATACAAACATTATACTTATACATTGAGTAGTTAAAAAAATGACACGAAAGATCAAACTATGTTTTGTAGTACCTTCTTTGCACATTTTTAAGACTCCTGTGACCCCTTAAGTCCGACCGCTTAAAACTGTTGACGGACTCCGAGGAAACCGAGGCTTTAACGAAACTTCCATAATCACGAACTTAACGGCGGTAAAAACCGGTGAAAAAATATCCCGCGTGGGCATAGCGGCCGTGACGGTCGCTACGATGGATTCCGGTTACGAACAACTCACCGCTAGGAAACCATCCCTATCAATCTGTGTGTGAAGGTTTTTGTGACGTCACGTGTAACGCTACGAGTGCGGCGGGCGATAGCGGACGTAAACACCGCTACCCCTAGGAAACCAGTACTTTAGTAATTTATTAGGTATCTTCCTACCTCTATAGCAATCACGAAGGGAAATATCCAAGTTTCTATAAGCTCGCTGCCCGTATCGTTTCGTCTGCAGTGTTACTTTCCTCCACGTATCTTTTTCGAAACGGCTCGTTTTCCTCCCTGTTAAATGGATCGCACACCTCACCTCATTTTTCCCTCTATCATAATACAGATTCCACTTAATGTTTTCACCATGTGATGAATATTTTTCTACTCTCCGTGCAACCTAACTTGGGTAAAAACAAAGAGGCCTAGGGAAAAACGCGATTGGTCTGCTAGTTGCAAATTATTTTAAGGTAATATTTACATACAAAATTATCTGAATACAATTTAACCAAAATACACTTTTCATTCGGATAAAATTGCCAAATTTTCTCAATTAATATTCAAATCCGTTAGACATTAAATAAAATAAATGTTTTAAACATGTTTTCTGGAAGGATTTACAAATAATTTATGGAACTCTTTACAGTCGCGGAAGGATCTTCTCCATAGCATATTTCGATTTACCCAACTTAGGTTGGCAAGAAGTGTAGTGTCCACCGATTCTCATACCCAATCAGTACCTCAGGGGGTGATAGACCAATTCTGGGATCCTCTGGTTGGCATCCGGGTCTCTAAAATTAGAAGTATCTATTACTGTTGTCGTCCTCTATCGCATTGCTCTCGGGCGAGGGAGTCCGAGTAGTATACAAAACAGAGACAACGCGGGTAGAGCTGATCTCTATTGCGTTGCTGTCGAATACGGAACTGGTGTAGTAGACTCGAACTAGGAACTAGGGTTGCCCTCTAATGCGTATAAAGAAAAAATTGATAAAGAAGTTTGCTTCTAAAACTACCAACTCATTGCCAAAAAAGTTGCAGTAACACAGAAAGAAACAGCATGTTTTCCAGATGTATGAACATTCTGCAAAAGCATCTAACGAAGGAATCTGGAAAAGGACAAGAATAATATAACTTTGTTTAAAATTTACATGTCTTACACACATGTTATTATGCGAGACACTTTCTATGATTACTTGGATTTTTTTGATTGCATCGATATTAAGCTTGATATATATTTTCTTATTTCAAATTTATTTGTTTCTCCAAAGTGGTAACCTTAAAATTGAAAGAAATTTTGTCGTTACTGAATTGTTATTATTTCCAAATTGGGCCATCAGACAGCGCCCCTTGAAAGGAAATATGGAATGGAATTCCGAATTTCGATTGAGAAAAATGTCATATTTGAAATTAATTATATCAATAAAAGTTAATTTGATTTATACCTTTAACGTCTAAAATAATTAATTGCAAACAGAAAATTTATTAATTAATAAGTCCACAATGCTTATCAAAATCAAGTAATACTTTGATACCTTGTTTAATCCTTAATGATATGTTTTTCAATTTCGTTAAACACATATTTGTCATGAAGAGTAACATTTATGTAAAAATTCTGATATGAATTCAGAATTCACCGTTTTTGATATTCTGTTATAGAATCAAAAGTTTCATTAAATAAAATTTATTCAACATGATAATGAATGTTTTCTTGTAAAACTACCAACTCCTTACCTAATTCACCGCTAAAAAAGTGAAGAAACACAGTACGAAATAACATGATTTCTAGGTCTAAATTGTCTGTAGAAACAACCAACGACGGAATCGAAACGCAAACTGTTATTAGAACTAGCAACTAGTTTTAATATTTTTATTAACTAGTTTTAAATTATTTTTGACTGGACAGACCATTGACTCCTGATCTTTTTATTTCAATCTCATTCCAGCATTGCAAAAGCCTTTTCTGTCCGGAACGAATGACCGGACCGGTCCATTCCAAAATCTGGGAATGCCGGTCTGATTTCGATACATTAATATCTGTTCGGCCTTCTAAAAATTGGCGGAACTACTCATTCGAAAATCAGGAAATTTCGGATTCCGATCATCTCTTTCCAAACATGTCATGTGTATTTTTCGATGTACTTTTAGTGTATTTTAAATTGTAGTACCCTCTCAGTCCAGAAAGGACGACCGGACGGTTTGTTTCAAAATCCGAGACTCTCGGTCAGACTGCTAAATTTATATTTAACTTGCATGAACATTATTATATCATGATCTTCTCGTTTCAGTATATAGTGTATATTATCGGTGAACTTTTACTGTACTTTCAAGTATAGTACCTTTTCGGTGAAGAACGGATGACCGGACCGGTTTGTTTAAAAATCTAGGAATGTCTACTTCAAATTTTCAAAAAAGAAAGTAGGCCGAAAGAATTTTTTAACAATTTATAAAACTAATATTAAAAATTATAAATAATTTGGAGTTAAGTTAAAAACGGTATTTTTAAAACTCTCAAAAACCATCTGAAAAATTTAGAATATCTAAAGGTACATTTAAAAAAATCCAAATGTGTTTTTTTTTATTTGACAAGTATAAACATTATTACCACGTGTTGTGAGGTGGGTTGTTAATCTAGTGAACTTGATAATAACACTATGATAATTACAAGCCATAAAAAAAAACTACCACTTCATTACATATAAAAAAAAGTACCACTTCATTACATATAATCAATGTTAAGAAAATGTAGCTAGTTGTCCAGGCAACGAAGGTTGAAAAAATGGTCTAGAGGGAAAGTTTTGGAACCAATTTTTGACTTCATAACATTGTTTAGACTAGTTAGGAGGTAAACATATCAAAAGTCCCCGCCCCTAGCCCCTGTGCTGAATGGGGGAGGGAGGGTTGAATGTCCCATTTTTCGGTTTTTCGCTAATATCTCGAAAACTATGAGTTCTAGCTATATAATTGTAATACACAAAACGAAAGCTGATTAAATTTGCTAGAAGCTACACCCCTCAAGTGTTTTAATATCTTGTATAGTTTTCGAGATATCCGCTCTTGAAAGTCAGTAATTTTGGAGAAAACACTTCTCCCCCCACATTTTCCCTCTTTTTTGACCGGATAACTCTTCAATAATGCACCGAAACACTAAATTTTGGTCCTAGATTGGTAGAGAATTTAATTCTTTTCAATGATATATCTTATTTTACTATTTTATCTATTTTCCTTCAAATTTTAAAGCGGTTTCAGTGTTGAGTGAAGATTGTACTGAAAGTCCCATAGAGCTAATGCATAAGTTTTGAAATCGCAACTTTTGGAGAAAAAAAAGTATTTGCCATGTTATTCCATTTTCACAAGGTATTAGAATCAACATAACATCAATTTAACACAAAATTGAAAAGAAAATAACATCCGGTTATTTAATTATTAATTAATAAAATTTTAAAATAGTGGCGCCATCTGCTGTATATGTTTGAAATTTTAAAACTTCAAAAATATATCATTAAATAACTAAATAATATTTTTGTTCCAAATTTGTTTCATTTCGATGTTATGTTGATTCCCGTACCTGTATAAAAAGGGCTAACATGGCAAAGCAATACATCTGTGGAAGTTGTTATTCCAAAACTAATACATTAGCTCTATCGGACTGACAATCCCTCTTATGTACACTTATTCTATACTGAACGTCTAAATAACACTGATACTCATTTTGTAGGCACGTTGTTACTTCAATATTTTATCTATTTTATTTCATTCGTCAAACACCAGTGGGAAAACTGTCAGATGCTATTCATGTTCTTCATCTTCGGAGTCAATTTGAGGGACCCCATTGATGCTGTTCCAATGGTAAGTTTGGCATGCTCTAGGACCTTTGAGGCTTGCAATTTTTGCTGCTACACTTGAGCTGGCACAGTCCTTCTTACATCATCCGAACATAATTTTCAGAACATTGTCAGGTGCTGCTGCTAACTCACTGTGCACTTGGACCAGCAGAAGAGCTATCGACTCAAGAAGTCGCAGTCGGTTGATATCCTTTTCACTGAAGACACCAAGATAAACAAGATGATTTTCTGTCGAACAATTTAAATAAAATGGTCTCATCAACATACTTAAGGTGTAGCTATTAGCTTAAGGTGTGTCTATTTTATAAAACTACGTTCTAAAATGGTCCATGCATTGCATTAGGCGTTTTTTTTTTAAATAAATAAAGTAAGGGAATTGGTAAATTTTCAGTTGTCGATTCGGTTGTTTAATACGACACGACTCAACGTTGTTGTTTCACAGACTAACCATTATTTTGCATTCAGCATCCCGCACATTTACACATACGGAATGCTTTTAAAATTGCAGTTGAGGTCCTCGCATCACCAACTCACTTTCGCATTTATTTTTTTTATAAAAGATATATTTTGTTTTAAAAACTGGTTTTATTGAGAAATCATTTATTATAAAATTCAATCATTAATATTTTATGTGATTGGTATGAATTTTTTATAAAATGTTTATAGAGATTGATTCAGAAGTTGTTTTTCTTTACCACAATGTATTTGGGTCAAAAGATGTTACTCAAGATATTGCAAATTTCTGTCATTGCACCATATTTAGAAAGCAAATATAGTTTTCTATGCTCATTGTATGGTGTAATATGGTTTTATGCACTCCCCCCCCCCATATAATTTAATGCTTTATAACAATATTATTTATATGTTAAATATCGCATTGCGTTTATATTTGCTGAAGATTTCTAATTATCAGTTATACGAACTATACGCGCCGATGGTTCCTAAACCCGTATACATTGAAGACAGTGATATATTATTCATGGTTGAGGCAAACAAAAGTACTGAGATGATGTTCGAAAGTTGTGTATGTCCGCAAAAAGTCCAAAGTCAAGCAACACGAGTAGTGAATGGCAGCCGAGGAAGAAGTGAGCATCAGCATTCATCTCAACACTTGGTAAGTCTACTGCAGCATGCGGCAACAGACGAGGTCGTCTTCTTAGGAGAGCAGGAAATGTCTTCACAAACTGTGATGCCTGTCGTGAGCAGGCAAGGGGTAAAAAGTGCTATTATGCAATTTGGTGCTTGCTTTAGCTACAGAAAGAAATACTTTTAGTGCGAAATAGGAAGTGGCAAAAGGCTAAAATCAGAGTTAATGAATATCAATCAGCCAAAAAAAATTAAACGTTCCATGGAAGGAGGTTTTGGTATGGATTGGAAGTCGCCATTTATAATGACGTTGTCCTGAAATTTGGAGATAGATTGAAGGTCTTATGCGACATCCTTGGGTTGGCTCCCCAAGGAACATAGATGGTGACGAGAGTCGAAGGGGGATGGGCGGGGATCGTCACAGTGATGGTCGACGCTTCAGCAATCTTGAGAGAGGGAAGAGACGCTGAATGATGAGGGATAGCGCTCTTAATTGCAATGGCTGTGCCACGCATACCTCGTCCATGGATAAGGTCGCCGTTATCACGGTAGATGGAGTAATTTGGAAGATAAATGTTGTCATTTTGTTTGAGGTGTGCTGGAGAGTGTGAATTTTGTTCTTAAGTCCGTTGCAGTTAAAGAAGCATATGTGTAGGTACTGTCTAGTGTGGAACATTATTAATGAGTGGGAGGGATGAATTACTGGAGGCAATGCAGTTAACGAAAGCTTGAATCTTGTCGATTGGATTATTGGCTTCTTTCATGGCAGTTAGGTGTTCTTGGGTATCATCAAGGCCGTTGAAAATAGATGTGAGCTCTTTGATTAATTCCATGACGGGTTGCAGATTTGAAAGTAGTTATTTAATATCACACGGGTCCTGGGATATTGACTAGTGTGAGGCTGGGTATTGTAGCTGCATAGGTGTTCAAGGAACGGCGATGAGCAGGGAATCCTTCTGAAGAGGTCTATTGCTGGGGGTACCAGGTGGCATTGGCTGTAGTCATTCCAACTGCTGCTGCCTCGGCCTGTTTTCTCTGAATTTCTCTTTCCGCGTCTCGTAGTTAGTGAGTCTTGGGGAATTTCGGGCATTGGGTGTAGGAGGCGTTGTATCCGACTTCATTGCAGCTAATGCACTCGGGTGTGTTCGATTTCGGCAGCTGGCATGACCTTGTTTCATGTTCACCCGCACCCTTAACCCATTAATGCTTGGCGTCCCTTTTTAGGGACTCTTTTAAATTTATTTCTCAATTTTAAATGAATCAACTTTTCAATTAAAAAATTGCTCCGTTATATTCAATAGTGTACATTCCAACTGACCCTAGGGCATTGATGCTGTTTAAAGTAACTTTTCCGGTAAAACTCTTAACATTTTAGTCTCAGAACCTTAAATTAGCGCCACCTGAAAGGGTCTTAATGGGTTAAGGCACCTCGCAGACTTATTTTAAAGTGATTGCTATAACCGTTGGACTTGAATTAAAAGAATAACTTTTTTTTCTCGATTTGAAATGCCTTCTCAAAGTCGATGCTTATGAAAAAGTTTTAAAACCGCCTCTTTTCAACAGGTCTTTAACCCTTTTTGTTTATACAATAATTCTGTATTTTAATTCATCTTATATCATTGCTGATTACTTGCCGTCACACAAAGGGTGGTTTGTTCTCCATTATTATATCAAGCACCTTTTGGACCTGGATTAAAATTTAAGATAAGTTTATCTTTGTAATTTAGAATTTTTATCATTATGCGTATAATTCACATGTTTCTAAAATTTTGAATTTATTTGAACATAATTATCATGAAGAGTAATATTTATGTATTAATCATCTTGACATTTCTTCAGAAATCAAAATTTATCATATAGTGTTTTAGAATCCCAAAAAATAAAAACTATTTAACCATCTAATGCATACTGTTACCGTTTGGTAACAAGTTACATAATCCACTTATTTAATTAAATTAAAGTAGTATAATTATATTAAAGTAGACCTCCCTCTCGACAAATTTGTGTTTTTTCATCTATTACATTCCATTATGAAGTTTTAGTTAATAATAACCCTCATAAATGACAGTAGTAAAAGTGTATTCAAAATTAAAAATTGAAGTTTCTAACTGTTGTGAATTTACGTGTTTGGCAGTATTCAAACTAATAATATTAGTACTAAATACAAATAAATTGCTTTGAAAAAAATATTATAGTTCAAGAGGGTTATTTTAAACTATATTCAGTAGTTTTCTAATCATTCTTTTCAAAATTGGTAGTTTGCAGTTGGTTTTTACATGTGTTACCGTTTGGTAACACATCATGCATTAAGCACAACTTTTGTTTGCTTATGTGTGTGGATCTCTGTAAGGGAATCACAAGAGCTGAGAGTTTAAAGTGTATGGTACAGCTTTGTTTTAAGAGTAAAAATAACTGTTTTATGTCGTATCATTCTGCCATTTTAAAAAATTATGTTTAAAAATGATTTTTTTGCATATTTTTATTCATAAATACCTACTATTTGTACTAAACCTGCTATTTCCTACTATTTGTACATTAATTTTGTTTCAAAAGTAACTACTATTCATAATTATTTTTATAACTAATTTTTTTTAAATATAATTGTACTAAATATTAATACTCTTATTTGCTTTTGTTAATACGCGTTTTCATTAAAGATTTTATACCTATAACTATGTGTCTGTGTGCCTCTGCAACTTCTTATATAATAATAAAATTATCAATAAGCTTTATTTTTAAGTATAATTCATTGGAAATATAAAAAATAGTTCATTAGCTTAAGTTAAAAAGGTAATAATTTGAATAAAAATAAATATTAGTACCCCGAACTTTAAGCACCTAATCAGTGCTTAATGCATGGTGTTACCGCTTGGTAACAATTTTAAAAAATGAAATAATATAAATTCCGATGCATTTATTTTTTTTCCGTAATGTATGAGTATAAGAGCGACAAATATATATTTTCGGGGCGAAACAAAAAATTCATGCTTTAGAGGGTTAACTTGATAATTACAAGGAAGAAACTACCAACTCATTACATATTATCAGTGTTCAGAAACTGTAGTTTACAATTAGAAATAACATGTTTTCCAGGCATGTAACCATTCCGTGGAAACACTAAACGGCGAAATTTGTTTACAAACAAGATACTAATTTCAGTTTCACCATACCCCACAAACACATACATGCGAGATATTTATTGATTTTTTATGGAAATGAAAATAATATTCCATATTTGAAGACATTTTTACTATTAAAAATTTCTTTAATTCTCCTAAGTGGTAACAATAAAATTTAAAAATATATCGTTACTAGTACATATTTCTAAATAGTGAAATCAGCTAGTGCCTTCATAATGAAGATTTAGAATACAATTAATAGTTAGTTAAAACATTCCAAATTCCGTTTGTGAAAAATGACACAGGTAATTAAATAATATGATAATATTTGAAGTTAAATCGATTTGCACCTTTTAAACTGTAATATAATAAATTACTAACAAGAAGCTAATATATTACATCATGCCTACTAAAATATTGTAAACAATTGGATCCTGAGTAAATGGGTGCTTTAATGCAAAATCCTAAGGTATAAATTATTCAATTCATATATAATATTTTTTTTTAATGCGTGAAAAAAATCCGTCTTTTACATTATAATTTCAATATCAAACGCGTGCAAAAAGTTAGACTTTATGAAACTGTGTAAAAAAGTACTTTTTTTCACCCAAAAGCAGTGAAAAAAAAAAGACTTTTTTCCCTCTTTTCATAAGATGCCAACATTTCAAGTTAAATTTCTATTTCCTAAAAAAATAAAATATTATAGTATAATATAGTTGTATGCACTCATATCATTTATTGTTTTATATCAATGTTATTTACATGTTAAATATCGTATTGCGTTTATATTTGCTGAAGATTTCTAATTATCAGTCTTACGAACTATAGGCGCCGGAGGCTCCTAAACCCGTATACATTGAAGATAGTGACATGGATTATTCATGGTTGAGGCAAACAAAAGTACTGTGTTATGTTCATGAGTTGTGTAAGTCCGCAAAAAGTCCTAAGTCAAGCAACACGAGGAGTAATTGGCAGCCGAGGAAGAAGTGAGCATCAGCATTCATCAACACTTGGGAAGTCTGCTGCAACAGACGCGGTCGTCGGCTTGGGAGAGCCAGGAAATGTCTTCACAAACTGTGATATCTGTCGTGAGGCTAGCAAGGGGTAAAAAGTGCTACTATTATACAATTTGGTGCTTGTTCTTTAGCTACTGAAAAAAAAACACTTTTAGTGTGAAAAGGGAAGTGGCAAAAGTCTAAAATCAGAGTTAATCAATATCAATCAGCAAAAAAAAAGTTAAAATTACCACGGGAGGAGGTTTTGGTGTGGATTGGAAGTCACCAGTAATAATGACGTTGTCCTGAAATTGGGAGATGGATTGAATATCTTGTGCGACATCCTTGGTGTTGGCCCCACAAGGGACATAGATCGAGACGAGAGACAGAGGGGGATGGGCGGGGATCATCACAGTGATGGCCGAAGCTTCAGCAATTGTGAGATAGGGAAGAGACGCTGAATGATGTGGGATGGCGCTCTTAATTGCAATATCTGTGAAACGTATTCCTCGTCCCTATTGCTTTTAAAGTGATTGCTATAACCGTTGGACTAGAATTAAAAGAATAACTCTTTTCCTCGCTTTGAAATGCCAATTCAAAGTCGATGCTTAAAAAGTTCTGATCCTGCCTCCTTTCCGAAGGTCTTTAAGCCTTTATGTGTATGCAATAATATTGTATTTTGATTTATCTTTTATCATTGCTGGTTACTTGCCGTCACACAAATTGTAAATTTTTTTATGTTTTGGTATGTTCTTTGCTATTATATTAACCACATTTTGGTCCGGAATTTAAATTTGAGGTAAGTTTTTTATATTTATCTTTGTAATTTAGAATTTTTATCATTCTGCGTATAATTTATATGTCTCTAAAACTTTACCACAATTTATGATAATGTGTTTTAGAATCCCAAGAAATAAAAACTATTCAACCTAATAATGACAGTAAGGGCATTTTTTATTATAAAAAATTTCTTTTATTCTCCAAAGTGGTAACAATAAATTTAAAAAAAAAAAAATTATCGTTACTAGTATTTCTAAATTGTGAATTCAGATATCGCTCCCTTGAATGAATATTTAGAATACAAATAATAGTTCATTAAAATATTCCGAATTCCGTTTGAGAAAAATGACATAGTTAAATAATATGATAATATTTGAAATTAAATCGATTTGTAACTTTAAAGTGTAAAATAAATAATTATTAACAGGAAGCTTATAAATTACTTGAAAAGTCATCTCACAGCCGATGCCAATGATATTTTTTTTTTTTTTTTTTTTTTTTTTTTTTGAGGATTGCTGCTGCTATTTAGCAGCTGACTGGAATAGTTAATCTGAGACACGACAACGTTAAGAAGTGTTGACATTGAAGTTTTGAACAGGATTTTATATGTGGTTCCTTTTGTTTTCCCACTCAAATGCAAAAGTAATGTAACAAATATTCAAGTAATATTTAACTGACACTTCTGCATTTTGTCTAACGTGTATGGTTTTGGCAGAATTTGCATTTTGTGAGAAATGATACAGAAGCTCTATAGCCGATACCAATAAATTTATTTGCGGATTGCTGATGCTATATAACCGCTGACTTGAATAGTCAATCTGAACAACGTTAAGTCCTGTTGACATTGCGGTGTTGTATAGGATGATAGTCTACTATTTCTTTTGTTTCCCCTTTCAAATATTCAAGTAATATTTAACTGACACTTCTGCATTTTGTCTCACGTGTATAGTTTTGGCTGAATTCGCATTTAGTGAGAATTGATCCAGAAGCGCTATAACAGAGATTTTCATTTTCAAAACAGTAATAATTTCAATGTGTCTAATGGTAGTTAGGCTATATAATTCAATTTAACCATGTAAATAAAAACTGTATCACAATTAATTTTTAAAAGGTTTTAATCTCATAGCGCCTAGGTACATTGGGAATAGAAAAAAAAGCTTCCGTTAACTTGCTATAAATTATTTAATATTTGAAAAAGAGGGAAATATATTGATTTATTTGCTTAATGTTTTAACAAAAATAAATTTATTATTAATACTTTTATGGAATAAAATGAATTCAAAAAATAAAAGTCGATATCCATTGACTTTAATATCAAGCACAGCCTTTTATTAAAAACATTAATTATCTTTTATTAAGATCTATTTTATAAAACTACGTTCTTGAATTTTTTATGCATTGTGTTTTGCGTGTTTTTTTTATAAATTATGTCAGAGGAGTAGTAATTTGTGCAGTTATCTATTATATTGCGAATAGCTTGCAATTTTACTGAAACAACTTGTTTTGAAAAGCAATTAAAACTATCAAGTAAATAGAAATTAATAATTTTGAATAGTTTCATTTAATTAATTGACACATCTTATTATAAAATTTATTGAACTAGTAAAGATATTTAAGATTCGCATAAATAATACCTATAAAATATCTTTTTAAATGGCAATTTTAAATATTGCAAACAAAAAAAAAAGCGAAATAAGAAGAGAATAAATTGAGACTTTGAAAAAAAATATGTAACAAAATGCAAGTTTCTTTTACATTACTTAAATACTTGTTAAGGTAGGCGAATACTAGTCCAGTGAATAGAGACTCAAAAAGGGGGTTTACCATCCAAAAGGTCCGGTATCGCTGATTTTTTTATATGTTGTGTGATACCCCTAGGTAGTAATAAATGTGAGTTTTCGTCACCCTCGTTCTATTGCTTTTTCCGCCATCTTGAAAAAACGTTCGAAATTTCGCCCATTTTCCAGTTTTTGGCCCATAACTTTTTTCCTAAGCATTTTTAAATACAACTTTTCGATACAAAGTAGTAGAAAATAATTTTTTTTTTCAAAATCAGTAGCAAAAGTGTTTTTCTACGACAAACAGTTAAAGAGCTAAGAAGCAGCAAAAAGGGTGTTAAATCGAGTGTTTCGAAAAAATATTACGTTCCAACGACTTTCTATCATCGTAACTCACATAAGACTTCTTTTTAGCAATAAAGTAATATTTTACAAATTGTAGGAAATTTAATTTCCTATAAAATACACATATCAAAAATAAGTTTCTTATAGATTCCATAAAGAAGGGTGAAATGTACAGAAACACAAAAAAAGTCATATTTTCACCCGACAATACAATGTTTTATTTTTTAACCTACAGCTCTTTCCCAGTGTATTTTTTAGTGTTTTTGTGAATACCAAACTTGTTTAAAATAATTTTTTTCGATAAAATGGTTCTGTTTTGTGTTCCATAAGATAAAATGTGACGGAGCTACGTTGTTCGAAAAATGGCGTAAAAAGTCTTGAATTTCGCCAAAAGAGTTTTTCACCACTTAATATCCCAATAATTAAAAAAGAAATCATTGTTTTAGGGGATCATAATTATTATGAAGCTTGTAGATATCATCATTTACTATATTTTTAAGGCCATAGAAGTAATTTCAGGCTCAATACCAAAGAATTAAGGCACATTAAAAAAAAATCGAAGATGCGCATTTTTCATTTGAATAAATGGACTTAATTTTTTAAAAGATTTTAATTTACTTGAGACTGAAGTAAAATTTTCCACGTATTCTGAAATCTACACTTATTATCGGAATAACATTCTCAAGCATTATGGCTCTACGGTAATAGTTGTATTTGATGGCTACCCCGATGATCTTCAGCTGAGTACTAAGAGCGCTGAACGATTAAGGAGGTGCAAGATGAATATCGCAGCTGATGTGATATTTGACCGAACAACTGTAAATACAACCCCACAGGAGAAGTTTTTATCCAATGAACAAAACAAAACGCGGTTCGTAACTCAACTTAGAGACGAACTGGAGGCTTCAGACATTATAACAAAACAAGTAGATGAAGATGCCGACGTTCTAATCATCAAGACTGCCAAGTCAATAGCATCCCAATATGAGGCTGTTTTGATTGTGGGTGAAGATATTGATCTATTTTTGGTACTAGCTGTTGCTCCTCCTGTTGCCAAAAATGTCTTCTTTAAAAAACCAGGAAGAAGTAATTCACCCGACATTGTCTACTCTTCCTCGTCATTTCTGCATGGTTCGACTACATATCTTCTACTGCTTCATGCCATTAGCGGATGTGACACGGCTTCCAACATTTTTGGATATGGAAAAGGCAAATTCTGCAATCTTTTCCAAAATAATCCATATTTGTTAGAAGTGGCAGATGTTTTCAATAACCCTGATGCTACTGCGGCAGAAATCAAAGGCAGGAGAAAATTTTTTAGTTTCCTTATATGGTGGAGACAAAGATCAGTCTCTCACAACTCTTCGCTTTTCAAAATTTCTTTCCAGCACCACAAGGCTCAATTTAGCTAAGCTACCACCAACCTCCGACGCAGCGCAATATCATTCATTGAGGACTTACCATCAAGTCATGGCCTGGAGAGGAATTTAAAAAAAAATCCGTTCAATTACGGATGGATGAAAGGGAGTAGAGGCATCTGGATTGCATTGCTCTAGCACTGCTGTGGGCAGTCCTGCGACAATAGGGCACTCATCGTCGACGAAGATGACAATGATCTAGACAAAAGTTCAATCTATGAAGATGAATCAGCTGAAGGTCTTCTTTATATGCCACCCAAACGAGTCCGATTGATAACGTAATTGATTTACTTGACAGCTATATACTTGTCAAATTTTATTTGTACCATTTCAATTCTCCATATAGCTAGTTCTGATATAAACTGTTAGGTATGATAAATGCCGCTCAGAATACTGTGTGGGTTTTTTTTTGTATGTGTATTACTTTAAGCATAAATTGTTTATTAAAATAACTCATTAAAAAATTGATAATTTTCTATAACATATTTCCTATATTTTTTCCATAGTTCTATTGGTACGATGTTCCTTAAACGAAAAAGATATATAATAGTTTTTATTTTTTATGAAAATTCTTTGTTGAAAGGAAAATTTTACTTCAGTCTCATGTAAATTGAAATCTTTTGAAAAATCAAATCCATTTACTCAAATGAAAAATGCGCATCTTTGATTTTTTAATGTACCTAAATTCTTTGGTATTGAGCCTAAAATTAGATATCATCATTTCGAAATTTTTTAATGAGTTATTTTAATAAACAATTTATGCTTAAAGTAATACACATACAAAAAAAAAAACAGTATTCTGAGCGGCATTTATCATACCTAACAGTTTATATCAGAACTAGCTATATGGAGAATTGAAATGGTACAAATACAATTTGACAAGTATATAGCTGTCAAGTGAATCAATTACGTTATCAATCGGACTCGTTTGGGTGGCATATAAAGAAGACCTTCAGCTGATTCATCTTCATAGATTGAAATTGTGTCTAGATCATTGTCATCTTCGTCGACGATGAGTGCCCTATTGTCGCACGACTGCCCACAGCAGTGCTAGAGCAATGCAATCCAGATGATTCTACTCCCTTTCATCCATCCGTAATTAAACGGATTTTTTTAAAATTCCTCTCTAAGTTGAGTTACGAACCGTCTTTTGTTTTGTTCATTGGATAAAAACTTCTCCTGTGGGGTTGTATTTACAGTTGTTCGGTCAAATATCACATCAGCTGAGATATTCATCTTGCACCTCTTTAATCGTTCAGCGCTCTTAGTACTCAGCTGAAGATCATCGGGGTAGCCATCAAATACAACTATTACCGTACAGCCATAATGCTTGAGCATGCAATTCAGATAATAAGTGTAGATTTTTGAAAACGTGGAAAATTTTAATCCAGTCTCATGTAAATTAAAATCTTTTAAAAAAATAAGTCCACTTATTCAAATGAAAAATGCGCATCTTCGATTTTTTTAATGTACCTTAATTCTTTGGTATTGAGCCTAAAATTACTTCTTAGGCCTTAAAAATATAGTAAATGATGATATCTACAAGTTTCATAATAATTATGATCCCCTAAAACAATGATTTCTTTTTTAATTATTGGGATATTAAGTAGTGAAAAACTCTTTTGGCGAAATTTAAGATTTTACGCCATTTTTCGAACAACGTAGCTCCGTCACATTTTATCGTATGGAACACAAAACACAACCATTTTATAGAAAAAATTATTTTAAACAAGTTTGGTATTCACAAAAACACTAAAAAATGTACTGGGAAAGAGCTTCAGGTTAAAAAATAAAACATTGTATTGTCGTTTGAAAATATGACTTTTTTTGTGTTTCTGTACATTTCACCCTTCTTTATGGAATCTATAAGAAACTTATTTTTGATATGTGTATTTTATAGGAAATTAAATTTCCTACAATTTGTAAAATATTACTTTATTGCTAAAATGAAGTCTTATGTGAGTTACGGTGATAGAAAGTCGTTGGAACGTAATATTTTTTCGAAACACTCGATTTAACACCCTTTTTGCTGCTTCTTAGCTCTTTAACTGTTTGTCGTAGAAAAACACTTTTGCTACTGATTTTGAAAAAAAAATTATTTTCTACAACTTTGTATCGAAAAGTTCTATATGAAAATGCTTAGGAAAAAAGTTATGGGCCAAGAACTGGAAAATAGGCGAAATTTCGAACGTTTTTTCAAGATGGCGGAAAAAGCAATAGAACGAGGATGACGAAAACTCACATTTATTACTACCTAGGGGTCTCACACAACATATAAAAAAAATCAGCGATACCGGACCTTTTGTATGGTAAAACTCCTTTATTCACTGGGCTATACCCCAAATTCAAAATTTTTTACTATTACTTAATCTTTTCCAAATTTGGCATAGTGATTTCAGATATATAATGAACAATGCTTTTAAGGCAATTTTTTTTTATTTAAATATAATTGATTTATTTTAAACGGTTTTTTCACCTAAAAAAAGGGTTTAGGCCAACACTTCTAGTATAAAAAGTTTTACATTAAGTTACCTGAAATTTTTTACAGATGCTATTTCAATATATATCTGTGCTATAAGCCTCGAACATCTGGTGCAAATATAATAGCTTTTTTTAAAGTGTCCAAGTGTATGTTAATCGAAAGAAAAACTTTTTTTTAGTTAATTCATACAATTTTTCCTTCTTTTCTTGTAATTTGTATGTTACTCTAGGGTGCCATTGCATGTATCAGATCAAAACGGAGAATTTAACACATAATTAATGTTTATAGAAGGAAAATTCAATGTGGTAGACTTGTTAGAACAAACATCTTTTTTTAGTTGAAAAACACCATTTAAAATAAATAAATAAATAATATTTAAATTTTAAAAAATGCCTAAATAGCATTGTTCATTATATTTGAAATCACTATGCCAAATTTTAAAGTAATAGTACAAATTTTAGAATTTTGATTATTCGCCTTAAATTACTTTAAAATTTGAAAGGAAAGAAAACTCAGAATAACATCCTGTTCAAAATCGCAGTGTCAACACGACCCAACGTTGTTATGTCACAGACTGACTATTGAAGTCAGCAGACAGAATCATCAACAATCCGCAATACGTCTAAACTAAGTTCCCATTTCGTCTACTAAAAGTATGCGCGACATTCACTGCAGTTTATGAGGTGCTGGGATATAGTGAAAACAATTTTCAATAGATGTGTATATATTTTTTGCATTCCGTAGGTAAACACATACGGACTGCGTTAATTATGAGTAAATCTTCCGCCGCTTTAAATACACTGAAATCTGAAATCTAAAACTAACAATCTGAGCATCGGCACGAAGCGCCCTTTCTCATTCGTCGAAAACGTCCCATAGGGCATAACTTAAAACAGGAATCAGTTAGCCAGGCGAACCGGCTGGTCTAAAAATAAGAATAAGAACTCACGAGCCGAGAGTCCTGGGGACGAACTACGGAGCAATGAAATTTTTCTCACACGAAATTCGGAATTCCGTTCCGTATTTCCTTTAAAGGGGCGCTATCTAATTGCCTAGTTTGGAAGTACTTAGGTAATGACAAAATATTTTTCAATTTTAAGATTACCACTTTGGAGAAACAAATATATTTGATCTAAGGAAAATGTCAATTCCCAAGCGCTGGAAGACATAAATTAGGGTAGCATCAATAAGTGTCTCGCGTGGTAAAATATGTGAGACATGTAAATACTTAACAGAGTTAATCGTGTACGTTTCCAGATTACTTCGTTAGTTGTTTCCGCAGAATGTTTACAGACCTGGAAAACAGCGATTTCTTTCCGTGTAACTACTTTTTTGGCAATGATTGCATGTAATGAGTTGGTAGCTTTACAAGCAAAAATTCTTTATCAATTGCTTCTTATGCGTATTAGAGGGCAGCCCCACTGCCACTCCCCTCTCGTCCAACCTTTTTTGTTCGAGTCTACTACACCTGTTTCTTATTCGACAGCAACGCGATATGAGAGCAGCTCTACACTACGTTGCCTCTGTTTTGTTTACTACTCAGTACTCTGGTTTCCTCGTTTAAAAGCAACGCAATGGAGGACAACACAACTAACTGAAATCTGAAACTAACAATCTGAGCATCGGCGCGAAGAACTACGGAGCAAGCATGCTGAACAGAGCCAACATCTTCTCCTCCTTGCTGGAGCAGGCTGCCAGGGCAGCCGCATTTCTCTTGAACGCCTCTATACCTAAACCGACCTTAAGTTTGCAGTATACAAATGTTCTACGAGAAAAAGGGTAAATAGTTCTCATTTTTGAGTGCGAGAATCGAATACAAAAAGGTATTTCACATTCAATAAACAAATTTATTTGTTATTTCAAGACATAAATTTATTATTTATATTAGTTTAGCTTCAGTTAGAGTGCTATTTTAATTATTTTTTCCTTCGATTTTGACGTAACCGGGCGCACGAATATCAGAGTCAGAGGAGCAGCCAATAGGAGGATTCCAAATTTCGGCGCCAGCAGCGTTGTTTACGCAAATTCATCCGCCTAGTACATTTCTCTGCTGCAAACTTAAGGTCGGTTTTGGTATAGATCTCCGAAAACGTCAGCAATGGCGTTCCTAACGGTTCAAGGGCAGCCAAGAGGGAGGTAGGACCTTCCTCCTCTAGGCGCTTTAAATACACGAATACAAAAAAAAGTCTTACTAAGCACTTAAAATATTAAATATTTTTTTTAAGTTGTCGCAAAGTATACCAGTTTTTTAAACAAAATGTACTTTTGATATTATTATTTTGTATTCGCTTTAAATACACGAATACAAAATAATTATATCAAAAGTACATTTTGTTTAAAAAACTGGTATACTTTGTGACAACTTAAAAAAAAATATTTAATATTTTAAGTGCTTAGTAAGACTTTTTTTTTTAAAGTTTAAGGAGATTGATACCAAATTTAAGTTTTTTTAACCACTATATATTTGTTTCACTCTTAAAAAAATGGCAGATTTCCTCCTTGCAAAATTTTTGAAAAGAAATTTTTGTTATTGCATAGGTATTTGATTGTACATCATTGTTCCCCATGAAGAAGCATGAAATTGGAGCATATAAACGAAAGATGGAAAAAAATGAATAAGAAAACGGGGGACCTCTCAATATTTAACTGATTTTTTATCATGAATTTTGCTAGTTTCTAAAGTTATAAATCCTTAAAATATCTTGTTGCTAAGACTGTTATATATTTTTAAAAAAGAATCTAAGTCCCACTAGTTGCTGGCTTTAAACAATAATTTTATTATGTAAAGAATATCTTGAAACACAGTACGAAAAAAAATATGATTTCTAAGTCTAAATAGTCTGTGGAAACAACTAACGACGAAATCGAAACACACACGATTAACTAGTTTTGAATAATTTTTGATTGGCCAGAACATTGGCTCCTGATCTTTTTATTCCAATCTCATTACAGTATCGCAAAACCCTTTTCAGTTCGGAACGGATGACCGGACCAGCTCGTTCCAAAATCTGGGAGTGTCGGTCTGATTTCCATACATTAATACCTTTTCGGCCCTTTAAAAATGGGCGGATCTACTCATTCGAAAATCCGGAAATGCCGGATTCCGATCATCTCTTTCCAGTAATGTAATGTGTATTTTTCGATGCACTTTTAGTGTTATTTGAAATTGTAATACTCTTTCTAGGGTTACCAGGTAAGAAAAGTAAAAAAACAGGACACTTTACTTTAAAAAAGCAGGAAAAGCAGGACACATTTAAAATTGAGAAAAAAAAACTTATTATTAGCGCGTTATACATCATTTCATTATATTATTTAAACATCTGCCTTATAATCCGCCTTTTCGCTAGGTCATTCTGGATACATAAGGAGTCTATTTCAAAAATTTAAAATTTTTAGAATAAAAATTTGGTACTGAAAGAGGTATGTATCTTATGTTGTATTTTTTATGCGTATAATTTATATAATTAAAAAAAAATTGAATGTCGTTTACATAAAACATGTGATGAGTAATACTAGTTACGCACTTAACATTTTGATATTATTTCAGAAAGCACAGTTTTTGATATTCTGTTTTAGATAATCTCAAATCGCATAAAATATAAACTATTAATTTTCATATTGCATTTGTGCTTGTAAAATTACCAACTCTTTGCATATAATTGCCAAAAAAAATGTAGTTACACAGCAAGAAATAGCATGTGCTACAGATCTGTAAACATTCAGTGAAAACAACTAACAGTGAAATCCACTTGCGAATACAATTAACTAGTTTTAAACTCAACATACCTCACATACATTTACATGCGAGATGTTTATTGATGTCATTGCTGATAATTTTATGCATGCTTAGAAGAATTTAGTTTATAAAAATTGTATTTATTTATGCAATGTGGTAAAAATAAAATTTAAACAAAAAATTAAAACATTTCATCGTCACTTTAAAATTTTTTTTAATTGTGCCATCAGATAGCGGAACTTCAAAAGAAAATTTGGAATCCGATTGAGAGTAAGTTAAAATATTCTGATTTCCGTTTGAGAAAATGACATAGTTAATTAAAATGATTATATTTGAAGTTAAATCGATTAGTACTTAACGTGTAAAATAACTCCTTACAATCAGGAAGCTCATAAACTACATCCCACAATGCTTATCAAAATCAATTGCACTTTGATGCATGGTTTTGTAAGGTCCTGAATGACATGTATATGAATGTATTATATTAAATCCTGATACCAATTCAGAATTAACAGTTTTTAACATTCTGTTTCAGAATCTCAAATTTCATAATATAATAACTATTCAACATGATAAGGATTTTTTTCTTGCAAAACTACCAAAACTCACTACCTAATAATTCACCGCTAAAAAGTATAGTCTGTCTTGCGAACTCTGCAAAAAAGGAGATATCTACTCATCTCCTTTGCTTTTCGCATAGTGTATGTTTTTTTTTTTATTTGGTCTGACTACGTCGGACCAGGCAGGAGATAAGGAGAAGTTTAGTAAATAACATGTTTTTTTTTCCTTTTGTCTGTAAACGGTCTATGGAAACAAACAACTTACTACGAAATCTGAACTCCTACACGTTTAAATGATTAAACAACATACCTCGCATACTGGGATGCGGGACACGTTTTGAATTTGTCATGTAAAGCTAATGCATGAAAATTATATAATAAATTTTTGTTATAAAATATATATTTGTTCCTCCAAAGTGGTAACAACAAAATTGCAAAAAAATTGTCGTTACTTGAGAATTTAAGAATTGGGCCTTCAGATGACGTTCTTTAATTGTTTATGCTTTGCATTATGCGTGTTTTTAAATAAGTATGGTCAGGGGAGTAGTAAATTTTGCAGCTGCTGATTCTCTTATGAATACTTCGTAATATTTGAAAAAAAAAACGCAATTGCATTATCAAGTTTATAGAATATAATAATTTTAAAATAGTTTAGTTTAATTACCAGACACGTCTTATAATAAAATTTATTTAACTGATAAATATATTTTAGTTTCACTACTACTAATATGAATCTCTTCGAATGGTATTTTAAATCATTGCATAACAAAAGAATGCTAAATACGTAAAGATTGAACTGAAACTTAGTCAAAAATAAATAACAAAATGTGTCTTTTAAAATAGTTAAATTTTTGTTAAATTACTTTAAAATTTGAAAGGAAGAAAACACAGAAAAACATGCTATTCAAAATCGCACTTTCAACACGACTTAATATTTTGAAACAGGTATTTTTTACGAACACTTTTATAAGAAAGTAGATATAAAATATTTTAAGTGACATTTTATAACCAGCAGATATACGTGGATATACGTTGATACAGATATACATTTTTTTTTGTTAACCACTATGTATTTGAGTCATTCTTCACAAGAGGGCAAATATTTTCCTTGCGCAATTTTTGGAGAAAAAATGTCAATTTTATTGCATAGGTACTTTATTTTATATTATTTGCCCCATGCCGAAGCTTAAGTTCAGAGCATATAAACAAAAGATTAAAAACAATAAGAAAACATCAATAGGGAACATTCAATATTTAACTGCTTTTTATTGATCATGCATTTTGCTAGTTTTGTCTTTCAACTTGTCCAACTGTCTTTGTTCAATGAATTTTACAAAATGTATTTTTATTGCTTACTTATCCTTCTAAGGTCAGATAGCGCTGATTTAAGAATAAATGTAAAGAGTTTTATAGAAAAAGCTGCCTCTTAAGCAGCAGCAACAGTTAGCCAGCAACTTCTTAAACACTAGACCATTTTTTTGTACAATTAGCAACTGGCACAAGTCAGCTGCTTCGGTATATTTTTGAAAAGCTTGATTATTCTCTATATACTCACACGATAGTGATATTTCGGTCTAAAAGGGTTAATGTTTCACTGTCCATCTTAAATAAAATGTATATTATATTATATGCTTACTGATCGTTTTTTTTTTTTTTTCAGAATCTTTTAAACCTGCTGTGTCAAGCCCTTGCGACACCCATTGTCCATCTTCAAGCCGGGATTTTATAAAGCACTATTGGCAGTCAGAGTTAATGCCTTCAAGAGAAAATTTCGATGAGGGAGTAAGGTCGTTGGTTACTTTTCGACTTCAGGTTTCAGAACACTTATCCTCATTGAATGTCCTTTTGGGTGACAATACGTTGCAGAGGTTAAAAATAACTTTTTAACAATCGATTTACTAGATCAATAAAATAATTAAAAATAGACGTTACCCTACCCCGACTAACCACCGATGACGCAATCAGGCAAATTGCTTCCTGACAGTCTGTAAATCCATTATTTTTTTTACAAATTCAGAAGGCATTATTATGTAGAAGTTTATGGCTTCTATTACAAAGTATTTCGATTGTTCAGTTATAAGGTAAATCATTTGTAGTTATGCAAGATGGGTCATGAAAATCTAAGTCATGAAATTTACAGGAGCTTTCAAAAAGAGCGCTATCTAGTTTTGAAATTTTTTACAAAATTTCTTGCTTGAAAAAATAATCATGTGACTACAACTTATTTCTACACACCCCAAATCTTTTCTATCAATACTTACTTAGTGCTTTCATTTTTGTTTGCAATACTAGTTACTCAGAATGTTTTTAAGCAACAACGAAAAGGTCAATTCCATAACCCTTTCCGACCGGGCTCGCACGATCGTGCGGGTATTAAAGAGAATGTTCAAACTCTTCAAAAATATCGATACCGCAGCAGCTGGTTTCTACCATTCGCTATTTGTATTAAAATGACTTTGGTTTTGAAGAGTTGCTGGCATTTATGATGTTTAACGCATTCTTTTAGATAAACCAATAAAATTTAGTCTCGTAATTTTAAATCAGCGCCATCTCTAAGACCGGTCGTAAAGGGATAGGAGGAATTCCATGAGGCAGTGGGGCTGCCTTCCAATACGCATAAGGCATAAGAAAGCAATTGATAATGAATTTTTGCATGTAAAACTACCAACTCATTACGTATAATCATTGCCAAAAAAAGTTGTAGTTACACAGTAAGAAACTTTTCCAGGTGTGTAAACATCCTGTAGAAACAACTATCAACGGAGGAATTTCGAAACGTACACGATTAACTTTGTTAAAATTCACATATCTCACTATATGTTATTATGCGAGACACTTGAAAATGCTTTAAAAAGCCTGAACTACGTGCTTAAGGCTGAAATTAACATTTTTTTAATTATAAATTTCTTTTTTTCCAAAGTGGTAACCTTAAAATTGAAAAATATTTTGCCGTTACTAAAGTGTTTCCAAATTGGGACATCAGATAGCACCCCTCTAAAGGAAATATGGAATGGAATTCCGAATTCCGTTTGAGAAAAATGTAATTGTTGAATAATATGATAATAATTGAAATTAAATCGATCCATACCTTTAACGTCAAAAATAATTAATTGCAAACAGGAAGATTATAAATTACATCCCACAATGAATTTTTGAATTTTGTTGAACATATTAATTAGGAAGGGCAAAATTTATGTATTAAAAATACTGATATGAATTCAGAATTCACAGTTTTTGATATTCTGTTTTAAAATCCCAAATTTCGTAAATAAAAACTATTCATAACATGCTAATGAAATTTTTCTTGCAAAACTACCGACTCCTCTCCTAATTCACCACTAAAAAAGTGTAGAAATCCAGTACGAAGTTGTTTTCTAGGTCTAAACAGTCTGGGGAAACAACTAACAACGGAATCGAAACACAACCACGATTAACTAGTTTTGAATAATTTTTGCCTGGTCTGACTCCTGATCTTTTTATTCCAATCTCCATATCAGTTAATAAACGGAATGCTTCATTTAAACTTTTTGGCGTTTTTATTTAGAAAACTTATGAATAACTCGAGTTAATGGATAGATCGATTGACCAGAAATGTAAACAGTCATATTTGCCTATTTGGTTGCCATATTCAGTTACCAATAACATTCAAAAATAGTTTTGTTGGGTTTTTTTCATAAAAAGTAAAAAATATATTTTAAGCCTAAAAATTATTGAGGAATATTTAATTATGCCAAAGTAATCTTTGCTTATTTTTTTATGAAAAGAAATGATTTTTTTTTCTAAAATGTATCGAGGAATATTTTTATTATGCCAAAGTAATATTTTATAATTAAAGTTACATTTTTTTTAACATGAGCTGTTACTAAATGTTTGTAATATAACACATAACCGTAACCTAATAATTGTATTCGGTTATTGTTTTTTCTTGAATATTCAAGATACTTTTTAGTTTTATAAAAGAAAATTGAAGTTAAATATGCCTACAAAAGTGAACAAAACTAGGCATAAGAGACGGATGTGGTACACGAAAATAAAAGCTGCGATGAAATCTCGAAATGTGTCGAAAACAATGTATCGGCAATAAAACTTCATCCAGAAACTGTTCCTGAAAATAACAAACAGAAACGTTACGATTATGAAGATTTGGTTATTAAAACTGTTCCAATTGTTCAGTTAACAGATGAAACAGGGAAGAGTTCTTACCAACCAATTTCAAATAGCGTTAAAGAATCGAAAATAAAAAAAAAGAAATTAAAGTTCAAAGGCGAATCGAGGAGCGATAAATTGTAAGAGTTGTGCCAATACATGCAGCAGCTACCAAAGAAGACAATTTGACTACTGCCCAATTGACAATTTGGCTATCAAAGGCGCAAACAGAACACATCAACAGAAAAATGCTTGAAATGATCCCCGAAACTGTCGTTGAGCTTATAGCGAAAGATGACATTGAGGTCTAGAAGTAAGTAAATAGTTTCTAAAAATCGAGCTTTGGAAAATCTGAATGCCTATATGAAGAAGATAACTTTCGCTTTACCGGACTTGGAAAGGATTAAAGTGAAAAGGGCCGGGATCAGGCGAAACATTTAATAATTATCATTTTCGTTAAAGATGCCAGCGGCCAAGTGAATTCCAACGATGTGCAGTTCACTTTCACCAATTGCAATATTTCATATTGATGCTTAATCTTTTTAACTTCAATTCGGCATTGTTGATTAACCATGGAAATTATTTATTTTATTTTATACATATTGCCTTTACATCCTTTGAACTTGTTCATAAAACATGTTGGTAATCCACCCTACCTTAAAAAGCATATCATAAAATAAATTAAAAAAAAAACGACTGATATCCCCAAAAACACTTCGATAAAGTAAACAAACGCCAATCTCAAAAAAAAAAAAAAAAAAAAAAAAACTATGCATTTATTTTATAACAAAAATAGTCATGAAAGTTGTCGCTAAAAAAGCCGTGATATAAAATGAATGCCAATCTCTTATTTAAAACTTTTCGGTCGTAATAAATAGAATAATTTAAGTTTCGCTGTCATAAAAAAAATTGCACTGTTTGAGGTTGGTGCCCATCTTAATCCCCCTAAACCCCTAAAAAATTAAATCACGCAATAGAACTTGAATTACTAAATCAAAATAACGAAGGATACTTAAAAAAAAACCTTTAACACTAATATGATCACAATACATTTATATAAAGGTATAGAGGGTGGTTAAGATGGGGGGGGGGGGGGCACCAACCTCAAACAGTGCGATTTTTTTTATGACAGCGAAACTTGAATTATTCTATTTATTACGACCGAAAAGTTTTAAATGAGAGATTGGCATTCATTTTATATCACGGCTTTTTTAGCGACAACTTTCATGACTTTTTTTGTTATAAAATAAATGCATAGTTTTTTTTTTTTTTTTTTTTGAGATTGGCGTTTGTTTACTTTATCGAAGTGTTTTTGGGGATAATAATTACAATGGAAAAAACTACCACCCACCTCATTAAAAATAAACAATTAGAAATAACATGTTTTATAAACCTATAAACTGTGTGTGGAAGCAATTTTATCTCGTTTTTAGTTTTACCATACCTCGCATACAATTACATGCGAGATGTTTATTCATGAATAAAAATTACATAGAGTATGAATTATTGTCCATGACATTTTTTTTAATTATAAAAATGTGTTTAATTCTCCAAGTTGGTAGCAATAAAATTAAAAAATTATTTTATGGTTATTAGAATTTCCAAATTGTTCCATCATCGCCCCCCTAAATGAAAATTCGGAACAATTAATAGTTAGTCAAAATATTTCGAATTCCATTTGAGAAAAATGACATAGTTAATTAACATGATAATATTTGAGGTTAAATCGATTCGCACCCTTAACTTGTAAAATAATTAATTACAGACAGATAACATATAAATTACATAAAGTGATCCTACCAAAATATTGTAAACAATTTCCTGAGTAAATGGTGCTTTGATCCTAAGAAATAAATTTGCAATCCTAAGAAATAAATTATTCAATTCATGTAATTATTAAAGCGATTGCTAAAACCGGTGGACTCGAATAAAAGAAATTCTCGCTTTTGAATGCAAAACTCATAGCCGATGCCTATGAAAAAAGTTTGCGGATTACTGCAAAACATTGCTGATGCTAAAAAGCATATAACAGGCAGTAGGGTGGGCCGAAAAAAACTTTTTATTTTATTTCGGATCAATATAGTGCGGAAAAGTTGCCATTGGTAAATACACGAAAAATGCACTAATTATTTTTTTTAATTACCATATCTTCAGTTCGCGCAATGCCTTCAAAGTTGGCGAAAAATTGTTAAAAACCGTAATTTTTAATAATTTTTTTAAAACAAGGCAGATGTTTTTAATTAAGTTCCTATATCATGAATTAACTACTAAAAGTATGTAAAATCCAAATATTATAGCACTTAATAATAAATGCTATAATATATAGTATAATAAGTTATTATACATTTGTGTCAGATCTTCCGTCCACTCAACGTAGTATAAAATTAGGAAAATTCGTGTTTTTTGCTAAATTTCAAAGTTTTAACTTTTTGTAAATTTTAATCATACAACATGATATAGGAAAGCAATTAAAATCATATATCGGGTTTCAAAAAATTATGAAAAATTACGGTTTTTGACAATTTTTGCCAACTTTGATGGCATTGCGCGAACGGAAGATATTGTCATAAAAAAAATAATAATTAGTGCATTTTTCCTGTCTTTACCAATGGCAACTTTTCCGCACTATAGCGATCCGAAATAAAATAAAAAGTTTATTTCGGCCCACCCTAACAGGCAGTCTGTGACACAACGTTGAGACGAGTTGACAGTGCAGTTTTGAATGTGATGTTATGTGATTTATTTTGTTTCCCCTTTCAAATCTTAAATTGTGTTTTGTCTAACATGTATATTTTTGGCTGAATTCGCATTTAGTAATGGTTGATCCAGAAACGCTATAACTGATATTTTCATTTTCAAAACAGCAATAATTTCAATAATTCCATTATAATTAATTTTAAGCAGATAAATGCAAATTATATCGCAATCAATTTGTTAAAAGCTTCAATCTTATATCGCTTATATACATTGGAATTAGAAAAATCCAATTTTCAGTTAAAATTGATTCGTAATGTCTTGTTATCTTTTCATTTAAAATAAACGATACGACGTATAAATATTATTTTTATTAAGAACTTCAGCACTAAATGTCGGACAAGTTTTGTCATCGATTTAAAATGCTTCTTTGAACTTGTTATAAATTATCTAATCTTTTTAAATGAAGGCAAATATATTGATAAATTTGTTTGATAAGTTTTAACAAAAAGAAATTTATTATTAATGTTTATTTGAAATAAAATTAAGCTAATATCCATTGGTTTATTATCAAGCACAACCTTCTATTAAACACATTAATCATCTTTTCACAAGATGTATTTTATAAAACTACGTTCTTTAATTAGTTATGCATTGCATTAGGCGATTCTTTTAAAATAATGTCAGGGAATAAGTAAATTTTCAGTTATCGATTCGGTTGTGGAACGCTAACAATCCTATTTAAAAAACTTGTTTTGAAACACAATTTATTTATCAAGTGAATTAGACATTATAGCATTTTTTAAATAGTTTAGTTTAATTACTTGACTCATTTTATAATATAATTTATTAAACAAAAAGGATAATTTAGTTTTACATAAATTTTAAATTTCTTTTTGAATGACATTTTAAATCATTGTTAAACAAAAAAAAGTGAAATGCGAAAAGAATGGATTTTGACTTAGTAAAAATAAAATGCAAGTGGCATTAAAATTACTTAAAAAATTTTATAGTAAAAGAAGAATTCAGAATATCATTCAGTTCAAATTAGATGTCAAAACGACTCAACGTTGTTGTATCACAGACTAACTATTATTTTGAATTCAGCATCCCGTACATTTACGCGTACGGAATGCGTTTATTAAAGGATAAAATCCGTTTCCCCATTATCAATTAACAAATAATTTATTTTTTTGTATTGTATTCATTTTGTCTTAAAAAGTGATGTTATTGAAAAAAAACATTTATTAAAAATTCATTAACAAATATTTTATGTGATTGGTATGACATTTTCTAAACTGTTTATAGAGATTGATACAGAATGTTTTTTTTTTTTTTACCACAATGTATTTGGTTCAAAAGAGGTTATTCAAGATATTGCAGATTTCTGTAATTGCACCATATCTATAAAGCAAATATAGTTTACTATACTCATTATATAGTGTAATATAGTTTTATGCACTCATAAAATGTAATGTTTTATAACAATATTATTTATATTTTAAATATCGTATTGCGTTTATATTTGCTGAAGATTTCTAATTATCAGTCTTTTACGAACTATACGCACCGAAGGTTCCTATACCCGTATACATTGAAGAGAGTGACATGGATTATTCATGGTTGAGGCAAACAAAAGTACTGAGATGATGTTCAAAAGTTGTGAAAGTCCGCAGAAAGTCCAAAGTCAAGCAACACGAGGAGTAAATGGCAGCCGAGGAGGAAGTGAGCAGCAGCTTTCATCAACACTTGGGAAGTCTGCTGCAGGGCAGGCGGCAACAGACGCGGTCGTCGGCTTGGGAGAGCAGGAACTGTCTTCAAAAACTGTGATATCTGTCGTGAGCAGGCAAGGGGTAAAAAGTGCTATTATACAATTCGGTGCTTGCTTTAGCTACAGAAAAAAAAAATACTCTTAGTGTGAAATAGGAAGTGGCAAAAGGCTACAATTAGAGTTAATGAATATCAATCAGCAAAAAAAAGTTAAAAGTTCCATGGGAGGAGGTTTTGGTGTGGATTGGAAGTCGCCATTTATAATGACGTTGTCCTGAAATTTGGAGATAGATTGAACGTCGTGTGTGCGACATCCTTGGGGTTAGCTCCACAAGGAACATAGATGGAGACGAGAGGGGGGATGGGCGGGGATCATCACAGTGATGGCCGGAGCTGCAGCAATCTTGCGAAAGGGAGGAGACGCTGAATGGTGTGGGATGGGGCTCTTAATTGCAATGGCTGTGCCGCGGGTTCCTCGTCACCAATGTTTTTAAATCAACCGTTGTACTCGAATAAAAAGAATAACTTTTTTTCTCGTTTTGAAAGGCCAACTCAAAGTCGATGCTTATGAAAAAGTTTTAAAACCGCCTCTTTTCTGTGGGTCTTTAACCCGATATGTGGATACAATAATATTGAGTTTTAATTCAATTTATATTATTGCTGGTTACTTGCCATCACACAAGTTGTTAATTTATAATTTTTTGGCTTGTTCTTTATTTTTATATGAATTACAATTTTGGCCCTGAATTTAAAATTGAGATAAGTTTTACTCTTTATCTTTTAATTTAGAATTTTTATCCTTATGCGAATAAGTTATCATATGCTTCTAAAATTTTGAATTTAATTGACAATAATTATCATGAAGAGTGATATTTATGTTTTTAACATTTTTACATTCTTTCAGAAATCACAATTTTTGATCATGTGTTTTAGAACTCCAAAAATAAAAACTGTTCAACTTGATAATGACCAAATGATAATTTACAAGGGAAACACTACCCGTGTCATTGCATATAATCACTGCTAAGAGATTGTAAGTTCACAATTAGAAATAACACGTTATCCAGGTATGTAATGATTCTGTGGAAGCAATTAACGGCGAAATTTGGTAGCAAACACGATTAACTAGTTTTGATTTTACCATACCCCACATGTGCATGAAAAAAAAATTTTTTTCGATGCAATACATAATAAAGATTTTGAGACATTTTTGTTATATAAAAAGTTCTTAATTATACAAAGTGGTAACAACAAAATTAAAACAACATTTTTACGTTACCGTTTTTATAACTTGACGAGATGACGCAAAATTGTTTCTCGACTGAATTAACGCAACGTATTGCAGGTGATAGAATCTGCAACACTCTTGTAACTTTAAAAGAGCGCTATCTAGTTTTGAAAAATTTAACAAAGTTTTTTGCGTGAAAAAAGAATCCAATGACTTCACATCTTATTTCTAGAAACGCCAAATCCTCTCAGGCAATACTTACTTTATGATTGAATTTTTTTTACAATACAATTTACTCAGAAGTTTATCAGCAACAATGAAAAGGTCGATTCTCTAGGAGGAATGGCTGTTGAAATAATCACTGACGGTAACTTTTTTGTATAGCTATACCACCAACACCATAACTGGAAAAATTACGAATACTTTCGAAGGGTCTAAACTGACGTTCATGTACGACGATAAATCATGTATTAAACCAGGATATTTCTTCCCATCTTCAGAAATACACGAGTAATCCCACATTACATTCAATATACAATTATAACATTCGTTATGTCATAATACCGACTCCACTTAATGTTATCACATTTGATGAATATTTTTCTACACTCCGTGCAACCTAACTTGGGTAAAAACAAAGAGTAAAAAGGCCTAGGGGTAAACGCGATCGGTCCGTCAGTTGGAAACTCTTTTAATGTAATATTTACATACAAAATTTCTGAATAAAATTTTACCAAAATACACTTTTCATTCGGAAAAAATTGCCAAATTTTCTCAAATAATATTCAAATCTGCTAGACCTTAAATGAAATTAATGTTTTAAACATGTTTTCTGGATGGATCTACAAATAATTTATGGAACTCTTTACATCCGTGGAAGGATCTTCTCCCTAGCATATTTCTATTTACCCAACTTAGGTTGGCAAGGAGTGTAGTGTCCACCGATTCCCATACCCAATCAGTACCTCATTGGGTGATAGGCCAATTCTGGGATCCTCTGGTTGGCATCTGTCTCTAAAATTAGAAGGATCCATTACTTTTGGCTGGTGTCGTCCTCTTCTATCGCATTGCCTTCGGGAGAGGGAGGCCGAGTAGTATACAAAACAGAGACAACGTGGTGTAGATCTGATCTTTATTGCGTTGCTGCCGAATACGGAACTGGTGTAGTAGATTCGAACAAGGAACCCTCTAGGGTTGCCCTCTAATGCGTATAAAGAAAAAATTGATAAAGAAGTTTGCTTCTAAAACTACCAACTCATTGCCAAAAAAGTTGCAGTAACACAGTAAGAAACAGCATGTTTTCCAGATGTATAAACATTCTGCAGAAGCATCTAACGAAGGAATCTGGAAAAGGATACGAATAATATAACTTTGTTTAAAATTTACATGTCTTACACACATGTTATTATGCGAGACAATTTATATGATTACTTGGATACATATGATTGCATCGATATTCTTGATATATATTTTCTTATTTCAAATTTATTTGTTTCTCCAAAGTGATAACCTTAAAATTGAAAGAAATTTTGTCGTTACTGAATTGTTATTATTTCCAAATTGGGCCATCAGATAGCGCCCATTGAAAGGAAATATGGAATGAAATTCCGAATTTCGTTTGAGAAAAATTTCATATTTGAAATAAATTATATTAATATAAGTTAATTTGATTTATACCTTTAACTTCTAAAATAAATAATTGCAAACAGAAAATTTAATAATTAATAAGTCCACAATGCTTATCAAAATCAAGTAATACTTAGATACCTTGTTTTATCAAAACCTTAATGATATGTTTTTCAATTTCGTTGAACATATTTGTCATGAAGAGTAACATTTATGTAAAAATTCTTATATGAATTCAGAATTCACCGTTTTTGATATTCTGTTATAGAATCCCAAATTCCTTTAAATAAAATTTATACAACATGATAATGAATATTTTCTTGCAAAACTACCAACTCCTTACTTTATTCACCGCAAAAAAAAGTAACTAGCGTGTTTATTCTAGGTCTAAATTGTCTGGGGAAACAAGTAACGACGAAATTGAAACACAAACACGATTAACTAGTTTTGAATAATTTTTGATTAACCAGAACATTGAGTCCTGATCTTTTTATTCCAATCACATTCCAGTATTACTAAACTCTTTTCAGGATGACCGGACCGGCTCGTTCCAAAATCCGGGAATGTCAGTCTGATTTCGATACATTAATCTCTGTTCGGCCCTTTAAAAATGAGCGGAACTATTCATTCGAAAATCCGGAAATGTCGGATTCCGATTATCTCTTTCCAGTAATGTAATGTGTATTTTTCGATGCACTTTTAGTGCATTGTAAATTGTAGTACCCTATCGGTCCGGTACCCTATCGGTCCGGAAATGATGACCGGGCGGGTTTTTTTTTTCAAAGTCCGAGACTCTCGGTCAGACTGCTAAATTTATATTTAGCTTTTGACTAGCGTAAATCCGATCCGATCTCATATCCTCCCTCCTTCCTTCTCATTTCAGTATATAGTGTATGTTTACGGTGCACTTTTACTTTACTTTCAATTGTAGAACCTTTTCGGTGCGGAACGGATGACCGAACCGGTTCGTTCCAAAACCTAGGACTGTCTAGTTCAAATTGTAAAAAAAAGAAAGTAGGCTTAAAGAATTTTTTTTTGTTTTGGAGTAAAAATTATAAATTCCTTGGGGTTCAGTTAAAAACGGTGTTTTTAAAACTCTCAAAACCATCTGAAATATGAAGAATATCTAAGGATACATTTTTTCAAAAAAATCCGAATGAGCTTTTTTATTTGACAAGTATAAGCATTATTACCTTCTGTTGTGAGGGGTGGGTTGTTAGTCTAGGGAACTTGATAATGACGCAATGATAATTACAAACAGAAAAACTACAACCTCATAACATATAATCTTTGTTAAAAAAAACTGTAGTTACACAATTAGAAATAACATGATTTACTGACTTACTTAGCCCTCTGTTACTCCATCACTGGAGCATAGGGCCTCCGTCAGATTGTTCCATCTTACTGTGTTGGTGGCCAGATGTTTCGCCTCCCGCCATGATTTCCCCATCATGTCCTTCAGTTCTTTCTCGATCGTCCGTCCCTAAGTGTTGCTTGGTGTTCCCCTCTTTCAACGCCCTGGGGATTAGGGTGGGCCGAAAAAAACTTTTTATTTTATTTCGGATCGCTATAGTGCGGAAAAGTTGCCATTGGTAAAGACATGAAAAATGCACTAATTATTATTTTTTATTACCATATCTTCCGTTCGCGCAATGCCTTCAAAGTTGGCGAAAAATTGTTAAAAACCGTAATTTTTATAATTTTTTTTTTTTTAAGAAGGCAGATGTTTTTAATTACGTTCCGATATCACGAATTAACTACTAAAAGTATGTAAAATCCAAATATTAATGCACTTATTAGTAATAAATGCTATAATATATTGTATAATAGTAAGTTATTATACATTTGTGTCAGATCTTCCGACTTCTTAACGTAGTATAAAATTAGGAAAATTGATATTTTTTGCTAAATTTCAAAGTTTTAACTTTTTGTAAATTTTAATCATACAACATGATATTGGAAAGCAATTAAAATCATATATCGGGTTTAAAAAAAATATGAAAAATTACGGTTTTTGACAATTTTTGCCAACTTTGATAGCATTGCGCGAATGGAAGATATAGTCATAAAAAAATAACAATTAGTGCATTTTTCATGTCTTTACTAATGGCAACTTTTCCGCACTATAGCGATCCGAAATAAAATAAAAAGTTTTTTTCGGCCCACCCTACTGGGGATTCCTGTCGAATGCCTGTCTTATCTTGAATTTTTCATTTTTTCGCAATACGTGACCAATCCACTGCCACTTTCGTTTCTTTATTTCAAATTCAATTGGTATCTGAATAACGTGTTTTCCAAACCGATCAACATTGTGTGGATACAATTTCAACTAGTTTTAGTTTTAACATACCCCACATACAATTACATGCGAGATATTTATGAATGTCTCAATTTGTTTGAAATTCAACAACTAATTATTTTTTATTATTATTATAAAAAAAAGTGTTTATTTCTCCAAAGTGGTAACAATGAAATTCTATTTTTTTTTTCCCTAGCATTTCAAATTGGGCCATCAGATAGCGCCCCCTAAATGAGGAATTGGAATACAATTTATGGTTAGTTAAAATATTCCGATTTCCTTTTGGGAAAAATAATATTTAAAGTTAAATCGATTTGTACCTTTAAAGTGTAAAATAATTAATAACAGGAAGCTTTTAATCTACTTTCCATCGAAGATCGAAAATGACAAATTGCAGTATCGACGCGCGTCCTTACTGAACATCGAAAATATCCGTAAAAGGGGCGAAACGGCTCAATGGGTACAAAAGTGGTCATCTGACCGGCATATCCTTTTCGACCGGCGCGCAGTCAGGTGGCAATGATTTAAAATTGTGAGACTAAATATGGAGTTTTATCGAAAAAATGCGTTAAACAGCATCAATGCCAGCAACTCCTGAAAAACAAAGTAATTTTTTACACAAAAAACGAATAATACAAGTCAGCTGCTTCAGTTATCGATATATTTGAAGATTTTGATCATTCTCTTTACTACCCGCACGATCATGCGAGCCCGGTCCGTAAAGGGATAAACAGAAAACTTCCCATCATGCTTACCAAAATATTTCAAACAATTGGGATTTCTGAGTAAATATGTGCTTTGATGTGAAATACTAAGAAATAAATTATTCAATTCATATAATTTTTAAAAGTTTTTTATAACCGGTGAATTTGAATAAAAAATTCGCTTATGAAATGCCTAC
Organism: Hylyphantes graminicola; assembly: GCA_023701765.1. Classification (NCBI taxonomy): domain Eukaryota; kingdom Metazoa; phylum Arthropoda; class Arachnida; order Araneae; family Linyphiidae; genus Hylyphantes; species Hylyphantes graminicola. Next base: position 16,597,238 of record CM043112.1, read on the forward strand.
TCACAGCCGATGCCAACGAATTTTCTTGCGGAATCCTGATTCTATATAACAACTGACTGGAATACTCAATCTGAGACACAACAACGTTAAGTCGTGTTGACATTGCGGTTTTGAACAGGATGTTTTAATCTGTGATTCCTTTTGTTTCCCCATTCCAATGTTAAAGTAAAGTAAGAAATATTTAAGTAATTTAACTGACAATTTAGTATTTTGTCTAACATGAATATTTTAGGCAGAATTCGCATGCTGTGATGAATGATCCAGAAGCGCTACGACAGAGATTTTCATTTTAAAAACCCAATAATTTTAATAGTTCACTTAGTTTTGAGTTGAGAAACAAGATCAGTAAGAATTTCTTTTATTTTATGGGGTTCAGTATGTTGTATATCGGTAATGTTAAATTGGCCAATTGCAATGTACCTTTTCACAATAACTGCTGATCAGATCACCTTGAAATTTTCTGTGCGTGTTATACCAACCTTATATATTAATCTGAGGTTAAAAGTTTTTTTTAATAACTGTTAGATTTTTTTTTAAAAATTAAGTTTTAAAGTACCCAAAAAATCAAGAAATTTTTCACTTTTTTGCCCCATAAAATTTTTTCACTTTATTTTTATTAAAAATTATAACCTCAGATTAATCTATACTATGTATTACATCATATAAAAAAGTTTACGAGAAAACATAGCATAGTTTTTGAGAAAAGGTACATCGAAGTTCAAAAAATCAATATTGAGAAAAATGCGTTTAAAGTTTTTATTAGAAGCCGTTTCCCAGTAAGGAAAGGGTTAAATAAAATAACCTTCAATGTCAAAAATACTTTTCCAATCGTCTTGATACTTTGTAACATTATTAATAAAGGTTGTAATAGTATTTTAAGCCAATTAATTTCTTATTTTGATTTTTTCACCGATTTTGGGGTACAGAACCCCCTTAAATAATGTGTATTGATTTCTCCAAAGTGGTAACAACAAAATTGTAAAACAATTGGTCGTTGCTTAAGTAGCTCCAAATTGGACCATCAGATAACGTTCTTTAATTGTTTATGTCTACAATGACATTTTCTAACTAGTTTAAGGATATTGATTCAGACGCTTTTTTAAGAAGTTTTTTTTTTTTTTTTTGTTAAACATTGAGTCATTCTCCAAAAGAAGGCAGTTAACTTCCTTTCGCCATTTTTGGTAAACAAATCTTATTTTGTATTGTATAGGTGCTTCATTTGACATCACTGCCCCCATGCCGAAGCATAAGTTAATTGTTTAGAAGCATTGCATTAGGCGTTTTTTATTTAAAATAAATTAAGTCAGGGAATAAGTAAATTTTCACTTAACGATTCGTTTGTGGAACGCTAGTAATCCTATTTGAAAAACTTGTTTTGAGATGCAATTTACTTATCAAGTAAATAGAACTTATAATAGTATTGTTTTGAATCGTTCAGTTTAATTACCTGACACATTTTATAATACAATTTATTTAACTAATAACGATATTTATGTTTTGTATAAATTTGAAACATCTTTTTGAATGACATTTTAAATCATTGCAAAAAAAAAAAAAGTGAAATACGAAAAGAACGTATATAGACTTATTCCAAAATAAATAACAAAATGCAGTGACATTTAAATTCTTAAATATTTGTTAAATTACTTTAAAATTTGAAAGTAAAAAAAGAAAACATAGATTAACATCCTGTTCAAAATCGCACTTCCAATACGACTCAACGTTGTTGTGTTACAGACTGACTACTGCAGTCAGTGACAGTAGAATCAGCAAGGGAAAATGTTGAAATTACCCATACGCCCACTATTCATACACGTTATTCGTCGCAGTTCGCGAGTCAAATTTCAATATTTCTTTTGCATTCCGCATCCCGTACATTTCCACATGTACGGATTGCGTTTATAATTTTTGAAAGTGACTCCTCACAACCAACCGTATTATAATTTATTTTCTTTTACAAAATATATTTTGCTTAAAAAACTGGTGTTATTAAGAAAACATTTATTAAAAAATTCAATCATTAATGTTTTATGTGATTGGTATGAAATTTTCTAAAATGTTTATAGAGATTGATACAGAAGTTGTTTTTCTTTCCCACAATGTATTTGGGTCAAAAGATGTTACTTAAGATATTCCTGATTTTTGTCTTTGCGCCATATTTAAAAATGAAATATAGTTTTTTATGCTCATTATATAGTGTAATATAGTTTTATGCACTCATATAATTTAATGGTTTATATCAATATTATTTATATGTTAAATATCGTACTGCGTTTATATTTGCTGAAGATTTCTAATTATCAGTATTACTAGCTATACGCGCCGAAGGCTCCTGGGTCATTCTCAAAAAATGATACTAATGGTGTCCCACAGCTTTGATTGCTTGTGGTAATTTTAATTTTATTGTTACGGAATTTTCACTTAAACTGCATAAAATAACGCACTTTTAAGTTATTGTACTTATATTTTAAAAGTACAAAAATACTAAAACAAAGTTGGAGACTTCATTTAAAGGAGCAAAGTCGGTAAAATTCATATATTCCATGACAAAAAATTAAAGAAAAAGAGAAGCTAATTATAACTTAAAATAAATATTTCTTAATTATTGATGCTTATAATGATTAACAAGCCTCTTAGCTATCAAATAAGCTTTTAACCACTACTTAATTACAAAAAAGTTTTGTTTTGTAGCTTAATATATGGTGTCAAACAGAATAGAAGAATTTTCTTTTGTCGACTCTGTTACCAAAATTTAACGACAAAAAAAAAAAAAATTCAAAAAAATTAAATTTTTTACTGAAATAAGAACCACTATAGACACTTATTTTTAAAATGCCTGACAATTTTATCTTAAAATTTTTGTTTAAGGAGGAAAAATACAAAAGTTGAAAAAAAAATAATGTGAGGGTGATTATTCTATGACTACAATGTTACCGCGTTTCTATTAAAGTGAAGCTTATTTAAGAATAAAGTAATAGTGCAGTTTAAAGCCCTTAAGAAACTGATTACGATAAGCTAAAAACAAGTTTTAAATTAAAATAACTTCATGACAAAGAGCGATGTTAAAGTTTAAATTGTCCACTCTGTTACTGTTGGAACTTTGGACTTTTGCCTACCAAAAAACTATTTATTTTATCGTCCTAAAATTGTTAAATTAATATTTTTTTCTTTTCTTGTTCGCTTAATGGCAACGGCTAGAAATTTTTTGTTGTGAAAATAGTTGCCATGGTAGCAATGGAATACGCTGTACTTGTTTTGAAAACGAGAAGTCTTCGAGAATAAAATGTCTTTATTTTTTTAAATTGCGTCAAAGTTTTTCTATAAAGTTTTACTAGACAGACTGTACTGGTAGTACGATTTAGTTTTAGTGCAACTCGACATTTATGGTACCCTCGGCCGGACTGTCAGTAAACAAATAAGAATAGAACTATTCCAAGATGTTTAAAGACGTAAAAGGTTTTAACAAAACAAACAAACACTTTATTAATCTAGAAAAAACATTACAAGAAAAGAAAAAAATTAGTCACAAGGGGGTAAACAGGAACCCCGTATGTGTGACCAAAATAATCAATTAAAATAAATAAGACATTAGTTAATTACAAAAAAACCCACAAAAATTACATTTAAATACGTAAATATACACAAAAGAAAAGAACAAAATGTGACAATGTGGTTAAGTATTATTTTTTTTTTCAAAACAAATGTCTAAAAAATTCTGGACAGCGGAGGAAATATATAAACACAAAAAACATTTCGCTTCTAAGAATTAAAAAAATACATCGATATCGTCTATTGACAAAATAAATTTAAATAATTTTTTTTTAAACCTGTTTAAAGAAGGGATACTTTGAAGTTCAGTAGGTAGTTTGTTGAATGCATTTGGGGCTAAATATGAAAAATGTTTTCGAAAAATTTCTTTATGTGGAAAAGGGATATGATAAATTTCATTTAAACGCCTAGCTGAAATATTTACTTTTAAATTACCAAAAGAATTATTACGATATAAATATAAAATCATTCGAAAAATAACGTTATGCCTAATCGGTAGTAAATTTAAAAATTTAAAAATGGGGATGTTTGAATAAAGATGTCCTTTCAGAACCTTGAAACACTTGTTTTGAATTGAAATCAATGGATTAATATTGCTTTTATAATCTCCTCCCCAGACAATACTACCATAATTAATGATGGGATAGAACCAGGAATAATATAAACTAATAAGGAAGTCTCTTGAAATTTTTTTTCTAAGGTAATAAAATTTATACAAAATAAAACGGAGTTTTTTAACTAACTCAAGAACATGGGTTTTCTATTTCAGATTAGAATCTATATACAGTCCAAGATATTTTATACTATTTGTAGAATTTAAACTTGTACAAGAACAGTCAATATTTTGCCTACATGTAGTTAAATGATATTTAAGAGAAAAATTTAAATCCAAATTTGTTAAACTGAAAAACATAAATTTACTTTTATTTAAGTTTAGGATTAAATCATTTATAGTAAACCAATTGTTAATTGTCATTAGATCTTTCTCTACATCTCTTTTTAGTGAATCAAAATCATAACTAGAATACAAGAGAACTGAATCATCTGCATATGTAATCATTTTACCATTGAGATTAAGTTTACATAAATCATTAATAAAAACTAAAAACAGAGGTGGACCCAATGTTGATCCTTGCGGAACGCCTTTATCTAAATCAGAATATTGACTAAAACTATTTCCAACCTTAACCCTTTGCTTTCGATTTGATAAGTACGAGATAAACCAGTTTTTACAATTTTCCCTTATGCCAGCTGCCTGAAGTTTTTGAATCAATAATTTATGATTAACACTATCAAAAGCCTTAGAAATATCTAGATATACTGCAAGAGTTTTTTTATTATTATTAATACTATTGTAGATAAAGTTTGAAAAGTGCATGAGAGCATCTGTAGTACTACGATTTTTCAAAAAACCAAATTGATTATCAGCAAAAAAATGGGAATTATTTAAAAAATGGTAAATTCTATTTGACATGATTTTCTCAATTAATTTTGAAAAACTAGGCAAAATAGATATTGGTCTGTAATTATGTAAAATACTTTTATCTCCTGATTTAAAAATTGGAGTGACAGTAGCACACTTCAATGCATCTGGGAATATACTTTGATGAAAAGAATTATTAATAAAACTAACAAAAAAGTCTACATTATTTTGTAAAAAAGATTTCAAAATCTTAAAATTTAACCCATCATAATCACAAGACCCTCCATCAGAAAAAGAATTAACAGTATCAACAATCTCATCGACAGAGACATCAAAAAGAACAAAGGTATTAGGATTAAAGAAAATATACTTTTTGAAATCATTATTATCAATAAAAGATTGGTTTGTAATAATATTTGTAAAATGTGAATTAAAATTTGACGCAAGTATACCATCATCACCCAATTTAGGCAATACCACTTTATTTTCTTTGTTTATGATTTCATTTACTAAATTCCACTTATCCTTATTAGAAGATAAATTGTTAAACTGGTTATGATAATATTCATTCTTTCTTTTTTTCATAACAGATTTCAAGAAGTTAACATTTGAAGTATAAGCAATCTGAATTATCCTGTCATGAGGAAATTTTTTTAATTTTTTTAAAAAGCTTTTCTTTTCTAACAACCAAAGAATAAATATCCGGAGTCATCCAACACTTTCTGAACTTCCTATTTAAACTTTTAGGAAATTTAAAATTATTTTTTATAGAATTTAATTTAAAGATCAAATCATTATATTGTTGATTTAATGCATCATCTGAGTTAAATTCCAATTTATAAGATGACAAATAATTAAAAAACATTTCATAATTAATTGAAAAAATTTGCTTTGGTTTAGTTAGTACATTAAAGTTATTAAAATTCAAACAACATATTATTGGAAAGTGATCAGTTAGATCATTTTCAAAAACAGCTGATGATACAGAAAAGCATGAATTCATCTTAACAAAAATATGATCTATACAAGAAGCAGTATTTTGAACTCTTGTAGGAGTGTCATTAAATGAAAGATAACCACAGTTACTTAAACAACTTAAATACTCATGAACACAATTATCATTGATAGAGATATCAATATTCAAATCGCCCATTATAACTATATTGTCAAATTTTAGTTCATGAAGCAGAGGAAAAAATTCAGAATTAAATTCGTTTATGGTAAAATTATGAGATCTATAAATACACACTAAACAAATATTTAAACTTGCATCATAGATAACCAAGGATTCAGCAGTTAATATTGGTTTATAAATTTCAACAAAACTATAATCCTTATTTACAAACACAGCTATACCACCGGATCTATTATCCTTACGACAACAGAAAAAAGTGTTAAAGCCCTGTATTGTATAAAATGATGTTTCTTCCGCATAAATCCAAATCTCAGACATAATAATAACAGAAAAGTCAGTAATACATTTTGAATATTGAGAAATAAAACTGTCAAAATTGGCACGCATACTTCTGATATTTTTTAAGAAGGAAGACTTGAGAAGCGTTGCGGAAGAAATTGGTGAGGTTGTGTCAGCTGATACCAAGGTAACGGATCTTAAGAATATTATTTTAAATAGTGAGGAATATAAAAAGGATCCCGAATTCGTTCAAGTGTTGCTTCAAAATACCGTGACGGAACGAAAAACACGCGAAGAAAAAGAACAACAAGAAAAAATATTTGAAAAAGAACAAGAAGAAAAAAGATATCGCGAAGAACAGGAAAGAAAATATCAATTTGAATTAGAAAAAGCCAAGTTGGAAAATGAAGTTACTTTGGCGAAGATTCGTGCACAAGAACAGAGCTCATTTGATCCTCAGCATCTCGCTTCTGATATTGTAGAGGTAAGAAGAAAATTTACGTTACCTAAATTAGAATTAAGAAAGTTTAATGGGGATATTAAAGAATGGCTTCCATTTTGGAGCCAATTTGAGAAAATTGATAAAGATAGTACGATTGAAGATTCAGATAAATTTCAATATTTATTACAAGCCACTGTAGAATTTTCGAGAGCTAGAGAAGCGATAGAAAGTTTTCCTCCGACGGCTGAAAATTATCCGAAAGCAATTGACTGCTTAAAAGCTCGTTTTGGAAGAAAGGATCTGCTCATTGAAGTCTACGTTAGAGAGCTATTAAAATTGGTTTTAAAGAATGCCACTCAAACTGCGCCAACTAATTTGAGTGTGCTTTATGACAGTTTAGAAACGCAAATTCGTGCTCTTGAGACGCTTGGTGTCACGAAAGATAAGAGCGCTGCTTTACTTCATCCTTTGGTTGAATCCTGTATGCCGGAAGATTTTTTAAGAGCCTGGCAGAGAAGTTCTAATGTTGACCATGGTGGGGATCCAAAGGATAGACTAGACAGTTTGTTAAAGTTTTTGAAGTCTGAAGTTGAGTCGGAAGAAAGAATTGTTTTGGCGATGACAGGTTTTGGCCTCAAAGATGATGCATTCGTTAAGAAAAGAGCGCCAAACAATTATCAATACAAGCCAACTTCGGCAGCTAGTTTATTAAGTACAAATGGATCAGTAGAAAATGCGTGTATATTTTGCAATCACAAGAAACATGAGAGCGTAAATTGTTTCAAGGCCCAAAAGATGTCTATTTCGGATAAGAGAAACATATTAAAAGATAAGGGTCGTTGTTTCAAATGCTTTAAAGCAAATCACCGGGCTGATAAATGCCGGTGTTTCATAAGATGCCCCGTTTGTACCAAAGCTCACCACGTAATAATGTGTCCAGAAACTGCTCAGAACAAAGCAAAGGAAGAAAAAGCTAATTCTAGTACCGTTGAAAATAATGATAACCAAGATCAGAAGGCAATTAATTTAGCGAGTTTCTGTGATAATCCTCAAGTTTTATTACAAACGTTGAGAGTTAAAATAATTGGAACAACCTCTTCTATGAGTGTAAGAGCACTGTTTGACACGGGATCGCAAAAATCTTACGTAAGGAAGGAAATTGCTGAGGCTTTAGAAATATTACCTTCAAGGCAACAAACAGTGTCCCATTCAGTTTTTGGAGGAACCAAGCTTGGCGCCAAAAATCACAATGTTTATAAGATTAAACTGGGATCGTTAGAAAGTAATTTTCTGTGCGATTTTGATGTTTTGGGTCAAGAAAAGATATGTGATAACGTGCCGTCTGTATCAAAAGGTCCTTGGACGAGAGAATTGAAATCTATGAATATTTTCCTCAATGATTGTGAAGAAAAGAGTAGCGAAATTGATGTATTGATTGGGGCTGATGTGGCAGGCAGACTTTTTACAGGAAAAAGAAAATTTTTAAGTGGAGGTTTGGTTGCTACTGAGACCTATTTAGGTTGGACTCTAATGGGGAAAACCACATTGCCCGCTGAAAAAGAAGATACTGCAATGGCAGTTATATCAATGTTTGTACGTACTGCGAGTATTTCGGATTTATTTAGCTTGGATGTCCTTGGTATTACTGATCCCACGGAGACAGAATCACGAAAGGAGAGAGACATCCGTACGAAACAATACTTTGAAGATACGGTTAGAATTAACGAAGAAGGTCGTTACGAAATTGCTTTGCCCTGGAAAGAAGACCATTTACCTTTACCAAGTAATAAGGATCTTGCTTTGAAGAGATTGGAAATTTCCACTAATAAGTTACTACAGTCAGATACCTTGTTTGACGATTATGATAAGGTTTTCAGGGAATGGGAAAAATTGGGCATTATAGAGGAAGTCAGTCAAGAAGCTCTTCATCATGAGCATTATTTACCACATAGGCCTGTTGTTAAAGAACAAAGTACCACGAAAGTGCGACCAGTGTTTGACGCTTCAGCGAAACCTGTAGGGTCACCGTCATTGAATCAGTGTTTGGAGTGCGGCCCGAATTTACTAGAATTAATACCTAGTCTTCTGCTGAAATTCCGGGAGCGTAAATATGGAATTATCGCTGATATAGAAAAAGCCTTTCTTCAAATTAGTGTTAGACCTGAGGAGAGAAACTTTCTTCTATTCTTTTGGTGGAAAGGAGATAAAACTGAAAAATTGAAAATTATGCGTCACACTAGAGTTGTATTTGGCGTGAAAAGTAGTCCGTTTCTGTTAGCAGCTGTGTTGGAACATCATTTGACGAAGTACTTAGAAGTCGCCAAATTTGATGAAAGAATTGTAAACAGACTTCTTCACAGCTTTTACGTGGATAACGTCGTGACAAGCTTGGATGATAAATGTGAAATCTCTCCATTTATTGAAGAGTCTCGTCATATTATGTCGGAAGGAAAGTTCAACTTGCGAGGGTGGCAATACACCGGAGATGACGATCCAGAGAATGTATCTTCTGTGCTGGGATTAAAGTGGGATCGTGCCGAAGATACACTCAGCATAAATCTCGATTGGCTGGAAAACTACAACTTGGCGATCATTTCCAAAAGAGTCATCCTTTCTGTAGCACATAAAGTCTTCGATCCCGTTGGATTCTTATGCCCGGTGCTAATGTTACCAAAGATGTTGCTACAGAGAGCGTGGAAAGATAACACTTCATGGGATAGCGAACTGAAAGAAGATATAAAAAAGGAGTTTCTGGATTGGTTTGGCGAACTTCACCTTCTAAAAGAAGTCACTATAAACAGGTGGTTTTCCGAAGATTCTGATTGTCTTGATGGCATTAGTCTACACACATTTTGTGATGCTAGCGCCCATGCGTATGCAGCAGCGGTATTTGTTAGAGTGGAACATTCTGAAGGAGTTACAGTTAATTTGTTGGCTGCAAAGTCTCGTATCGCTCCGACCAAACCAATTTCCATTCCACGACTAGAGTTACTTGCGGCAACGGTGGGAGCTAGATTATGCACATCTGTACTGGAAGGTCTACAATGGAAAACCGTGGAGAAATACTTTTGGACTGACTCAACAACTGTTTTGACTTGGATACAACAAAACGACTCATGGAAAGTATTTGTAAGCAATCGTGTTCAGGAGATCAGAAAGCTAACCGATCCAGCTTCTTGGAAGCATGTTCCTGGGACTCATAATATCGCAGATTTACCTTCGAGAGGGTGTTCGGCTCGGCAGTTATTAACGCTTAAATGGTGGGAGGACCCTAAATGGCTCACGGAAACAGAAGAAAACTGGCCATCTACAGATAAAGTCATTGATGAAGCTGCCATCTCACAAGAGAGAAAGAAAATGAGAAAGGAAGTTGAATCAGTATCGACTATATGTGCCTTAAACCCATCAACTGACTGCGGAGTTGGTGATCCTACATCCTGCAGAAACAAGACCACTGAATGCCAATATCTAGATTCCAGATGGTTTTACCATTATTTTTCGAACTATGATAAAATTATTCGCATGGTCGCTTGGATACAAAGGTTCATTTGCAATTGTAGGCAAAAAGCATCTTCACGAATAACTGGAGAATTGTCATATTCAGAAGTAGAAGTTGCAGAAAAGAAGATTGTGAAGCTAATTCAAAACGAGTATTTTGACGAAGACAACATGAAAAGATTAAAGAATTTGTCTACATACACTGATGAAGAAGGAATACTCAGATTGCGAACCAAACTCACGTATAAGAAGGATTCGGTGGATTTTAAAAGCCCCATGATTCTGCCTTCTGATCACCAAGTGGTTAAACGATTAATAATGACTGAGCACCTGAAAAATTCTCATGCAAAATCACAGATGTTGACAAATATATTAAGAGAGCACTATTGGATTTTAAACGCGAGGAAAACTGTGAGATCGGTAGTGTCAAAATGTGTCATTTGTTTGAGACATGCCAAACAGAACTTGACAGCGCCAATACCACCTCTCCCAGAAAACCGAATAAAGGACACTGCCATCTTTCAAATAGTTGGATTTGACATGGCTGGACCACTCCTTTTGAAAGACGGAACCAAATCTTGGATTTGTATTTACACTTGCGCAGTCTACAGGGCAGTTCACCTGGAACTTGTTTCATCTTTAAGCACCGAGGCCTTTCTTCAAAGTTTTCGCCGTTTCATAGCAAGAAAAGGACGCCCTTCTGTAGTGTACTGTGACAACGGGACTAACTTCGTAGGAGCGTCGAACCAATTGAAGCTTGTAGACTGGGATGAGATTGCTCGGTACAGCACAACTAAGAAAATCCAATGGTTTTTTAACCCGCCAACCGCATCATGGTATGGGGGATTTTGGGAAAGACTAGTTGGCGTGATGAAACAGATTTTAAGAAGAGTTTTAGGCAGTGCCTTCCTGTCTTATGAAGAAATGACCACCATCTTGTGCGAGACAGAATTCTTAATAAATTCAAGACCCCTCACTCACATAGCAGAAAGTGATAACGAGCTGATGGCACTATCTCCAAATTCATTTTTACAAGAGTTGCGACATCCCGGAGTGCCAGACCTTGACCAAGTAGATGGAAAGTGCTTAAACAACAGATTGAAATATCGACACAAGTTAATAACAGACATCAAAAAAAGGTTTAGGTCAGAATATTTGGGACTTTTAATTCAAAAAAACGACAATAGAAAACACGATAGGAAGATACAACTTGGGGATATAGTGCTGATTGGAAGCGACAACGCAAAGTGTAACGAATGGCCTTTAGGACTTGTCATCGAAATGCTACCTGGGAAGGATGATGTCGTGAGAGTAGTACGTCTTAAAACGACCAATGGACAAGTTATTCGACCAATTCAGCGCCTGTATCCACTGGAGGTTTCTGCTCACAACTTCGTCAGTCCTGTCAACTCACTGTCCGAAGACGCAGGAACCTGAACAATAGATGAATGTTTAAGTTGTCAAAAGACCACTTAAGGTGGGAGGATGTTGGAACTTTGGACTTTTGCCTACCAAAAAACTATTTATTTTATCGTCCTAAAATTGTTAAATTAATATTTTTTTCTTTTCTTGTTCGCTTAATGGCAACGGCTAGAAATTTTTTGTTGTGAAAATAGTTGCCATGGTAGCAATGGAATACGCTGTACTTGTTTTGAAAACGAGAAGTCTTCGAGAATAAAATGTCTTTATTTTTTTAAATTGCGTCAAAGTTTTTCTATAAAGTTTTACTAGACAGACTGTACTGGTAGTACGATTTAGTTTTAGTGCAACTCGACAGTTACCGTCGAAAAAGAAGCTAACTCATTGTTGAGCGCAGTGCCCCCAATTTTTAACTACGAACTAATATGATATAAAAGTTTTTATTGTTGCTTGACATATGCAGAATTTTAGATGACATGGCTACTTATTCGTAACTGTCAACAATTGCGGGACACATATTATGGAATATTTGATTAAACAGAGGAATTTTTAATCATATCGCAATTTGTTAGAGATTGTCGGAGTCAATTATTACGACCACTGCTATCAATCATAATTTCTAAGACACGTAATCACACAACACAGACAAGTTTTTCTTTTTGTAGTATGAAACGAATTAAAACTTGCTTTAAGCTGATCGTATTTGCTGTTCGGTTTATAATAATGATGCAATGATGCGAAAATAACATAAAATTTAGCTATTAAAAGCATAATAGTTAGTGTTACATAAATTAAGGCATGTGTATTGCTTCTGACGAATTTATTTTAACTTAACAACTTAATGTAATGAGAACATTTTGAAGTATTTCATCATTAATGTAAAATTAATTTGCATAAGAAAGTCCACGCATGTACGCAGAAAATATTTCATGACATTTATATCTGGGTAACAACGAAATCCTTTATTGTAAATGAGGAAAAAAATCGTCTGATGTCCATTTAGAACTTTTTAAAAAGTAGCCGGATATATTTATTTATTTGTTTCTACAAAGTGGTAACCTTAAATTGAAAAGTATTTTGTCATTACCTTAGTATTTCCAAATTGAGCCATCAGATAGCGCTAATTTAAAGGAAATACTGAATGGAATTCCGAATTTAGTTTGAGAAAATTTTCATATTCGAATAATACATAATAATAAAAGTTAAATTGATTTATACCTTTAACGTCTAAAATAATTAATTACAAATAGGAAGCTTATAAATTACATCCCAAAATGCTTATCGAAATCAATTAATACTTTGATGCATTGTTTAATCCAGTCCTTAATGATATGTTTTTGAATTTCGTTGAACTTATTTATCATGAAGAGTAATATTTATCCATTAAAAATTCTGATATCAATTCATAGTTCACCGTTTTTGATATTCTGTTATAGAATTCCAAAAAATAAAAACTATTCAAAACATGATATCGAAATATTTCTTGCAAAACTTCCAACTCCTTACCTAATTCACCTTTCAAAAAGTGTAGAACTACAGTACAAAGTAACATGTTTTCCAGGTCTAAATTGTCTGCGGAAACAACTAACGACGGAATTTAACACAAACACGATTCACTAGTTTTGAATAATTTTTGACAGGCCAGAGCATTATGACCCCTGAACTTTTCATTCCAATCTCATTCCAGTTTTACAAACCCTTTTCAGTCCGGAACGGATGACCGGACCAGTTCGTTTCGCAAAATCCGTGAATGTCGGTCTGATTTCCTTACATTAATCTCTGTTCGGCCCTTTAAAAATTTGTGGAACTACTCATTCGAAAATCAAGAAATGTCGGATTCCTATCATCTCTTTCCAGTAATGTAATGTGTATTTTTCGATGCACTTTTAGTGTATTTTAAATTGTATTACCTATCGGTCCGGAAAGGATGACCGGACGGTTTTTTTTTTCAAAATTCGAGGGGTCAGACTGCTAAATTTATATTTACTTTTGACTTGCGTGAACATTATTATATCGTGATCTTCTCGTTTCAGTATATAGTGTATATTATCGGTGTACTTTTACTGTACTTTCATATATAGAACCTTTTCGGTGAAGAAAGGATGACCGGACCAGTTTGCTAAAAAATCTAGGAATGTCTACTTCAAATTTAAAAAAAAAGGAAAGTAGGCCAAAAGATTTTTTTTTAAATAAATAAGTGAAAATATTCGTAAAAATTATAAATGCTTTGAAGTTCAGTTAAAAACGGTAATTTTAAAACTGTCAAAATCCATTCGAAATATTAAGAATATGTAAGGGTATTTTTTTTCCAAAAAAAATCCAAATGAGCTTTTTTATTTGACAAGTATAAGCATTAGTTAATCATACCACGTGTTGTGAGGTTGGTTGTTAGTCTAGGGAACTTGATGATGACACAATGATAATTGCAAGCAAAAAAAAAACTACCACCTCATAACATATCATCACTGTTAAGAAACTGGAGTTGCGCAGTTAAAAATAACATGTTTTCCATGCCTATTAACAAAGTGTAAAAAATTTTTAACTCTTATTTTGGTTTAGCCATAACTCACATGCAATCACATGCGAGATATTTATTAATGTTTTGCAAAAAATTCATTTCCGGTAGTTGAATACTTTTTTTATTATAAAAAATGTGTTTAATTCTCCGAATTGGTAACACTAAAATTAAAAAAAAACATTTGTCGTTACTAGTATTTCTAAATTGTGACATCAGATAGCGCCCCCCTAAATGAAGAGTTTGAATACAATTAATATTTAATTAAAATATTCCGAATTACGTTTGAGGAAAATGACATAGTTAAATAATATGATAATGTTTGAAGTTAAATAGATTTGTACCATTAAAGTGTAAAATAATAATTGCTAAAAGAAAGCTTATAAATTACATACCATCTTACCTCCAAAGTATTGCAAACAATTGGGATTTCTGAGTAACTAGATGCGTTAATGTGCAATGCTTAGAAATAAACTATTCAATTCACACATAATTTTCAAATAGTTTGCTATTACCGGTGGATTCGAATAAAAAAAAATATCTCGTATGAAGTGCTAACTCATAGCGGATGCCAATGAAATTTATTTGCGGATTGCTCATGCTATATAACAGTTGACTGGAATAGTCAATCTGAGACACAACAACCTTAGGTCGTGTTGACATGGTGGTTTTGAACAGGATGTTTTAATCGGTGATTCTTTTTGTTTCCCCATTCCAATGTTATTGTAATGTAGCAAATATTCAAGTAATTGAACTGACAATTTAGCATTTTGTCTAACATGAATATTTTTGGGCTGAATTCGCATTTCCTTTTGCCATTTTTTGTAAACAAATAATATTTTGTACTGTATAGGTGCTTGATTTTACATAATCGGCTCCCATGGCGAAGCATAAGTTTGAAGCATATAGGGGAGAGTGTTGTACCTTGGGACGCTTGTACCTTGGGACACTGACAATTTCTAAGAATCTATTATCAATATTCATAGATTGTTTATTTCTAATAGTAGCCTTAACCAACAAACATCTTCATAATAAAATTTAACACTAGCATCATTGAATTGATGAAATGGTGACAAAAAATAATATTTCATTACCCCAAAGTAAATATTTTTCTCATTCTAATATAATTTGTTACCTAAGTACTCTTACAAAAAGTCAACTGCATTTTATTTTCTTTATAAAAGAGAAGATTTTAAAATAGTTTGGTTATGAGAAAATAATGATAATGCATTTGGATTGGCCACTATCTTGCTTTTATTTAAACCATGTAGTGTGTTGTACCTTGGGACAGTATTAATAATTTAATTAAATTCTTAATAATTTGGATAAATAAAAATATCTTTATTATTTATTTTAAGAGCAATTCCACAAAACATGTAAAATACAACTCAGCTTTGTTTTGGATATATTTTATAATGATTGAAGTTTGAAAATATAATTCTGGCAACAACTGATAAATCTTTTTCCTTCCGTGTGATGAAATGTTCTAAAGAGCACATTTTCTGATGTATTTTGAAATAAAGTTTGTTTCCTGACACAAATTAGTTCAAGTGTATGACTATTGACTGAATTATAAAGCATGTCCCAAGGTACAACATCATGCTGTACCTTGGGACAGGTTATCCTCTCTACTTTAAATGAGTGGCAATTTTTTAATTTCAAGCTGCCAGAATTTAAAATATATATATGATAGAGGAATATATTATTGTGTTGAAATGCTGCTTTGAAATTTTTATTTTGACAATAATTATCGAAGAAAAAAATTAAAGTGTAAAAATTGTCCCAAGGTACAACACTCTCCCCTAAACAAAAGATGAAAAACAATAGGAAAACAACAATAGGAATATACAAATATTTAACAGATTTTGATTGGCCATGCATTTTGCTAGTTTAGTTTTTCAATTTGTCCCATTGTCCCTGTTTTGTCCATTTTGCAAAAAAGTTTCGTATTCTATTGCTTACTTATTGTGCCACTCTTCTTGTTTTGACCTTTTAACAAAATGTATCTATACTATATGATTAGATGTGCTTGCTTATATGCTTGCTAATTGTTTGTTTCTTTTTCAAAAGCTTTTAGAGCCTGTTATGCAGGACCCTTGCAAAGAATTTTTAAAACATCGTTCCCAGTCAAGAGTAAACCACTCCACTGCAGCAGGCGCAGGACAGGCAGCAACACAAAAACAATGCATCCGTACCCCCTTCCAAAATCAGTTTTATCAATCCGATCTTAAAAATTATTTTTTCATTAGAAAGGTATAACCTCAGACACTCAACTTTCATACTTTTTGTCCGTCTGTCTGTACGATAGGAAGGACATAAATCTACTATTTGAGGACGAATTTCCCATTGAATCAGCATTGAAATTCAATTTTGAGTCATTTAAATCGTTGAATTTAACTACAAATGCTACGGACAAGTGAGATACATCAAAAAATTCAGCGCATCGAAATTAGAATACATTGACAGTATCAGAAAAGAATTCGAATTCGAAGTACTTCAATTATTTAAAAAACTTCAATATTTAAGGCTCATTTAAAAAGCATAGGAAGCCATTTTTAGCCTACTTTTCCTTTTTTTTTAATTCGAAGAATTTTAAAAAAAAGAGAAAGTAGGTATTGTCATGCGGTCGATGTCCGTCCGTCCGTCCGTAAGTCCGTCCGTCCGTAAGTCCGTCCGTCCGTAAGTCCGTCCGTCTGTCTGTCCGTCCGTACCCCCCTTCCAAAATCAGTTCTATCAATCCGATCTTAAAAATTCTTTTTTTATTAGAAAGGTATAACCTCAGACACCCAACTTTCATACTTTTTGTCCGTCTGTCTGTACGATAGGACGGACATAAATCGACTATTTGACGACGAATTTCCCATTGAATTAGCATTGAAATTCAATTTTGAGTCATTTAAATCGCTGAATTTAACTACAAATGCTACGGGAAAGTGAGATACGTCAAAAAATTCAGTGTATTAAAATTAGAATACATTGAAAATTTCAGAAAAGAATTCAAATTCTAAGTACTTCAATTATTTAAAAAACTTCAAAATTTAATGGTCATTTAAAAAGCATAGGAAGCCATTTTTAGCCTACTTCTCTTTTTTTTTTTAATTCGAAGAATTAAAAAAAATGAAAAAGTAGGTATTGACATGCGGTTGATGTCCGTCCGTCCGTCCGTCTGTCTGTCCGTCCGTACCCCTCTTCCAAAATCAGTTCTATCAATCCGATCTTAAAAATTCTTTTTTTATTAGAAAGGTATATAGTGCAGTAGAAATAGGCGAAGAAACACCTTAACCTAGAACAAATTGGAACATAAACCATTCTTGTTGCAAATGGTAGGTAGCATGCTTCTAATGAACATACTAAAAGTCTTAACCCGTACTGCCGTGACAAATATGTTTTTTTGGCCGCCATCTTGAAAAAACGTCCATTTTTTTAAAAAAAAAATTATAATAAACCATAATATGTCGAGTTTGGTATCAAATTAAAGGAAATTTTATGCTGACAAAGAATACGATATTGGTTTAAAAACTAAAAATATTTACAAACATAATTTTGGAAGGAAACGATGAGAAAACGTCCGAAAACTATCACTGCAAAGGAACCACCCCTTGTTATTATTGAGATGTCCAACAAAAGTTTGCTACTTGGCGACTCAAAGCCATGATTCAAAGAATGGAGTCCCTAATAATAAGCAATATTGAACAAACCCACATGAAATGTACTAAAAGAATGGACAAAGAATAACTGAAAGTCAACATTTAACCTGGATTTTAAATCATTCAAAATGCAGTGAACTATAACTTATGAAATGGGTTTGCTGGCCAGAGTTTTCTGTTCATATAACTGATGCAGGGATGACGAAATACTTTGTAGCTTTAAACAAAGCAATGCAATTTTTTATGGACCAACAGTAACGCACTGAACTGCAGTTATGATGAAAATATTGAAAAAAAAATACTACTTATAGCTGGTAAAACTCATCTTTTATCTACGCGTCTTTTAACACATAAGACTTTATTGTGTTCCCTTGAATAATATAATACAGACTGCATTTTTTTCAATTACGCGTTATCTACAATACGAACTTCATTATTTAATAAAAAAGAGTCGTCAAATCAGGAAAACTTACAAATATTTTTTTGCAACCTCATTAGTTTTAAAATCTTGTTAGTTAAAAATATAGTTTTTAAAGAAATAAAAATAAAATGTAAAAGAATATTATTTAAACTTTAATGTGCATCAAATCATAATACATAAAAGTTGAAATTTATACCAGTGGTTGGTTTGTAAAATAAAGTAAATTTAATTAAAATTATATCTCATCTTCATCGTTATCTAAATCAAAACTGTATCCACACTTTGCACAGTCCTTTCCACAACTGTTTTGGTAAACTACAAGCATGGATGTCCGCGACGGCAGTGTGGGATTCAGCGAATAGCATAATAAAGTTTTTTGCAAATAATTATATACAAATGCACTCGAAGGAGGTGATATTTTGCTGCACTTTGTGTTGGGGTAACCGAACTATATCAAATCCTTTCTTAGCTGAAACGCAGCATATTTAGTTTTCTTGAGTTGGGGTTTTACCTTCATTAAGTAGCACAATAAATTTACAACATATATATACCAAATATTTTTTACCAATATCGTAGGATGACCCAAATTTGCAAGCCTATCCCTTAAGGTTTTTGATTTTATTGAACTCTTTAAAACCGAAAATGTACCATTTTCAAATAGCGAATAATCGTCGTACTAGAGCTAGACGAGGGCTACTAAAGTTTTCAGAGCTTCCTCCCGTCTTCGATATTTGAAAAAACTTGAGTATCTCGAACTTTATAATATTTTGTGGCAGATTGCATGTAAAAAGTATTCTTAGTAGAATGGGTGAAAGGTAGCAATAAAATGTCCCCATCATCAGCTACTACAGTTACCTGCCTTTCTTGTGCTTTTTTAATTCTTCCTAGACGATTATTGTATTTGTATCACAATCTGCATGAACAACAATGAATAAATGACCACTTTCTTTCAAATAGCTTTCTCTGATATATTTCAAAAGCGTCGTTTTAGCAATTGGAAATAAATATGTATTTCTTCACATTTATAGGTGAATTTTCAGCAAATACAATTACATCATATGTCTTTTTTATGCGTAATTTGAGGAGGAGGTTGCGCCATACGTTTTGTTTGGTTTTTCATACCCATCAAAAACTATTTCAACTTTTTAATAAATTAAGTTGCCATTGTACTAGTAGTGACTTGTGATATCCCCAAATGTTGGAGAAGTGGTCCAGGTAAATTAATGCGACGAAGAATGTAGGAAGTACTTTGCTGAGCACAAGGAGACTGTCAAATTTTATTGTTATTAAAGGAATATAATAAGTTGCAAAATATTTGTCCGTTTTCCTCGTTTGCCGTGTGTTATGGTCAAATAATGAAGTTTGTAATATATAGATAATTCGTAAATGAACAAACTTTTTTTCTTGTACTATATTATCCAAGGAGATGCAAGCAGGCATCCTCTCTGCTAATTTATACGATGAGTTTTATCGCAATAACTAGTATTTTTTCATATTTTCATCGTAATTGCTTAGTCGGTTTTCAATAAAGTTCCATTTGTAAAAGGTTTGTTAGTTTATTTTAAATATCTCTTCCAATCAGGTCACGTTGGCCTTGCCTGCACTGTTATTTTATTTAAATATATTCCACAAAACGCATGAAGAGTTAGTATGCGGACTATGATCTAAAAAATTGACAAAAACTTTCGCCATCCTTGCATCAGTTATATCAACAGAACACACTGGTCAGCAAACTCATTGCATGTTAGTTCACTGCATTTTGAATGATCCAGGTTCCATATTGGCTTTCAGTCATGCATTTGTCCATTCTTTTAGTACATTTCATGAGGGTTTGTTCAATTGCTCATTATATTGCTTATTATTAGGGACAGGGACTCCATTCTTTGGAATCATGGCTTTGAGTCGCCAAGTAGCAAACTTTTGTTGGACATCTCAATAATAACAAGGGGTGGTTCCGTCGCTTGCAGTCACAGTTTTCGGACGTTTTCTCGTCGTTTCCTTCCAAAATCATGTTTGTAAATATTTTTAGTTTTGAAACCCATATCATATTCTTTTTCAGCATAAAATTTCCTTTAATTTGATACCAAACTCGACATATTATGGTTAATTAAGATTTTTTTTAAAAAAAAATTGACGTTTTTTCAAGATGGCGGCCAAAAAAACATATTTGTCGCGGCAGTACGGGTTAAGACTTTTAGTATGTTCATTAGAAGCATGTTACCTACCATTTGCAAAAAGAATGGTTTACGTTCCAATTTTTCTACTTCTAACTCTATTTCGACTGCACTAATAATCTCAGACACCCAACTTTCATACTTTTTATCCGTCTGTCTGTACGATAGGACGGACATAAATCGACTATTTGACGACGAATTTCCCATTGAATTAGCATTGAAATTCAATTTCGAGTCATTTAAATCGCTGAATTTAACTACAAATGCTACGGGCAAGTGAGATACGTCAAAAAATTCAGTGTATTAAAATTAGAATACATTGAAAATTTCAGAAAAGAATTCAAATTCTAAGTACTTCAATTATTTAAAAAACTTCAAAATTTAATGGTCATTTAAAAAGCATAGGAAGCCATTTTAATTAGCATTAAATCACCATTGCCATCGCAACAATTGCTCGAGAAACTTTAATTCTTTTAGACAATAAATAAAAATTAATTTATTTTAGAGACATTGATCAATTTAAAATGAAGTCAAATATATTTCACTAGATTCTTTTTATGTTGAAATAAAATGTTTTCATTCTATTTAAAAGCGAGCAATATTACATATTTATTCTTTGAAATATAAATTTTTGCAAACGATTTAAGTATTAATTATTTAATTTTCGAAATAAAAGAAATGAAGTTAGCCGAATTTAACGGGTAAATGTTTGAATTAATGCTGCTTTTGGCGCCTGTTTACTTGTTAAACACAACTGTGGTGTGGAAGCGGGTTAAGTGGCAGATTCTGTTGCAAACTAACTTGTTAATTTACATTTACTATTTTAAGTGTATTTTGGAGTAGTTTTATGGTTTTTGTTCAACGAATAATTAAATATTTATTTATAACTGCAATTAAATCATGCGGACGATAAGTACATTTTATTTCATTTGTGATTGAAAATTAATGACAATAATTGGCTTTAAGAAAATGAAATTATTGCTGGATGCTGTGTTTAGTGAAATTTATTCCAATGTATATAAATTTAATGTCGAAACGTTTGTTGATGTCACTTACTGTAATGAACCTAGTTTTTTAAAGATAAGAATTTTAGTAAGTATTTAAGTAACAGGAAAGTAGTCTATTTTAGTTCTTTTAGAACTTCTTGTTAAGAAACTAAACAAAGTTAGCGAAATGAACAAATTTTCTTACGGCATGTATTGTTTTGATAAGTCGCAATTGAAAATTTAAATCTTCGAGTTAGCTTCGATACCTGTTTTCTCCGAGCAGAGCTCGGTCACCCCTTTGTGATAATAATTGAAGTTAAATCTATCTATACCTTTAACGTCAAAAATAATTAATTACAAACAGGAAGGTTATAAATTACATCCCACAATGAATTTTTGAATTTTGCTGAACATATTAATTAGGAAGGGCAAAATGCAGAGAGTCCTTGCGCCACCCAATTTTACTAATAATATTAAATATATATTTAAATGGCATTTTAAATCATTGCAACACAAAAGAAAGCATTAAAACTTAGTCAAAAGAAAGAATGAAAAGAAAGAATTAAAACTTAGTCAAAAATAAATAACAAAATTCAAAAGTCTTTTAAATTACTTAAGTATTTGTAATATTACTTTAAAATTTGAAAGGGAAAAAAAAAAGAGAAAACAATGAGTAACCGGCCCATCTGCGCAGTGGTTAGTGTACTAGCCTTTGGAGCTGCTGGGCTTGGGTTCGAATCACGGTAAAGGCATGGATGTTTGTGCTTGTCAATAAATGTTGCTATTTGTCTATGTTGTCCTTCTTTGCGTGTCCCTTGTGACTGTCTCTTCTGGCGAACTGGGTTATAAAGCCTACACTTTCCCTTCTAGAGGGCGCATTCACTGTCAACATCCTATTAAAAATCACACTTTCAACACAACTCAATGTTATTGTGTCCCAGACTGACTATTGTCGGTAGCTGACAGTACCATTACGATCCGTATTCAAAATGGTAATAATAAATTCTCGTATCGCCAACTACGCATGCGCGACACTCGCATATGGTGAGTAAGAGTGTTACAAAAAGTTTTTTATTCACAAAATATTTTTTGAAAAAACTGGTATTTATTGTGGAACTTTTATAAAAAAGAAATTAAATATTTTAAGTTACTGCAATGACATTTTCTACCCAGTTTGCAGAGATTGATACAGAATTTACGTTTTTATGTTAACCACTACTTATGTGAGTCATTTTTCACAAGAGGGAAGATATCTTCCTAGCACCATGTTTTTAACAAATGCTAAGTTTATTGCATAGTTGAATGATTTTACATTACTGGCTCAACGCCGAAGCATAAGTTCGGAGCATATAAATGGAAGATTAAAAAAAAAAAAAAAAAAAAAAAAAAAAGGAACATTTAATATTTAACTGATTATTATTGATCAAGCATATATTGCTAGTTTTTTCTTTCAATTAGTCCTACTGACTTCAGGTTCACAAAATGTATATTATTTTATTGCTTAAAACTCCGTCAGATGACGCTGATTTAAGTATATGAGTCTAAATTTAAAGAGATTTTTTGAAAAAGCTGCCTTAAGCAGCAGCAATGCCAGCATCTTCTTAAAAATCAAGTCATTTTTTTTGTACAATTAGCAAATGGCACAAGTCAGCAGCTACTAGCACGATTGTGATAGCTCGGTCTTAAGTGTCCATTTTACAAAATGTATATCATATGTTTACTAATTGTTTGTTTCTTTTGCATTATCTTTTCAACCTGCCATGCAGAGCCACCTGACCATCTTCAAGCAAGGAATTTGACCAGCATTATTCCCAGTCAGAGTTAATGAATTCAAGAGAAGCTTTCGATGAAGGAGTAATGGCGGAAGGTTTCAGAACACCTATCTAATTAGATGAGCTTTTGGGTGACAATGAGTTGCAAGGCCACTACAAAAAATGAGAAGATCAATTCCATAGGCTGAATAACTGCTGAAATAATCATTGACGGTAACACGGAAAAAACCGATTGATTTTGTAGAGAAGTTTCCTTAGCAGGCCACTTTGGCGATGATACAGAGGGATCGCCTAAACTTGTGTAAGGCAACCAGTTCCTACCACAGAGATCATAATTAAAGTAATAGAGTGGCAGATCACGTGACCTCCTGTACTAACGACGGGACGCGCAAGGATCTCCCAGAAGAGCCCAGATGGAGCCAGTTTGTCGGTCGCGTGATCTGCCACTCTAATACTTTAAATACATCTCTGTGGTTAATAGCTACCAACATTCAGGCGATTGACAATCCCGACGCTTGGACCAAGCAAAGAAAGAGAGAAACTGGTTTTCTGCCGCCAATGTCTGCCCAGCAGACAACAGCGGGCGTCCGCCTAGTAATCAATCGGTTCTTCCCGTGTACTCTTCATTTCAGTTCCACCATACCTCACATGCATAAACATGCAAGATATTTATTGATTTGTTTTTAAAAACTTTTCCTTTTTTGAAGACATTTTTATTTTATTTAAAATTTCTTTAATTCTTCGACGTGGTAACATAAAATTTAAAAAAAATATCGTAACTAGTACACATTTATAATTAGTGAAATTAGCTAGTGCCCCCCTCAATGAAGATTTTGAATACAATTAATAGTTAATTAAAATAATCCAAATTTCGTTTGAGAAAAATGAAATATGTAATTAAATAATATGATAATATTTGAAGTTCAATCGATTTGTACCTCTTAAACTGTAAAATAATAAATTACTAACAAGAAGCTTATATATTACATCATGCCTACCAAAACATTGTAAACAATTGGGTCCTGAGTAAATGGGTGCTTTTATGCAAAATCTTTAAAATAAAATACTCAATGCATATGTAATAATTTTTAAAGCTATTGCTAAAACCAGTAGACACAAATAAAAGAATTAAAAAATTTCGCTTATGAAATGATAACTTAAAGCCGATGCCTATAAAAAAATTGCGGATTTCTGATGCTATATAACAGCTGACTATAACAGTTAGTGTGTGGCACAACGCTGGGACGAATTGACAGTGCAGTTTTGAATAGGATGTTGTTCTGTGATTTATTTTGTTTCCCCATTCAAATTTTAAATATTTTAACAAATATTAAAAAATTAAACTGACACTTTAGCAATTTGTCTAACATTTATATTTTTGGCTGAATTCGCATTTTGTGATGGATATCCAGAAATGCTATAACAGATATTTTCATTTTCAAAACAGCAGTAATTTCAAAATATCAAATGGTAGTTAGGTTATAATTCAACTTAACCATGTAACTGGAAATTGTATCACAATTTATTTGTTAAAGGTTTCAATCTCGTAATGCTTAGATACATTAGGATGAGAAAAAATGCAAATTTTTCAGTTAAAATGGTTTTACAATATCATATCGTCTTTTAATTTTAGATAAAAACCAATATGATATATGCAATTTAAATTTTTTAAAAAAGTATTTAAACACTAAATGTGAGACATGCTTTGTCATATAGTCAGTATTCATACTTTGAACTTGTTATAAATTATCCAATATTGTAAAAGAGGGATATATTGTTTTTATTTGTTTATATGCTTTGACAAAACTAAATGTATTATTAATGCTATTTTGGAATAAAATGAACTCAAAAAAGAAAAATCTATATCCATCGGATTTGATTATCAAGCACAACCTGTTAATAAAAACATTATCTTTTAACAAGATCTTTTTAAAGACTCCTATGACCCTTTAATTGTTTAGAAGCATTGCATTAGGCGTTTTTTTTTTAATAAATTAAGTCAGGGAATAAGTAAATTTTCACTTAACGATTCGTTTGTGGAACGCTATTAATCCTATTTGAAAAACTTGTTTTGAAATGCAATTTACTTATCAAGTAAATAGAACTTATAATAGTATTGTTTTGAATAGTTCAGTTTAATTACCTGACACATTTTATAATACAATTTATTTAACTAATAACGATATTTTAGTTTTATATAAATTTGAAACTTCTTTATGAATGACATTTTAAATCATTGCAAAACAAAAAAAAAAGTGAAATACGAAAAGAACGCATATAGACTTATTCCAAAATAAATAACAAAATGCAAGCGACATTTGAATTCTTGAATATTTGTTAAATTACTTTTAAATTTGAAAGTAAAAGAAGAACACATTGAATAACATCCTGTTCAAAATCGCGCTTTCAATACGACTCAACATAGTTGTGTTACAGACTGACTATTACAGTCAGCTGACAGTAGCATCAGCAATCCGCATGGGAAAATGTTGAAATTACCCATCACGCATACACGTCATTCGCCGCAGTTTGCGAGTCAAATTTCAATATTTTTTTTTGCAATTCGCATCCCGTACATTTACACATACGGATTGCGTTTTTAATTGTTTCAGATATCACCAAAGTTAAAAGCATTAAAATTTATATGTGTATAAAATAAATATTTTTTCGTTTAAAAACTGGTGTTAATGAGAAAACATTATTAAAAAAAATAAATATTTAATATTTTATAGAGTTTTGGGTTGCAATTATTTTCTTTACAGTTTATAGGGATTATACAGAAGAAGTTGCTTTTTTGCCGCAATGTATATGGGTCAAAAGAGGTTCTTCGAGATATTGCAGATTTCTATCCTTGCACCATATCTAGAAAGCAAATATAGTTTTCTATACTCATTATGTAGTGTATTAAAGTTTTATGCAATCATATAATTTAATGTTTTACAACAATATTATTTAAGGGCTAAATATCAACTAAACCATTTGAGACCTCATCTCAGTTTACATCTCTTATTTTTACAATAGAGTCGTCAATGAGTGGAATGCTTTTCAAGAATACGTTGTGTTGGCGAAAAGAGTGGAAGATTTTAAGTATCTCGATAGCTATTCTGCAGTGTGCATGTAATCTGCAGTAACTTCCGTAATGATTTGTAAAATTGTTGCAGGCAATTAATTAGTCTAACAATTAAAAAAACATACTGGATTTTGTTTACATTTCTGATCAAAAGTGGTACAACTCATTGTTGCGATTACTGCAGTTAACCTGCCCACGGCACTATTGGAAACTGGTAAGGAATTAGATATAATTTGGACCCACCTTCCACTGACTTTGGCCTGTTGTTGGTCGGCATTTTTTGTGTTGGTATTTGTATTTGTCGTTTCCTGTGTCACATTTTTAAAAGTTAAGCTCTGTTAAAGTAAATTTAATTAAATACTAAATAAATTTTACTACGATTTTATTTTTAACCATGATTTTATTTTTAAATGTATGCTTTCTATTAAAAAATTACCTTCAATTAATTGAATAATTTATACAAGTGTATTAAGTTTTAAATGTGTTTGTACCAGGTAAAATTTTCATCTCCCCTACTATTATACTTTAGTTTTTAATAAAAACCTTCATTAAAAGGGGTATTTGCCATTAGTTTATCTACTATAAACAAAAGAAAAGACACCCTATATAAGTTCTATTGGCAAAAACAATTCAGATTCACTAATATTGGGTTCATTTTTGCCGAAATAAATGTAATCAAATCTAATAATTGTTCTTTTTTTTTTATTCTCAACTGCGTTACAGTAGATAGAAAAAAAAATAATGACTTTAAATAAATAATTAAATCTAATATTAAAATAATTACTTTAAATGCAGATTTTTAGTTCAAAAGCTTTTTGGTGTTCAAATATTCTGAATTCCGTTTGAGTAAAATATTGTAAATAATTAGGCTTTCTGAGTAAAGAGGTGCTAAAATTAGCAATGCTTAGCATTAAATTATTCAATTCATATATGTTTTTAAAGCAATTGCAATTGCAATAACTATTGGACTCCGATAAAAATCCTTTGTAATGTTGACTTCCACATTCGGTCAACGCCAGTCCGTGGCCGAGTGGTGAAGGCAATAGCCTCAGGATTCAGCCTTCTCAGGAGAGCGGGGGTTCGAATCACACCTACTGCCAGTCATCCTATAAATCGGATATCTGTATTGGGAATTAGTGGAAAATCCAACTCGTGACGGATGGGCCCGAGTACACTGGGACAGACGTGCTCGTTAAATCTGTGTAGTCCGAAGTCCCGACGGCGTGAGCGTACGATGTCGCCCAAAGTTCCATTGAATGCCAGCTCAGGTGCCGACCTCGTCACTTGGCCAGGGTTTTAAAATTCGAGGCGTTATTGGCTGTGTTAAAGCCCTTAATGGTGGAGAGGAGGCGGCCAGAAATGATTACACTACCACTACATTCGGTCAAAAGTAGGAAGTCAGCGGTCGAGAGATGGCAAGCTAATTCAAATTTGTAGAGGAGTGGAGGTACAAAACCAAGTGCACAGTTTTGTTTTTAACATAAGTTTCTGCTCCGGTTTGCATTTGTGGCAGTTCTCAACAAGCGCATGCATCCACGCTAGATGTTGTTGAATTGGAACTGCGTTAACGTTTATTTATCCTAATATTTTCTACCCTAACATTTTCTTTAACAGTATTCTATTGTAATTTAAACTTGAAACAATGTTGTTACAATGCGCGTTTTCTCCTGTTAACGAATCCGCCATAAAAAACCAATGATTTCGACGTATTTAGTTTGGATTTGATAGTTAATGTTGTTTCAATCACGAGTATCCATAACATAGATATTGTTCTCAATCGACTACCTTATCACCCGTTACCACACTAAAAGTAGAGTTGCAATGCACCGCAAATCTTGACATAGGAGGTGCATTTAGAAAAATAGGAAATGAGTTGAGCTGAATAGTTGAAAATGTATTAAAAATTATATTTAAACAAAATTGGTGCGTATATAAATATTTTTAGTTATTTTTGCTGAAATGGTAAGAAAATTAAATAAATAAGTAATATCTACAATGCACTTCAAAGTAATTTTTTCTCAGTTTTTGAATTGTTTTCTAGATATCTCATCATTTTTCAAATCATGATTTCAAATTACATGCATTCGAATATTGACCTTTGAATTTCAAAAACAGTTTTCCGCGATTCGTGCTGGAAGTATAAAAGTTAGAAATTTTAGTTTTTAAATGTTTTTGCGATATGTATTTATAGTAAATAGTGAATATTTGCAGAAGTATTGAAAATGTAAAAATTATGAATAACTAAAATCATTGGTATCATCAGCACTAATGTCCGTTATATGACACCACTTTTCATAAGTATTTGCAAAAGCTTTTAAAATTTGAGAATACTATTAATGACAAATATTTTATTATAATTTTAAAAATGTATTCAACCTTCAAAGATTACAGTTATTAAATTGGTTATGAAAGTATTATTAATTCCATTCTTTCAATTTTGAATAAGATCGTTAGAAGGAAAAGAAATACAACTATAATAAACTAAATTTCAAACAAATGTAAAGTAAGAAATAAATTGCTATAATTTTATCGAAAAAAAAATTGAATTTATAATTCTAGCTCTTAAAAAACTTGTAAAAAATGGCGTTCCTTTGTCATATTTCTGTCATTGCAGCTGCACCAGATTTATACACAAAAAGTAATTCAAATTCAGGCACAGCAGCCAATAATGGTAACTTTTTAAAGCCAAAATAAACTATTTTCATTAATTTGCCATATAAAATTAACTATTAATTATTAACTTCTTAATTTGTTTGCAGTTCGAAGAATAATAAAATATTTATTAATAACAAAAACTTCCTCATACTACACAAAAAAATAGCAATGTAAATTAAATCTAACCAATTTTTTATCCTCAAAATAGACAATACCTTGCCACTTTCTTAGTAAACACATAATGAAAAATTCAAGAATAACATTGAGCGACTTTTATTAAGACATTTCAAACTAATTTTCAAAAAAAAAAAAAAATGCTTTTGAAATTACTTTCAAATAAAGTTTTTCATGAAATTGTTGATGTAGCGCCATCAGCGATTAAAATGACTTAAAATTACTCTTTAATGCCAGTTCAAAAGCAATTCAACAATAGACTATGAGCAGTTATAAGTCCAGATAGATAGACATCGACAGCGTATCATTACCTATTTTTTCTATTTATTATAATTCTATCGAATTAAAAAAAAGTACATTTGGTTTAAAGCTACTCAGCAATCAGTGTGTTTTGAATTTTATTATTTGTAAAACTTCCCTTTTATTAAAAAAAAAAAAAAAAAACTTTACAATCCCCCTAAAAAAAATGAAGTTATTCATCATCAAAAGGCGAAAACTAATTTTAACTTTAATGTACATCACATATATTTTAATGCGAGGTACGTTGTTAAATCCTTACAAACAGGAAGATCATTAATTACATCTAGTCCATGCAACGAAGGCTGAAAAAAGGGTCTAGAGGAAAAGTTTTGGAACACAATTTTTGACTTCGTAACTTTGTTTGGACTAGTTAGGAGGTAAACATATCAAAATTTCCCCTCCCCTAGCCCCTGTGCTGAAGGGGGGAGGGGGGGTTGAATGTCCCAATTTTTGGGTTTTTTGCTCATATCTCGAAAACTATGCGTCCTACCGATATAACACAAAATCAAAGCTCATTAAATTTGCTACAAGTTTCATATCAAGAAGGTTTTGATATCTTGTATAGTTTTCGAGATATCCGCGCTTGAAAGTCTGTAATTTTGGAGAAAACCTTTCACCCCCCCCCCTCAATTTTTCCTCTTTTTTGACCGGATAACTCTTCAATAATGCGCCGAAACACTAAACAATGGCCCTAGAGTGGTATTAAGTTTAATTCTTTACAATAATATATCTTAATTTACTATTTTATCTATATTCCTTCAAATTTTTTAAGCAGTATCAGTGTTCTGTGAAGAGGGGACTGTCAGTCCCGTCGTCAATAGCCCTCGTGTTGCACTAGTGCGACGTTAATTCAAACCTAACCTAACCTAACTGTCAGTCCCATAAAGCTAATGCATTAGTTTTGAAATCGCAACGTTTGCAAAAGAATTTCTTTGAATTATTCTAATTATATCCCTGAGTCCTATCTAAATTATTTTTTAAAACCACCTCATAACATATAATCTTTGTTAAAAAAACCTGTAGTTACACAATTACAAATATCATGTTTTACTTAGCTCTCTGTCACTCCATCACTGGAGCATAGGGCCTCCATCAGATTTTTCCATCTTACTGTGTTGGTGGCCAGATGTTTCGCCTCCCGCCATGTCCTTCAGTTCTTTCTCGATCGTCCGTCTCCAAGTGTTTCTTGGTCTTTCCCTCTTCGGTGTCCCTCGGGATTCCAGTCACATGCCTGTCTTATCTTGAACTTTTTATTTTTTCGCAATACGTGACCAATCCACTGCCACTTTCGTTTATTTATTTCAAATTCAATTGGTATTTGAATAACATGTTTTCCGAACCTATAAACTTGTTGTGGGGAAAAAAAATTGACTTGTTTTATTTTTAACATACCCCACATTCAATTTCATGCGAGATATTTATGAATGTCTCAAGCTGAGTTTCTATTTTTTTAAATTGTTATTATAAAAAACGTGTTTATTTCTCCGAAGTGGTAACAATAAATTTTTTTTAAAAAAATATTGTATAGGTCCACGAGTCCTAGTATTTCTAAATTAGGCCATCAGATTGCGCCCCCTAAATGAAAATTTTTAAAACAATTAATAGTTAGTTTAAATATTCCAAATTCCTTTTGAGAAAAATAATATGATAATATATGAAGTTAAATCGATTTGTACCGTTTAAGTGTAAAATAATTAATAACAGGAAGCTTTTAATCTACTTCCCATCGGAGATCGAAAATAACAAATTATAGTATCGACGCGAAGCGTCCTTACAAAACATCAAAAATATCAATAAAAGGGGCGAAACAGCTCAATGGGTAAAAATGTGGTCACCTGGCCGGTATATCCTTTTCGACCGCCGTCAGGGGGCCCTGATTTAAAATTATGAGACTAAATATGACTCGATTAACTAGTTTTGAATAGTAGTTTTGAACTAGTTTTTGAACTAGTTTTTGACTAGTTTTTGATTGGTCAAAAAATCGAGTCCTGATCTTTTTATTCCAATCTCATTCCAGTTTTACAAAACCCTTTTCAGTCCGGAACGGATGACCGGACCGGTTCATTCCAAAATCTGGGAATGTCTGTCTGATTTAAATACATTAACATCTGTTAGGCCAAAAAAAAAAAAAAATGGGCAGAACTACTCATTCGAAAATCAGGAAATGTCGGATTCCGATCATGTCTTTCCAGTAATGTAATGCGTAATTTTCCATGCACTTTTAGTGTATTTTAAATAGTAGTACCCTCTTAGTCCGGAACGGATGACCGGACGGTTTGTTTCAAATTCCGAGACTCTCAGTCAGACTGCAAAATTTATACTTGACTTTTGACTTGCATGAACTTTACTGTATCCCCATCTTCTCGTTTCAGAATATAGTGTATATTTTCGGTAAATTTTTACTGTTCTTTCAATAGAAGTGCCGTTTCGGTCCGGAACGAATGACCGAACCGGTTCGTTTCAAAATCTAGGAATGGGTAGTTCAAATTTAAAAGAAAAGGAAAGTCGGTAAAAATATTTTTGGTTTTGGAGTCAAAATTATAAATACTTTGGAGTTCAGTTAAAAACGGTATTTTTAAAACCATCTGAAATATTTAGAACATCTAAGGATACATTTTTTAAAAAAATCCGAATGAGTTTTTTATTTGACAAGTATAAACATTATTACCACGTGCTGTGAGATGGGTTGTTAGTCTAGGAAACTTGATAATGACGCAATGATAATTACAAGCAAAAAAAAAAACTACCACCTCATAACATATAATCTTTGTTAAAAAAAAACTGTAGTAACACAATTAGAAATAACATGTTTAACTTACTTACTTAGCCCTCTGTCACTCCATCACTGGAACATAGCCTCCGTCAGATTCTTCCATCTTACTCCGTTTGGTGGCCAGATGTTTCGCCTCCCGCCATGTTGTCCCCATGTCCATCAGTTCTTTCTCGATCGTTCGTCTCCAAGTGTTTCTTGGTCTTCCCTTATTTCGGTGTCCCTGGGGATTCCAGTCAAATGCCTGTCTTTTATCTTGAATTTTCATTTTATCGCAATACGTGACCAATCCACTGCCACTTTCGTTTCTTTATTTCAAATTCAATCGGTATTTGAATAACACGATTTTTTCAGAATTTTGCAAAGGAGGATTTTCTGCGCGACCCGGTCTTGTTTTTCGATTTCCTGAGGGTGAATGGACTCATGGACCTGGTCTAGCTCCGCTAGACCAGTGGGGATGAGAAACAACAACAACAACAACATAACACGCTTTCCAAACCTATCAACATTGTGTGGATACAATTTGAGCTAGTTTTAGCTTTAACATACCCCACATACAATTGCATGCGAGATATTTATGATAGCCTCAAGAGTTTCAAGTTGAAATAAATACATTATAAGACTTTTCTTGTTACAGAAAATGTGTATATTTCCCCAGTGGTAACAATGAATTAAAAAAAAATATTTTATTAATGTTAGCCTGTAAATCCATGTTTTTTACAAATTTATAAAGCATTGTTATAAGAAGTTTATGACTTCAATTATTAAGTATGTCAATTGCTTCAGATATAAGCTCAATAATCTGAGGGGATGCAAGCATGCGTCATAAAAATTTGTCAAAAAATTTCCAGGAACATTCATTTACATAAATCCAACTTATTAACCAAAGATGTGGTACTACAAGGCAAATTGTTTCTTGGCAACTTTAATACAGTGACATAATTATAAGTGTAAAAAGCATTTTTTCTTTTTACGGTTTAGTAGATTTTAAGGTAATGAAGAAGCATGGACAAAGCTACAACACAACTTGGATCTTAAAACTTTTTTATATGCACATTCCAAAAAACCAAACTCAAAACAAAACTAAAAAACAGTTAAAGTTGCAGTGCACAGAGATAGAACGTTTACATGACATTTCTTCACTTCAGTTCACAACATACTCCCCCTTTTTTGAGGAGGAAAACTACTAAAAAACAATGGTGTTATAGTTCAGTAAGTCCAGTACATCAGGAGCTCGGATGACACGGCCAGATCGGGAGATCTTGTTCTTGATAATGTCCAGCACAGGTGAAGAACTGACATCAGCAGAAGACGAGTCATGAACAGATGAATGGCTGCTCTCCCCTGAACTGGGCTCTTCAGTCACCGTCCTTGGAGACAGGCACTCCTTAAAACCATCATGTTGAATCTCTAAGGGAAAAACTCTTTGGACAGGTCGAATTAGTACTGAGTGCTTAGTTTGAATTTTTAAAGTCCGAATCTTACCATCCCTGCCCACAAGTTTGTCAACCACCTTTCCTAAAGGCCAATACAGGCGCTTTTTTAGTGGATCCTCGATTAGGACTATCTCACCGATCTTAAATTCATAAGATGGGGCCAACTGCTGTATTAAGCTGCCCAAATACTCTTTACGAAAACGCGACCTCAAATCCTTCTGTAATTTTTGCCTGTATTTTATACGTCTCTGAAATTTTGAAAACTCTCCCAAATCTAAGTCCACTACATCATAATGTGATCGCCCAGTCAAAAACAAATTTGGCGTTAAAGGCAGCAAGTCATTGGTGTCTTCAGAAATATAGGTTAACGGCCGGGAATTTATGAACGCCTCGCAGTCACACAAGAGGGTCATAAGCTCCTCATACGTTAAAACGGAGTTTCCCAGAGTTCGCCTCAGCAGCTCTTTTATTACACGAACTAACCGTTCCCACCACCCACCCCACCATGCTGCGGTGGGTGGATTGAACTTCCATTTAATGGGTAAAACATCCGTTTCCCGTGTAATTTTGCTCCAATCCAAAACCTTGAGCTCATTATACGCACCTCGAAAGTTTGTTCCATTATCTGTATATATTAGGGTGGGCCGAAAAAAGCTTTTTATTTTATTTCGGATCGCTATAGTGCGGAAAAGTTGGCATTGGTAAAGACAAGAAAAATGCACTATTTATTATTTTTTATTACTATATCTTCCGTTCGCGCAATGCCATCAAAGTTAGCAAAAACAATTTAAAAACCGTAATTTTTTATAATTTTTTTAAACACGGTGTATGTTTTTAATTATGTTCCTATATCATGAATTAACTACTAAAAGTATGTAAAATCCATATCTTATAGCACTTATTCATAATAAATGCTATAATATATAGTATAATAAGTTATTATACATTTGTGTCAGACCTTCCGGCCACTTAACGTAGTATAAAATTAGGAAAATTCGTATTTTTCGCTAATTTTCAAAGTTTTAACTTTTTATAAATTTTAATCATACAACATGATAGAGGAAAGCAATTAAAATCATATATCGCGTTTAAAAAAATTATAAAAAATTACGGTTTTTGACAATTTTTGTCAACTTTGATGGCATTGCGCGAACGGAAGATATAGTAATAAAAAAATAATAATTAGTGCATTTTTCATGTCTTTACCAATGGCAACTTTTCCGCACTATAGCGATCCGAAATAAAATAAAAAGTTTTTTTCGGCCCACCCTAGTATATATGACTTCAGGTCTGCCCCGTCGTGCAATAAATCTACGCAAAGATAGTAAAAATGACTCAGTTGAAAGCGATCTTACAAGTTCCAGATGGACTGCACGATAAATCGCACAAGTATAGAGTACTATCCAAACCTTATCCTGATTTTTCAAAAACAGGGGTCCGGCAAGATCTATTCCCACTACCTCGAACACATTTGCGTCTTTTACGCGATCCTCTGGAAGAGGTACTGGGTCACTAACACCAGGTTTCGCACTGTAACGTCGGCAACGGACGCATTTTATGATAACCTTTCTAATTGTTTTACGCGCCTTTCTAATCCAAAATTTTTCTCTAAGTATTGACATTAGCATTTGGATCCCAGCGTGACAGTTTTTTCTATGAACATACTCAATTAACCTTTCAGTAAATACACAATCACTTGGTAAAAGAATGGGTGAGACAAATCCCGGATCGTCCTTTCGTTCAGTAATTTTAGTCTTAACACGAATTACCTCCTCATTCTCTCTAAAAGCATTCACGATAGGAACTTCTTTTAAATCGGGAAAAAACTCTTTCTGAACAGAACGAATAAGGACTTTTTCCGCGATTTCCACCTCCGAAGAAGAAAGTTGACCCTTTATTCTCGCATTAGAGTCAGGTTTACGAGCATTTTCGATAAATCTCAATACCCATCCAACTAACCTAACCACTGAGTCATAGTTAGAAAATCTAATGGCATACCATGGGGTCGACTTTTCAGTAACGTTTATGTTGCAAAGTCTAGTCTTTCTTTTCTCAAGATCGAGCTCTTTCTCATTGGACGTTAAGTCCGTCAACGGCCATTTATCGGGTTGTTCAAGTAACCAAGATGGACCCTTATACCAACTTGTATCTAATGCCAACTGTTTTGGCGAACACCCTCTAGACAAAACATCTGCCGGATTTAAGGCACCAGGAACGTGTCTGCAACTTTCTTTGGGCACAAGTTGATTTATTTCCTTGATGCGGTTAGATACAAAAACTGACCACTCACCTCGGCTCTTTATCCACCACAATGCCACCATAGAGTCCGTCCAAAGGGTTATCTTCATTTCAGGTAAATCCAGTGCATTTCTAACGGCAAAAACCAATCTGGCGCCGACGCAACAAGCCAAGAGCTCCAACCTAGGCATTGAAACCTCTTTCTTACAAGGGGCTAGCCTTGACTTGGCTCTAAGCAGATGCAATTTAATTCCCAGTGGCGTTTTTGATCTCAAAAACACACAGGCAGCATACGCAGTTTTTGAAGCATCTACGAAAACGTGCGATTCTGAGGAAGAATTAGCTTCACAATATCTGGGGATTTCAAGGCTATCTAACACAGAAACGTCATTAAACCATTTATTGAATTTTTTATACAGTTCCGGAGGCAATGGTTCATCCCAGGATAACTTTAATCTCCACGTCTCCTGCAACCATACCTTCGGTTGCAATGTAGCCGCAGTTAAGATACCTATAGGATCAAAGATTTTTTGAATGACAGATAGCATTGACCGTTTTGTCAACTGTTCCATTTTTTCACCTGTTCTTTATCAACAAAACACCTAAGAGTATCCCTATTTAAATTCCACAAAACTCCCAGTACATTGGTATCCCCTTCACATTTTATTATACCTTCTGCCCTAACATTGCTTTCCCAGGCTCTAAGATTAAAACATCCCCTCTGCATAATTTCTTGTAACTTAGAAATAAATGGTTGTATTTCGTTAGCATCAAAAACACCTGTCACACAATTGTCTACGTAGAATGAATGGCGGAGCTTAGAGACAACATCCCTATACTGTGGGGGACTGTGCTCTAACAAATGATTCATTGAGGCTGCTAAAAGAAATGGACTTGAACAGACTCCAAACACTACGCGGCAATGGCGATAAATTATTTCTTCATCACATTCATTGGGATAGAAAAACCTTAAAAAATCTCTATGAGACGGAGTAATACTTAGTTGCAAAAAAGCCTTTTCAATATCCCCGGAAATTCCGATGGGATACATGCGGAATCTATCTAATATATCCGGAATTAATTCCATTAAATTAGGACCCTTTTCAAGAGAATCATTGAGCGAAGGTTCTCTACCTTCCCTAGCTGTCGCATCAAACACCGGACGGATTTTAGTTGATCTGTTAGGAGTGTATACTGGTCTGTGGGGTAAATAATAACCATCATTCTTTAGTTCATTTTCTGGGACCCTTTCAATTACTTTTAGTTTTTCCCACTCTCTAAATACTGCCACATAATCATCCATACAATTTTTATCAATTATACCTCGACACATTTTTTGATGTCGTTTTAATGTTAAAGCTTTGTTATTATGCAGTTTATTTTCAGATTTGAACGGTAAGGGCAATTGGTACCTACCATCAGGCAGTACTATTAAACCCCTTTCAAACTGCTCGATCGTTTTTTCATAATACATTTTTCCTTTAAAATTTTCTACAGGATCCCTAATGCCAATAGTTTCCAAATCCCTAAACTCCTTAACATTAAATGTGGATGAATGTGCGTTTAACATACTGACCACAGTGTGAGAATTTCGACTTTCGCTAGGCTCCAAAGCCCCAGACCCTCTTGTATTGTCTTTATACTCTGGCTTTATTTTACCCATTAGAGTATATCCTAATTTTGTTTCAATAGCCATTAACCCACAGTCGAGTGTAATATTACCACCTGTTAATATCAACCCGATAGTATCGGCTCCCAACAGTAAATCTATATCATAATTAGAATAATCCAAATCAGGCACTTCAATACATTTCTCTTTCAATTCTGACATTACCAATATATTTCTAACTTTAGGTATGTACCCGCATATTTTTTTCTCTGAAAAAACTGGGATTTTACATGAAAAATTACCCTTTAAGCTACCTATTTCAATTTCATAAAGAGCATGTTGTTTGGGGCCCGTTTCCCTCCCCCCAAACAAACCGTGAATTATGGTTTGTTGAGTAATAGGTTTAAGTTTCAGCTTTTCAATTGCCTTTTTAGTTAGGTAGGAATTTTCACTCCCCCCGTCCATAAGCCCTCGCAAAACCAGCTGTTTATCATTATGACAAATTTGAACCATAACTGTTTGTAAATATACATTTTTTCCCCCAGAATGACTTGCCGCCAAAGCATTACTAACCACATTTTCGTTAGTGTTTGTTAAGCCAGTGTCAGGAGTCGCTAAGTCCAACTGGGGACACATTACAACATAATGGCCTTTCTGACATTTGCTACATTTAATATTTAGTTTGCAATTACGACTTATGTGACCGCCTACTCTTAAGCATTTGAAACATGCATGCTTTTGAGTTACAACTTTCTTTTTGTCTTCGAGTGACATTTTTTTAGCTTTAAAACATTCAAAACTATTATGATTTAATCTAGAACAAAATATGCAAATTTTTTGCTCACCCACTTGCTCAGGACGACCATTTACTAGGGACGCACTCGTGGGCAAGGATGAACCCTCGTAAACTCGGTTTGGTGTTGCTCTTTGAGGAGGCCCTAATCCCGTACGGGCCAGCGTGATCATCTCCTCGCCTTTTACTTCTTTTCGCAGAAAGAGCATCAGCTGTTCCAATGAACGATCACTTTCTTTCTCCAATGAGTCACCAACAGTTCTGCTTCTTTCCCAAGCTCGCAGGACAGCTTCAGGCAGACAAGATTCGACCAACGGCTCCAGAAAATCAGCGAATTTTTCCTTAGTGCGGCCCAGACTCTCCAAACACATCAACTTGCACTCTATTTCATCATAAAGTTGAGTTAAGTCACACTTGTTTCTTCCGGAAACTGCATTGCGCATAACCATAGCCAACAGGTCCCGAACGTAAATTTGAACTAACAAATCTTCTCGCCCAAAACGTTCATGTAGTTGAAGAATAGCCTTTGAATAATTGTCCTTAGTCGGTGGAAAACTTTCAATCAGCCGTGCTGCCCTGGACTCTGGTACAACAGCCTGCAGCAGGTACTGGAATTTATCCTCTTCTGGAATTTCATCATCCTCGTGGATTTTTGAAAACTGCGATCAAAAAGACAAATATTCCCTTGGTTCTCCGTTGAACTTCTTTAGCTCTAGCATGGGGAGTTTGAACTTTTTCTTCTCGGGAATAACCTTCTGGGCTTCCAAAAACTTTTGGGCTTTTATTCTTGCAGCTATAAACTTATCTTCGTAGTCCTCGGAAGTTTTCGTTTTCAGTATTGAATTGGTCCTGGGAACAGTTTTCTTTACGCATGAGCTCCAGAACCTCGTAGTCGATTACCGAAAGTTTCTTAGCCTTTTCTTCAAGCTGTTGCAAAGCAATATCCACGTCGTCACTCGCGGCCTTTTCCACAACCAATTGCGACACATTTTTAATTGCTTTGGTCAAAGACGCTCGTAGTGAGCCGCGCTGTCTCTTCAAAACCTCCATATTCAGATTCTTTAATTAGCGGACGCCATAAATGTAAAAAGCACTTTGGTTTTTACGGTTTAGTAGATTTTAAGGTAATGAAGAAGCATGGACAAAGCTACAACACAACTTGGATCTTAAAACTGTTTTATATGCACATTCCAAAAAACCAAACTCAAAACAAAACTAAAAAACAGTTAAAGTTGCAGTGCACAGAGATAGAACGTTTACATGACATTTCTTCACTTCAGTTCACAACAATAAGACACCTATCAAATTTGACAAATAATGAACAAAAAGATTCAGACCTTAAAAATGTCTTATCAAATACGTCAAAAACATAAATTTATTCTGTTATCATATATAATTATTGTATAATAATGATATTTTCTTACAATTTAATGAAAAAAACTTAAAAACATAGTGGACAAAATTATAAGACACCCGATTTTTTTTCCAAATACAAATGTGAACCTAGTTTGCCGACACTAATGTTTTAAAAGAAAATAATCTAACAAGTTTATTCAATATTTGGTGGAGTCTCCATTGATTTTTATAAAATGAAATATGCGATTTAGTATCGAATATATTGATTCTAACAAAATATCGCACGACAGTTCTTCCCAAGTACATTTTTTATGTCTTCAACGCATGCAAACTTCCTCCCATTTCGGTAAACTGCAAGAGCTAAGATCTCTTACAAGTTTTCGATGAGATTTAAGTCTGGGGAAGGGAGAAGGCCACGGATGAACATTGATGCTTTGCTCTGAAAGTCACTTCTTTGTTTCCTTTGATGTATAAATTACGTGTTATTGTGCTGGAAAGTGTAGTTTTCGTTACAAAGAAGTTCACCGTATATTGCTAGTTGATCTTGAAGAAGATTCTTATACGTTTCGGAATTCACTCTTGAACTGACAAAAACAATTCTGCTTTCCCTTGAGTCGAAAAACCAGACCAAGCCATTACTGAGTCTCCACCCATTTGGTGGCACATTAGTACATAAGGAGACTTCCGTAAATCATGAGAATAATAGTGAAATCTGTCAGGGCCATCCAGGTTAAACTTTTTTTTCATCCGAAAATAGCAAAGAGTACCATTTGGCGGTCCAGGCTATAGTTTGTTTCGCGAAGTTTAGAAGGTCCATTTTGTGCCGCCTTAGAAGAGGTGTTTTTTCCCCCCATTTTTAAAATTACGCATAGGAAGCATTATGCAACATCCTGCGAATAGTATTCTTGATCAATTCAGTTTCAAAGCATTTTTAATGGTAATAGAGGTCATCTGATTCTGTGTTGCGAGCAAAAGCATATGGAGTCTGTCTCTCGGGGACAAGCAAAGAGTACGCCCAGATCTTTTAATCACCGATTAATTAATTCCACATTTCAAAAGATGCTTCACTGCACATTTAGAGCGCTTAACAACTTTTGAAATATTATTAATTGAAGCACCAATTCCATTTAATCTCCAAATTTAGGAAAATTTCATTTTCTTTCAATTCTGTACCTCGTGGGATGTCGGGATGTTTGTAAATGCTTGAAGACGGTAATTGGCTGCTTTAGTAAACTGCTGACGTCATAACAGCGCAGTAGAAAATTTGCATATTGAAAATAATTTAGGGTGTCTTATAATTTTGTCCACGGTATTTTTTTAAATTTTTTTTATTAAAATCCATAAAATATCATTTCTGTAATACAATTATGGGTGATAACAGAATAAAATTTAATTTTTTATCATATTTGACGAAAAATTTAATGATTTAAATCTTTTATTTTAGTGTATTGTTAAATAAGGTAGGTGTCTTATAATTATGTCCACCACTGTACATCCTATTGTAGGTGTTAGAAGCTGCAACACTCTTGCGACTTTAAAAGAGCGCCACCTAGCCGTACAAATGTTGATAAAATTTTATGCATGAAAAAATAATCCAATGACTTTACTTTATTTATGCAAACCCCAAATCTTCTTAGGCAGTACTTAATCAATGCAATATTTTTTTTACAATACAATTTACACAGAATGTTTATCTGCAATAACGAAAGGTTGGATTTTAAAGGATGAATATCTGTCGAAATAACCACTGATGTTAACTTTTTTTTTGCATGGCTGTACCTCCAACTCCATTACATAAAAGAATCACCAATAGTTTCGAAGGGTCTAAACTAATGTTCAGTACAATTTTTTGATTTTGAGTTAAACAAATTGTAATATAAATAGAATTATTTATCAAAAAAATTCTAGAATAACCATCCAGCATGGACGAATGTAACATTGTAATATGAAACTACAGTAAACTCCCGATTATCCGCGGAATTGGGTGGCGTGGCATCCGCGGATAAGCGAATTCGCGGATAATCCGCAAAAGTAAAGAAAATATCCACAAAATTGCTTCTGGTTTTATAAAAGTAAAATACAGTTATCGTAGTACTATAAGATAAAAAAAAACGTCACGGGATAATGAAAATTTACAATTTTACCAAAAAGTCAAAAATCTTTTTTGTTTTTTAGCGTTGCAACTTCTCATTCTTATTTGTGATTGAAGTTTTTGTCTTCAATTGTTAAGACAACTCTTTTCGCTTCTTACTCATTTCACTATCAAAATCACGCAAAGCAGTTCAATAAAATCCCTAGCAGTTTATTTTACAAGTGACGCTTTTTGACAAAAATCAGCACGTGAAGTGCACCTGGCCGAACACATTTTGAGACACCAGGTTTCCTATAGTCATCCTTATTTTAATGCTTTCGTTGTTCTTATTAATGTACTCTGTTTTTTTTAAATATATTCGCCGTTTTTGAATGTGCATTGTTCTTAAAAGGATTTCGCTTGTCTTGGAATGCATTTTTCCAACACGTATTAAAAAAGTAAAAATTTCATTTCTTTGTGTTTTTTAAAATTATTATTTTTGAAGGAAAAGGGAATCGTGGAACGCGGATAATCCGCAAAGCGGATAATCCACCCGCGGATAATCGGGAGTTTACGTAGTTTCTAACTTTTATATTCTTCGCATTACGTACGTTTACACGAACGAATTGCGTTATGATTACGAGAATTTCTGCTGGTGCGCGGCCATGAAATTGATGTAGAATGTTTTTATAAAATATAAATTTTGTTTAAAAAACTGGTGTTTATCGAGAAAACCTTTAATAACTTTTTTGTGCACTTCCGATTTTTTTTTATCTATATATGTGATTCTGTGAAAGTATATAACAATTTTAAAGAGATTGATACAGAATTTGTTTTAACCACTATGCATCTAGGTCAGTTTTCTAATAAGGGCAGATTTCTGACTTTGCACCATACTTTCGAAGGTTGTTTTACCCAAGGATATTTGCTCTTAATCTCATGAATACTCACTTTTCCCCACACTACATTCGACTTTTATAGCTTTCGTTATGTTACAATACCAAACACCTCATATTTTTACATCTAAAGAATATTTTTATACCTTTTCTTTTTATTTGAATTGGAAATATTTATCGAAATAACTATACAAAGTATCGATGATCCTTACTTCTCCATCTAAGATGCAACAAAGGGGGAGTGCGTTTGTGATTTCTAAAAGAAAACTAAAAGTATATATGTGTAAAATGTGTAAATATAAAGTGTGTTGTAAAGTTACTTTCGTTGACTTGGTTAAAATTTTAAATAAGCTTGTAATATCTACACACGGCCAGGATAGCCTGCTTGGTAGAGTGTTGGACTGGCATCCCTAAGGCTGCGAGTTCGAGCCCTGCCGGCCATGTGTACGCTGATGGTCACTATTGCACGTTAAAGTTCATCGTTTTCACAGTTCTCCAAGTTCCCATACCTAATCGATACACCTGGGGCTGACAAACCAATTCTAGGATCCTCTGGTTGGCCTCTGTCTCTAAAATTAGAAGGATCCACTTATGGTTGGTAGTGTTGCTATCTCACAAAGAATCTGAATAATGAGTAGAAGACAAAAAAGAGACAACGGGGTGTTGTGCTGCTCTCTATCGCGTTGCTGTCGAACA
The DNA here is from genome assembly GCA_023701765.1 of Hylyphantes graminicola. Taxonomy (NCBI): domain Eukaryota; kingdom Metazoa; phylum Arthropoda; class Arachnida; order Araneae; family Linyphiidae; genus Hylyphantes; species Hylyphantes graminicola. Next base: position 16,640,562 of record CM043112.1, read on the forward strand.
AGGAACAGGCAAAATGGACCCTAGTTATACCTTTCTAATAAAAAAAAAATTAGACCCGACGGATGAAATCGGTTTTAAAAGGGAGGTACAGATATATGTCTTATTTTAATTTTAAAAAAACCTTCTAATAAAAAAAAATTAGACCCGACGGATGAAATCGGTTTTAAAAGGGAGGTACAGATATATGTCTTATTTTAATTTAAAAAAAAATCAAATTTAAAAAAAAGAGGAGTAGTCTAAAAACAATTTCTTCACAATTGTTAAATTTGTAATAATTTAACAATATGTTCCTCATTACAATTTAGTTTTATAGGCAGTCGTCACATCACTTTATTATTATAGGTTTCGCTGTCCGTCACAAACAACATAAAGGCAATTAAAAAATAAACCCAAAACGAAGAAAAAGTTTTACACTTATAAACAAGGGACATTAAATAGAATGGACTGCGCATTGGCAAACCTAAAGGCGCTCCCTTCATGGTCATTTGATGGGGTAAGATTTTACCTCATCACGCGATTGCGACCAGGTGAGTTTTTTCACAACGACTTGAACATATGAGGCCGACAATCTAGTGTTATGAAAAAATAAGTTGGGAAAGAAACAGATGAATTGCTATTTCGGTGAAAAAGATTGCTATTTTGCGCAGCTGTTTTAATAAAAAAAAGCTAAACATATTTTTATAGATACATTATCGTGGATCTGATCAATGCATTTGGTGCAAAAGGCTAACTTCAATTGTAATATAATATTTGTTATCAAAAAAATATTCCCTGACCTTCAAAATAACTTATAGAATAATTTAGTCTAATCAAAGTAGGGTCAAGTGGGGTAAGTGTGATAGGGTTTCTGCATTTTTCATTAAGAAAATTCGTTCTCTGCTTCAAGTAAATTCCAAATCCTAAAATTGGTAGTGAATAATTATAAGAAACATACATATGTAAAAAAAAATTATATGTTTGAATTCCTATTTTAAGTGTACAAAATTTGCATTTCAAAATCCATTGCTGTTTTATCACACTTATCCCACATAGAAAGACCCACATAAAAAGAAGACAGTTGCACTTAAATTCAAAAGCTCAAAACTTTCTTTAAACAAAAAATAAGGTCAATATTTCTTTTTAGTTTAATTATAAGTGGTCTAATGTTATATATTGCAAACTTTCAGATTTTTAGAATGATTTCCAAAGTTACAAGAGCTGTTTATCACACTTACCCCCAATCACACTTACCCCACTCTAGGAGGATAGAAAGACTAGGAGTAGTCATGTGGCTTTCGGCGTGAAGCCAAAAAGCTTTCCCCTCTCTCTTGGGAGAAAGGGACCTTTATCTACCCCACTTTTACATGGTGTTCTATGGGAGAATTTACGATTTTTCATTTTAAATGAAAAAAAAAATGTGATCACATTATGGAAAACGAATACACATATGTATATTCCTCATATGCTCAGTAGATATACATGTATTATTTAAAATACAATAACAAATAAACACCCAAAACTAGGCGGTATTAATATTATTTCTTCTGGAAATCTTTAAATTGTTTTGTTATAACTTAATTTTTTTTTAATCTTCTATTAAATTTTAAAAAACTACTGTTCATCATTAAACGTTTAATATTTTTGATAGAAGAGATTTTAAGCATTTATTTTTCAACATTAATTAAAATTGTTTAATAAAAAGAACGTATATGATAGTTATATGAATCAAATATAATAATCAGATTACTTTATTTCGCATTTCATATGCAACTTAAATAAAAGCTCTGTTATATATTCGTTAAATAATCTGTTCGATCAAAAATAATAACTTTTAATGATAAACAGCAGATTTTTAAGATTTAATAAAAGATTTTTTTAAAAAATCCAATTAATAATGAAATAATTTTAAGATTTCCAGAGGAACCAATATTAATATAGCCTAGTTTTGAGTGTTTATCTGTTATTGTATTTTAAATAATGCATGTATATCTACTGAGCATATTAGAAATATACATATGTGTATTCGTTTTTCATAATGCGATCACATTTTTTTCATTTAAAACGAAAAATCGTAAATTCTCCCATAGAACCCCATGTTAACTAGGGGTAGATAAAGATAGCTGCCTTCCCCCGGTTCCCCTCCACCTCTGGCTTCACTCAGTTCCCGTACGTTTGAATCCGCGTGACTGCTCCTGTTCTTTCTATCCTCCTAGACCCCACTTGACCCTATAGGTTTTTAGGAATAAATTACTATTAACATACCCATCTAAACAATCTTACCTGTTGAGTGTCACAGATCCTTTTGTAATTTCTGCTTACATTTTATTAACTGCACAAAAATGAGGCATCTAACAGAGATAAAACGAATGTTGTTGTTGTCATGTGACCAATGCGAAATAAAACGAATGGAAGCAAATATTACTTATTGAACACAACGTCAAACCCCCCTTGACTTAGACATTGAATCGAGTCATCATTGTGGTTTGCCGGGCTAGTTCATATCTGATTTTCAAGCCTGGCGACAATTGGCACAGTTCAAACGAAACGTTAGCGATGGGTTGTCATTGTTGCAACCTTTCTCCACCTGGCGATTTTCCTGTTGGGTACGTTTTAGGAAACTGCTTGACTATTGAATGAGCACTGAGCAGTCCATTCTATTCATGTCGCTGTTACAAACAATCACACCACAAGAGATTCTGCGGAAACAACTAAAGAAAGAATCGGGAAACGCATACGATTCACTTTAACCAATCTCACATATATTATAATGCGAGGCACTTATTGATGTCTTAGACTCTCAGATATGTTTGATCATAAAAGGTTGGGGTCGATAATTTTTTTTTAAATATAAAATGCATTTGTTTCTCCAAAGTGGTAACATTTAAATTGAAAAAATATTTAGTTGTTACCTAAGTATTTTCATATTGGGTCATCATATAGCGACCCTTTAAATGAAATATGGAATGGAATTCCGTATTCCGTTGGAGAAAAATTACATATTTGAATACTATGATAACAATAAAGTTAAATTGATTTATAACTTTAACGTATAAAATAATTATTTATAAAGAGGAAGCTTATCAAAATCAATATACACTTTGATGCATTGTTTAATCCAGTCCTTAATTATATGTTTTTGAATTTCGTTGAACTTATTTATCATGAAGAGTAATACATATTTATGTATTAAGTAACCTATATTAAAAATTCTGATATGAATTCAGAGTTCACCGTTTTTGATATTCTGTTTTAAAATCCCTAATTTCATAAAATAAAAACTATTCATAACATGATAATGAATTTTTTCTTGCAAAACTATCAACTCCTTACCAAATTCACCTCTAAAAAAAGTGTAGAAAAACAGAACGAAGTGATATGTTTTCTAGGTCTAAACAATCTGTGGAAACAACTATAACGACGGAATCGAAGCACAAACTCGATTAACTAGTTTTGAATAATTTTTGATTGGCCAAAACAATGAGTTTTGATCTTTTTATTCCAATCTCATTTCAGTTTTGCAAAACCCTATTCAGTCCGGAACGGATGACCGGACCGGTTCGTTCCAAAATCTGAGAATGTCGGTCTGATTTCCATACGCAATATCTTTTCTGCCCTTTAAAAATGGGTGGAACTACTCAGTCGAAAATCAGAAAATGTCGAATTTCTATAATCTCTTTTCAGTAATGTAATGTATATTTTTCGATGCACTTTTAGTGTATTTTAAATTGTAGTACCCTTTCAGTCCAGAAAGGATGACCGGATGGGTTTTTTCAAAATCCGAGACTCTCGGTCAGACTGCTAAATTTATATTTAACTTTTGACTTGCGTGAATATTATTATGTCATAATCTTCTCGTTTCAGTATATAGTGTATATTATCGGTGTACTTTTACTGTACTTTCAAATATAGTACCTTTTCGGTGAAGAAATTATGTCCGGACCGGTGTGTTAAAAAAAATCTAGGAATGTCTACTTCAAATTTTAAAAAAAGGAAAGTAGGCCAAAAGAATTTTTAAAAAATAAATAAATATATCGTAAAAATTATAAATGCTTTGGAGTTCATTTAAAAACGGTAATTTTAAAACTGTCAAAAACCATCTGAAATATTACGAATATGTAAGGGTATTTTTTTTCTCAAAAAAATCCGAATGAGCGTTTTTATTAGACAAGTATAAAAGCATTAGTTAATCATACCACGTGTTGTGAGGTTCGTTGTTAGTCTAGGGAACTTGATGATGACACAATGATAATTACCAAGGAAAAAAAAAACCTACCACCTCATTACAAATTATCACTGTTAAGAAACTGGAGTTACGCAGTTAAAAATAAAATGTTTTCCATGACTATTAACAACGTGTGAAAAAAAATTTAACTCTTATTTGAAGAGTACACGGGAAGAAGCGATTGATTCATTAGGCGAACGCCCGCAATTACCTGCTTGGCGGCCAAAAACCGGTTTCTCTCTTTCTTATTCGCTTGGTCCAAACGTCGAGATCGCCAATCGCCCGAATCATGGTAGCTACGAACCGCAGAGATAGTATTAAAGTACTACAGTGACATATCACGTGACCTACGACACTGACTTCATTGGGGCTCTTCTGTCTGGGAGCTCCTTGCGCGTCCCGTCGTTGGCATTAGAGATCACGTGATCTGCCACTCAATTACTTCAACTGTGATCTCTGCGGTAGGAACTGATTTCCTTACACAAGTTTAGGCGATCACTCGCTATCATCGCCAAAGTGGCCTGTTAAGGAAACTTCTCTGAAAAATCAATCGGTTATTCCCGCGTACTCTTCATTTTAGTTTAACCATATCTCACATACAATTACATGCGAGATATTTACTAATGTGTTCAAATAAGATTTTGTGAAAAGGCGAGGACTTTTTTTTACTATAAAAAATGTGTTTAATTCTCCAAATTGGTAACAATAAAATTAAAAAAATCATTTATAGTCACTAGTATTTTTTAATTGTGACATCAGATAGCGCCCCTCTAAATGAAGAGTTTAAATACAATTAATATTTAATTAAAATACTCCGAATTACGTTTGAGAAAAATGACATAGTTAAATAACAAGATAATGTTTGAAGTTAAATAGATTTGTATCATTAAAGAGTAAAATAACAATTACTTAAAGAAAGCTTGTAAATTACATACCATCTTGCCTCCAAAATATTGTTAATAATTGGGATTTCTGAGTAACTAGATGCGTTAATCTGCAATGCTTAGAAATAAACTATTCAATTCACAAAAAAATTCAAAGCGTTTGCTATTACCGGTGAATTCGAATAAAACAAAATATCGCTTAAGAAATGCTGACTCATAGCGGATGCCTATGAAATTTATTTGCGGATTGCTGATGCTATATAACAGCTGACTGGAATAGTCAATCTGAGACACAATAACATTAGGTCGTGTTGACATTGCGGTTTTGAACAGGATGTTTTAATCGGTGATTCCTTTTGTTTCCCCATTCCAATGTTAAAGTAATGTAAGAAATATTGAAGTAATTTAACTGACAATTCAACATTTTGTCTAACATGAATATTTTAGGCAAAACTCGCATTTTGTGATGAATGATCCAGAAGCGCTATGACAGAGATTTTCATTTAAAAAACCCAATAACTTCAATAGTTAACTTAGCTTTGAGTTGAGAAATCAATGAAGAATTTTAATATTAAAAAAATTAGTGATTTCAACAGCAAAATTGTAAAATTGCAGAATAATTTTTTTTTCTTAACTACTATGTAGTTGAGTCATTCTCCAAAAGAAGGCAGATATCTTCCTTTCGCCATTTTTGGTAAACAAATGTTATTTTCTTTTGCATAGGTGCTTCATTTTACATCATTGTCCCCATGCCAAAGCATAAGTTTAAAGCATATAAACAAAGATGAAAAACAATAGGAAAACTGCAATAGAGAATATACAAATATTTAAGTTATTTTTATTGAACATGCATTTCGCTAGTTTTGTTTTTCAATTTGTCCCATTGTCCTTGTTTTGTCCATTTTGCAAAATGTATCTTATACTATATGCTTGCTAATTGTTTGTTTCTTTTTTAGAAGCTGTTATGTAGAACCCTTGCAAATAATTTTTAAAACATCGTTCCCATTCAAGAGTTAACCGCTCATTTGTTTGTTTATTTCATGTTTTTTCCAGGATATGTTGGAATAAAACACAAGATTCAAGGACATGCTTAAATTGTGGAGGTTGTGCACGATAGATGGCAGCATCTGTCGCGCATATGTGTGTGTTGTGTCTGTCTTACTGGACAAAGGTTCATAGGCGGGTCTCTGACCAAGCACACAAGCCTGAAAATATATGTCTAATCAACCAAACATAAGAATGTGTGAGTCGCAATTTCCCACGATGGAGGGAGGAGGGGGTACATGCTAGCCTCCGCTCTGTTAGATTTTCTAGAAAATTGCGCATGCGCCAAAGGTAGCTGCCATAGAACGTTTTGGGTTTTTAAGGTTTTGCTGAAAAACAAAACAAAAAAAAATGTTTACTTTGGTGCAGAAGTTCCAAGTACCTGGAGGATGTCATAATAACGAATTTGAGAGAATCGCTCACGCGCAAATAGAGAACTTAGAACATATCATAGAACGTTTTAAGTTTTGAAATTACCTAAAAGGGTATATAATTACTTTTGAATGTATTGTTTTATTGAGTGTTAATTAAAAGTTACGAAGTTTTACACACTTCAAGTATTTTTTTTTCCGGAATAGGCTCCAATTCTCTTCTCAGGTGGCAAAACACCTAAATCCTTAATGTACACATGTCAATAGAAATACAAAAATATACATGAGACCGAAATTTCCCTGAGGAAGGGGGGGGGGGGGGGAGTTGATATGCACCATTCTATGTTGATTCGTCATTGATAACTATTTTAAATCCTTTTTTTGGCATTGTTAATCACTGCTGAAGAGATAGCATATTATAACATTAAAGGGGAATAGTACCGAGAATCGACCTCTCAAGCGAAGGCTTCTCTCTGTGTTAATCCTATGGGAAAAATATAAAAACTTTGCCACATTTCTCCGGCTGTATTGAATATTTTTTCAAACGGTTTTTTTTTATATGATACATGCAGATGATTTGCAGGTCTCTATCTTTTCATTTTTTTGAAATTGGTTAAAATAATTTTTTGATTATTAATAAACATTTTTACAATATGAACATGGTCGAAATTTGAAAAACTGAGAAGATAGAGACGTAGAACTTTAAATTTCCTTCGCAATGAAAAAAAAAGTGTGAAATTATTTGCATTTTTCGGGTCGAAAAGTGGCAAAGAAATTATGAAATTCCCTTATCCAGGAAGTGGCGCCCCCTAGGAGTAGAACATAAGCTCCTCCCCCTGGTAACATAAGCTCCTCCCCTTGCATTTAAATGAGCTAAAACTCCGATAAGATAAGGTACGTGTAGTTCAATTTTAACACTTTACCTACGGGCGTCGACTGACCCGTAGACTAAAAATCTTCTAGACCAGCAACTTAATCTAATGCCTAGCTCTTCTAACGTGTCGAAAGCAACTAAAACACTATTGAAGGTTGATTTGTTGATTGGCTTAATTGCTTAATTGTACTTTCAATTGTAGGGCTACTGTTTCTTCGGAATGTACAGCTGTGGAAAAAAAGTTACCCACTAGTGATTATTTCAACCGTTAGTCATCCTTTTACATCGGACCTTTTTGACTATGTGAACAAATAACATTTTGAGTTAATTGCATGACACAAAATTCGCATAAGGGTCCGTCTTAATATTAAAAATGTTACGAACTTTAAAATTTTCAATAGCAACACCCAATTTTAATTACTTAGAAATGTGAAAAAACCCTCAAAAACCCCTAAATCTAAGTTTTTGTTACATTTGGATGAATATTTGACGAGTTATTCAATCGAATCACTTGTGGATCTTTGGGGGACCATGTCTAAAATGACAAGCGTAGTCAGTCGGTAGGTTTATTAATGGAGAAAAAGAAGCACAAGGTCAAATATCTTGAGGATGGGCCTACGAGGGATATAAAAGTCAATGAGTAGCTGTATATATTCAAAAAAAAAGTCGAAAATAAGTTGTAGTCAAAAATAGATCCCTATCGTCACTTGATAAGGGTTCCAAATTACGAGATGTCATTGGCTCTGTTAAATCTCCTAAAGGTGACTGCAAATAGGCAGCCAGAAACCTTTACATTAGTTCCCTTAGACACAAAGGGGGCGCGCTAGTTTCTATGCCAATTTTAATGTAGAAATTCTCCAATGAGAGTTTGAAACTTAGAGTGTTCTTAGTCTATGGGTCAGTCGACGCCCGGAGGTAAAGTGTTAAGCCCCAGTTACACGTGATGTAGAACCGACGGTTCCCGGTCTCCTTAAGTAAACAAAAGAAAACTGAAATTCGGAGAGAACCTGCATTAAGAGGTTTGGGGGTGTCAGACGTACTGGTTAATCGTAGGTTTTTTTAAGCCTTTTTGTAGGGTTTTTTGGAGTAGATGAGCAGAACATTTCCCTGTATTCTATTTGTTATTTACATCAAAATTTGCCTTTTATAATAAATTTTCAAAATTTCATTGTATATGTCAAAGTGTTTTTTAGTATTTTTCCCATAACGGTCAATAAAAATCTGTTATTAATTCAATTTTTTTTTCAGAAATTGAAGCAATTATATTCAATAATTTTAATATTTCTCCAATAACAATTAGTTCTAAATATTATGTAAAATGGTTAATTTTCAAAAATTGACTAATAATTTCAAAGCTATCCATAAAAAATTCAAACTCAAAATTGCCAATAATATTTAAAAAAAAAATATTTTCATTAACAGAGTGGGCATTGTATAACTTTGGACTTTTTTTTAAATTATAATGACCCATTAACTGAAACTTTTTTGGGAGTCGAAAAGTTGAAATTAACCCCACTAGGAATACGATACTTTCAGGCTTGAGTGGCGATTCTCAGAAAGAAAAAACAGTGTCAATAGGGGGTCAGACTGGGTGGTAGTTTCTCCGGAAGTGGTTTTGCGATTGGACGTTTGGAATTCGGCACAACCGTTTGGAATTTGTATATGTCCAGTCGCTTGCGGATAAGTTTGCTTCTGTATTTTTTTTTTTTTTTTTTTGTAACCTGATTGCATGCTCATTGAAATTATCTTTTAATGCCCATATATTTGCAACTATATGAGGGTCCTTTGAGGGTTTTTTTTATGGAGGGGAGTATCTATAAAATAAATTAATTTTCTATGCTAGTATTTACCAAATCATCTATCGTTAATATCTGAGATTATTTAAACTTTTTTTAATACAATTTACACCGAAAAAAGCCGTCTATTAACTTAAGGGGTCACAGGAGTCTTAAAAATGTGCAAAGAAGATACTACATAGCATAGTTTGATCTCTCTTGTAATTTTTTAACTTCTCAATAAATGAGTATAATTTTTTTATATGTAATTCTACAAGATTTATTTATTATAAAACAAGTTTTAAAATTTATGAAACTTTATCCAAAACTAAAATAAATGGTATTAAACATGAAGGTACTTGAACACACTGTGATTAGGCTTGCGCGGCAAATTGTGAGGTCAAAATTGAAAAAATGACCAAGAAAATGACTTTATATTGTACAAATATGTACAGACTAGGACTTATACCTAAATTCTCAGCTCAATTTTAATTAGAAATTATTTTAAGAACTTTTTTCTAAAAAAATTATTAAAAAATTAAAAATTTTGATTTTAAATTTTTAAAAAAATAATTTCTAATTGAAATTGAGCTGAGAATTTAGGTATAAGTCCTAGTCTGTACATATTTGTACAATATAAAGTCCTGTTCTTATTCATTTTTTCAATTTTGACCTCACAATTTGCCGCGCAAGCCTAATCACAGTGTGTTCAAGTACCTTCATGTTTAATATCATTTATTTTAGTTTTGGCTAAAGTTTCATAAATTTTAAAACGTGTTTTATAATAAATAAATCTTGTAGAATTACATATAAAAAAATTATACTTATACATTCAGTAGTTCAAAAATGACATGAAAGATCAAACTTTGCTTTGTAGTATCTTCTTTGCACATTTTTAAGACTCCTTAGACCCCTTAAAAAAAGTTTCACTGTCTTGAAATTACCCCAACCAACTACCCTTAACTGTTTCTGAAACCGAAAAAAATGCGTTTCTGCCACGAAAAGACCGCGTAGTGTAGGTTTCCTTTGAAGTTTACCGACTCCGAATGGATACGACGGTCCTGGACCGTCATATCCACCAAAAAGACCTCCATTCCACGGTCTTCACAGGTTCTGGGGTGTCAGACGTATACGTGTATACGCGGTCTATGACGGAGAACCTTCGGTTCTAGATCACGTGTAACAGGGGCTTTAAGAGTCAGCGAGTTTTAACTTCTTGTCTGTAAGCTATAGTTTCAATTGAGTGTGCCTGTGTGTTTTTGGAGGCTGATTTCGAAAATGCAAAGATTTTCTACTATCGCTTCCAGTTTAAAAGTATTAAAAAAAATTAAGCAGCATAGATTCATTCTATTAGATTCGAAATCTTAATTAGTAAAATGTTCATTTTATATAGTTTCCATGTCTATGATTTATTTAAAAGATCTTGATAAATGTTTTGGGAACGTGGATCTTATAAAAAGCATTACAAAGTGTGATCAATTGCACAAATTTTGGACTAATTTTTGTTGAAATATTAATTCAAGTTTATATATAAATCCTAAAAAACATTATTTCTTGAAGTTTTTGTTTTAATTTTGAATTTCTTTCAAAAAGATTTTTTACGACATTTTTAACTCTGTTTGGGCATTAGGCAGTAGTATTGGCCTGTTTTATATTAGGGATTTTTTTTTCAGTTTTTCATTTTCCGCTATTTCAATAGATGTTTCGGTTTCACTCTCAAAGCGAAGTATTTTCATCTGTTGTGTTCTAATTTAGTTTAGTAAAGTTATTTTAAATTATCTTCGCACTAGAGCTACACGAGGGCTATTGGCGACGGGCGTCGTAGCCCCGGTCAAGTGACGAGTCGACATCAGAGTATGCACCCAACGCAACCGTTCAAGGAGACATCGTACGCAGTGTTGGTAACAGAACATCGAGTCCTGATCTTTTCATTCCAATCTCATTGCAGTATTACAAAGCCCTTTTCAGTCCGGAACTGATGACCGAACCGGTTCGTTTCAAAATCTGGGAATGTCGGTCTGATTTCCATACATTAAATATCTGTTCAAGCCTTTAAAAATTTGCGGAACGACTCATTCAAAAATCAAGAAATGTCGGATTTCTATCATCTCTTTCCAGTAATGTAAAGTAAATTTTTCGATGCACTTTTAGTGTATTTTAAATTGTAGTACCCTTTTGGTCCGGAAAGGATGACCAGACGGTTTGCTTCAATATCCGAGACTCTCGGTCAGACAGCTAAATTTATATTTAACTTGCGTGAACATTATTATATCCCGATCTTCTCGTTTTGGTGTATAGTGTATATTTTTGGTGTATTTTTACTGTAATTTCAAATGCAGTACCTTTTCGGCAAAGAACGGATGACCGGACCGGTTTGTTAAAAAATGTAGGAATGTCCACTTCGACCTTTTTTAAAAAGAAAGTAGGGCAAAAAAAAAAATTTAAATAAAAAATAAAACTATTAGTGAAAATTATAAATGCTTTGGAGTTCAGTTAAAAACGGTTATTTTAAAACTCTCAAAAGCATCTCAAATATTAAGAATATCTAAAGTTACAGTTTTTCAAAAAAAAATCGTAAATCATACCACGTGTTGTGACGTTGGTTGTTAGTCTATAGAAATAATGATAATTACAAGCAAAAAAAAAAAAAACTACCACCACATTACATATAATCAATGTTAAGAAACTGTAGTGGGGCAGTTAAAAAGAACATGTTTTTCAAGCCTTTTAACAATGTGTCGAAAAAATTTTAACTCTTATTTTAGTTTAACCATATCTCACTCACAATTACATGCGAGATATTTATTAATATCCATCTTGATAGTATGATACTAAATAAATTGAAGACTTCTTTTTTATACAAAATGTGTTTAATTCTCCAAGTTGGTAACAATAAAATTAAAAAAAAAAAAAACATTTTATAGTTACTAGTATTTCTAAATTGTGCCATTGGATAGCGGCCCTAAATGAAGATTAGGAATACTATTAATAGATAGTTAAAATATTCCAAATTCCTTTTGATTAAAGTGACATAGTTAAATAATATGATAATATTTGAAGTTAAATCAATCTGTACCTTTAAACTGTAAAATAATAAATTACTAAAAGGAAGCTTATAAATTGCATCCCATCATGCTTACCAAAATATTGTAAACTATCAGGGTTTCTGGGTAGATGTGTGTTTTAATTTGCAATGCTGAGAAATAAATTATTCAATCTATATAATTTTTAAAGCGATTGCTAAAACCGGTGGACTCAAATAAAACATTAAAAATTCTCGCTTTTGAAATGACAACTCATAGCGGATACAAATGAAATAATTTTTATTGATTGCTGATGCTATACAACAGCAAACTGTAACAGTAAGTCTAAGACACAACATTGGGACGTGTTGACAGTGCAGTTTTGACTAGGATGTTGCTCTGTGATTTAGTTTGTTTCCCCATTCAAATATTAAAGTAATTTTACAAATATTCAAATAATTTAGCTGACTCGTTTGAATTTTGTCTAACATGTATATTTTTGGCTGAAATCGCATTTAGTGATGGGTGATAGAGAAGCGATATAACAGAGTTTCATTTTCAAAACTGCCATAATTTCAATAAATCCATTGATAGTTAAGTTATGATTAATTTTAAGCAGATAAATGAAAATCATATCACAATTAATTTGTTAAAAGTTTTAATCTCTTAACGCTTAGGTACATTAGGATGAGAAAATCCAATTTCCAGCCAAAATTGGTTTTGTACTGTCTTATTATCTCTTAAAATTTAAAATAAACAATATTACGTAAAAAAATTATTAAGAACTTCAGCACTAAATGTCGAACAAGTTTTGCCATAGATTTAAAATGCTTCTTTGAAGTTGTTTTAAATTATCTAATATTTTAAAATGATGGCAAATTATTGATTAATTTGTTTGATAATATTTAACAAAAAGAAAGTTATTATTAATGATTATTTGGAATAAAATTAAGCTAATATCCATTGGTTTATTATCAAGCACAGCCTTTTATTAAACACATTAATTATATTTTAACAAGATCTATTTAAAAAAACTACGTTCTTTAATTGTCTCTGCAGTGCATTAGGCGTTTTATTTAATAAATAAAGTCAGAGAATAAGTAAATTTTCAGTTATCGACTTTTTTTGTGGAAAGCTAGTAATCCTATTTGAAAAACTTATTTTGAAACGCAATTTATTTATCAAGTAAATATTACTTAACAGTATTTTTAAACAGTTTATTTAAATTATTTTACATTTGACACATTTTATAATATAATTTAACTAATAAAGGATATTTTCGATTTAAATAAATTTTAAATTTCTTTTTGAAGGATATTTTAAATCATTGCAAAAAAAATGAGAAATACGAATATAATGGATTTTGACTTAGTCATTAAAAAAATACAAGCGGCACTTAAATTACTTAAATATTTGTTAAATTACTTTAAATTTTAAAAGAAATATCCTGTTCAAAATAGCACTTTCCATTCGTCTCAACATTATTGTGTTACAGATGGACTATTTTAACAGTCAGCTGACAGTAGCATCTGCATTAAAAATTGTTGTAAATACCCATTCGCCCCACTCGCCGTAATTTGTGATTCAAATTTCAATATTTCTTTTGGATTCCGCATCCCGTACAATTACAGACACGAATTGCGTGTGTTATTGAATATCAAGAAGAGGACCATTCGATATTACCATTTTTTTTTTGTAAAAAATATTTTTTTAAATAAATAGGTGGTTTTTTAAAAACATAAAAAACATTTATAAAAATAAAAATTTAATAAATATTTTTTTACGTTGATTATGGCATGCATGCATTTTTAAACAGTAACAGTTAAACAGTATAGAGATTGATACAGATGGTTTTTTTTTTTTTTTACCACGACCACGATGTATTGGTCAAAAGAGTTATTTTAAAGATATTGCAGATTTCTGTCCTTGCACCAAATGGTCAAGAGGGTTATTAAGATATTGCAGATTTCTGTCCTTGCACCAAATTTAGTTTTCTATACTCCTTATATAGTGTAATATAGTTTTATGCAATCCCCCCCATAAAATTTAATGCTTTATAACAATATTATTTATATGTTAAATATTGTATCGCGTTTATATTTGCTGAAGATTTCTAATTAACAGTATTACGAACTATACGCGCCGACGGCTTCTAAACCCGTATGCATTGAAGATAGTGACATGGATGATTCATGGTTAGGCAAACAAAAGTACTGAGAAGATGTTCAAAAGTTGTGTAAGTCCGCAAAAAGTCCTAAGTCAGGCATCACGAAGAGTAAATGGCAGCCGAGGAAGAAGTGAGCATCAGCATTCATCAACACTTGGTCCGCAGCAGGCGGCAACAGACGAGGTCGTTGGCTTATGAGAGCATTAAATGTCTTCACGAACTGTGATGTCTGTCGTGAGCAGGCAGTTGGTAAAGAGTGGTATTATGCAATTTGGTGCTGGCTTTAGCTACAGAAAAAAATACTTTTAGTGTGAAATAGGAAATGGCAAAAGGCTAAAATCAGAGTTAATGAATATCAATTTAAAAAAAAAAAATGGGCGGGGATCATCACAGTGATCGCCGAAGCTGCAGCAATCTTGAGAGGGGGAAGTGACGCTGAATTTTGTGGGGTGGCGCTCTTAATTGCAATGGCTGTGAATAAAAAGAATATTTTTCTCGTTTTGAAATGCCAACTCAAAGTCGATGCGAATGAAAAAGTTTTAAAACCGCCTCTTTTCTGTAGGTCTTTCTACATCGATGTATACAATAAGTTTTAAATAGCCTCATTCATCTGTATCATTGTTTACTTGCCAAAAAAAGTTAATTTATATTTTTTTCATCTGTTTCATCATTTATTTTATACTTGCAATTTTGCCCTAAATTTTATTTATTTTATATCAATTACTCTTTCCCTGATTTTTAATTGATATAAGTTTTAATATCTTTATAATTTTTTTTCTAAAATTTTGAATTTATAATTATCATCTAAAAATTTTATTTTATTATGTAATAAACATTTTTACATTCTTTCACAAATCACAATTTTTAGTTGCTGTATCAGAAATGGCCTTCTTAACATTACACCATAATTCTTCAAGTTCGGTAACATCGGAAACTTCCAATAATTTCAAAGTTTCGAAAATTTTATTTTTCCAATAGTCTCTCTATACTTAAGGACCATTGCATCCTCCTTAAGCTTGCCACAATCAAACTTTTTTATCTTTGTACTCCGTTCTTTATTGGCATTGGAGACTTTTAGTCGAAATATTTATCCTGTAAAACTAGTCATTATTAGCTCTCAAAGTATGATCTCCTTTATGTTTAACATCGACTTCCAAAATGATATCTTTATGTGTTTAAAAGTTACTTCCAGGTAAAACTTGATGACTGTCATGTGTTTTAAACCATCGGCGACTTCAATATTGGTGAATATTTTATTACGTTCAAAATGGTACTACGACCATAGAGTCATGTGGGCCAAATTCAACGATGCGAGTCCCATTATTATTTGATTCTTCATGAGCACTGTGGCTACCAATAATGGGCCTAAACTCTTAATCTTTACCTATTTTAGCATTCAAATCACCTAAAATGAGTTTAATATCGTTTTGTGGGCAGCTCCTAAAACGTTCAGCAAGTTTTTCATAAAAAGCCTCTTTCTCTTTGCTATAATCTCCGTGGTTAGTAGGTTCTTTATTTAAATAAAACATCCAGAGTGAGAATGCATTAAGGTTATTTATTATGATTAGGTAATGATGGATATTACAATAATTGACATAGTATTAATTAACATCTCTACAGAGGATCCGAAACCAATCTGTTAACTCTATTCGGTTTTATGGGAATTAATTGATACCTGGGAACTTTGCACTCAGTCTTGCAAAGCGTCTTCACTGCTAGGCAAGGGCGTTGATGGAGAAGTCTGATGAATGAGGCAGGTGCGCTGAGGTTAGGCCTCGGGAGTCGGGATGGGATGCATTGGACTGGAATCCCATCGCGGAAATCGGACGGCCGCGGAGATTAGGAGATGAACTGCAGCATTCGGATGTGGGATTCTTCCCAAGGCTATTAGGCAGCTAAATCTCAGAAGTCGCTCCTCTTCTCTGCTCTCACCCCGCATCACCTTTTTGGATGCTGAAAACCTAAGCCCTCCTCCAACGTTCTCATTCGTTAGCTGGGGCTGGGGGGTCAAGGGGTTAGTTATGCAAATATCTATTCCCCCTCTTGTGTTCTCATTGGGTATAGGGGTTTAACATCACGCCTGCCTTATTTGGTATTACCAGACTTCCTGTTCTGGTCAACACTCCAGCCCTGTCATTGCTAGGTTGCCATATCCTGTTGGCTGGCTTGCCACATTTGGCATGACCTGTCAATACTCTTGGATATTGACTGTGTCATTACTCCCCTTCTCACACAAAACCAAGAAAGTTTGTTCGTAAATTGTCAAGTACTCCCAATAATAACCGAAAGAAAAAGTCCTATAAATTGTTTAGGTAATTCTTGGATCCCCTGAGAAGACTAATTTTCATAATGTATGACAATGGTTATACAAAGTTACAAATGATTACATATATGGTAACAAAATTCTTTTCACCTAGTTGTACATAAGTTTGCAAAACTAATTATCAAAAGTGAATGTAATATTTTCACTCATTTTCTAGAATAATATGTTTACATGGAACTACATTTAAATCATCAATACAACACTTATTTAAACAAATCAGAAAATTTTTGCTTTTTGCAAATTGAGATCACTTCATGTTTTAATTTTGGAATCTCACCAGTCTCTACTTTTATATTAGATCATTGTTGATGCATATATAAAATTCTTTCAAGAAAAACATGAAGGTATTTATAAAACATCATTAGGGTAATTAAGAGACTGAAATACTCCTAAGTGTTACATGAAAAAGAATGCAATATTAATTACACACACATTTATAACTGAAGTTTGTTATATTTTACTTATAACATCTTAGAATTCCAAATATGCATACCTGTATATATATGTTGTATTACTCAAATAGTTTAAAGTTCATAAATCAAAGTATATGATTCAATATGACACTTGAATTTAATGTCTTTATAATGCAAGCTGAAAAGTTTTTTCAAGAGTTAGTTCAACAGTTTTGACAACAATTCACAACAGTTTATTAGTTGTTAGAAAATAGTTCATGTATTTAAGGTTTCTGGTAGTTGTAAAGTCACTGAAATGTCATTATTTATACCTCAATGAAAGTTCCAATAAAAATACCTGAGAACTGTTCAGAAAAAAAAACATTGGAGATGCATTGCGCTGGAAACAACTGTAAGGCAAGTCACAAAAACACTGCTGATGACTGTTGGGAAAAAACTTTAAGGTATATTCACTTTTCTCTTCTAGAAAAAAACAAACAATGGTATATTCACACTTTTCGAACCAATAATCACTTGTCGAAAATTCAAAGGGCTTGTACACTGTGAAAAGGAAAAATTCAACTCCTTTTATTTGTGTTGGAATGGACCGTTTTCAGAAATAAGATTGGTTGACTTTCTGAATCACAGAAAATGCTTTGTACAATTTCAAACCAGCTGAAATATGTTCTCTGCAGAGATCTTCAAATGTGCACCCTTGAAGTCTCCTTTCTGTAATCATAGTATCGTACAATCTCACCTGGTACAATCAATCACTCCCAACAAAACACAAGTCAACATTAATTCGCCTCAGATCCCCAATAGAGATGAATTTATTTAAAAAAGGAATCATTTATCACTTGAAACTACCTAAATCACCCCTTAATTAAAAAAATAGTTAATAGCAAAAATCCAAACTTGTTAATTATTACTAAAAAAGACAAGGGAAAATTTTCACTTGTGATATAAATAAATTTTTAATTCATTTTCCTCTTAAAAATTCTCTCCAAATATAATCAAATCATTACATTAGGGAATTTTTAAACCAATCTATTAGATTCGAACCAAAAGCATATACCATTTAACAAAACTCTCAGAAGAAAAGAAACAATTAAAAAAAGATGCAATTTTACCCATATTCCAGCATCCAGCAGTATTTCTACGCCGCTATTTTCCCGTTAGATGGCGGCAGTAGTACCAATACCTTGACTTAGTAATTCTCAGAAGTTTCCAAAACAAGTCTTTTTTTTCTCTTTTTCTCCTTTTTCACTACCTTCTTTCTAGCGTGTTCTAGAGGATTCAGTCACCCGTCCTTGCTATTACTGTGCTCGTTGTGTGAAAAAGGCAGTGCGTAATCGTAAGTAATGGATATCACCATTGACTCAGGTAAGTGTTTTTCCATTTTTGAAAATTTGTAATAATTCACAATTCCGCAGTATTTTTCTTTTCATTGCACTTAATTAGAATTAAAAGAGCGAGAAAAAAAAATGCATCACACGTGGGAAGTGTTACCTGTGCTTGAAATCGCTGTTTTATATTAAAAAAAATTTTCACTTCTGAATCAATAGAAAAACAAAACAGGTATTTATATAAAACCATACTAAGTGAAAAAAGAAGTTTAATAAAGTTCCGTGGGAAAATCGGAATTCAATAACTGTTCTTTAGAAAATAATACAAACGCTTGTATTTTTCAGGTGGCCTGTTTGCGGTTTCGCCAGACGACTACATGCGGCTATGTAGCTGTTATTTTGGGGCTTTAGAATCACTAATTACCACTAATTTTCCCCTTCTCTCTTCTCTTTTAGGTCTGGTAGCAACGAGGGACAAATTACCTTATTCTTAAATTATAATTTTATTATTGTCTACTCGCAGTAAATATTATGCTTTTTTTTTTTTCTAGTAAAGGGGCATGCATAATAGCCAAAACATTTTTTCTTTTTATAGTTTTTTCTAATTTTTTTACTGTATTTTTAAGTTTTCTAATTTGTTTTATTCAGAAATGTATTTTTTTTCGTTTATGGCTATACATGCATGCGTAAATAGGGTGTCGATTATCCATTGTTAACTCTTGTTTTACGTAATTTTACATATTTAAAAGTTAACAAAGTATGATTTTTCTTGAAAATTTAGTTGTTGTTCGAAGCGTAATAAATTAATATTTTTGTCATACAAACTTGATGAAATATTATTCTGTGTATTAAAAGAAAACGTACAATTTTCCTTAGCTGTTCCCTGCAAGAACAAGTCCGCCCAGGAATTCTTCTTGAACATCTCCGTGCCGGCGCCGTGATGATCGGACTGTCACTTTCACCCCCTTGTTGGCAATGCGACACACCCTTCGGAGTCCGCGATAATCCACCTGTTGCTTTCTTGAGACATGTTTCGGATTCCCCCCCCTCATGATGTTGAAAGTTAAGTATTTTTTTTGTTTGTTTACTTTTGGGTGGGATTTTTTTTCGCTCTTCTTCTTTTGTGGTTTTGGGGATGGTCTTAGAGAGCGTATAGTTTTTGATCATTTTTACTTTAGGGAATGAAATCTATTAATGTTATAAGATTAATTTTGTAAAACCTTTTTTATTTTTTTGTTTCCTTTTTGTGATTGTTGAATCATTACACGTAAATTGATAGTTGTTTTGAGTTTAAAATAAATAAAGTGTTGATTAAAAGGGTGAAATGTAATTGAAGCATCTTATGATTAAGCATAGATGTAAAAAAAAAATTAATATTGTATACATTTATTTATTTAGACTGTTGTTGTTCTTTTTCTCAAATTATAATCGTGTGTTATGAGTAAATTTGGTTTATTTTCATTGTGATTATATTTATCTTGTAAGTGTGGGAATCTTTCAGTCACTTTTTTAATCTTTGAAATATGTGCTTTCTTTTTTTGTTCGGGGTTGGTACAGTTTTGTATTTCAAATAAATTTTTACTAATAGTTTTTATAACTTGAAATTTTCCCTGAAATTTTGACTTGTAGGTTTTACAGTCTCTGACAGTGACAAAATCGCCGACTTGTATGTCATGTGGTTGAGATTTGCTTTGAGTATATATTTGTTGTCTGGTCTGAGCTTTTTCGATGGACTTAGAGGCTTGCGTGTTAAAATTTTGTATTTGTTTTCTTATATTAGCCATATAAGTAGGATATTTTAATAATTCGAGATTGTCTTCTTGACTTTTATATTTTTGTGTGAGAGGTGGAATCTTTCTACCAAAGAAAATCTCGTTTGGCGAAAATCCGATTGTTGAGTGATAACTTGCATTATAATTTGACTTGTATAAATTTAAAATTAATTTTAAATCTCCCACATCGTCCTGTAAAGCCAGAATACATTCCTTGAGCTGTTTGTGAGCTCTCTCTATGATCCCGTTGAGAATTGGGGTATACGGAATTGTGTGATTAATTGTGACCCCTAATTGTTGTTGTAAATGATGAAAGTTTTTACTTATAAAGCAAGATCCATTATCACATAAAATTGAGTTCGGCGTCCCATATCTACTGAAGTAATCAATGAAGCAAGGTACTATCGATTTTGTGTCTATATTTTTTAGTGGGTACAACTCCAGATGTCTCGAAAAATTGTCTATGATTGTTAGTACATAAGATTCATTCGATAACGGACCGATAATATCCGCACTTATATGCGCTCCCACAATTGCAGGAATTTTTCTAATTTCATGCGGCCATATATTTCGTTGGGGCCTTTTGAGCTGCGTGCATTTGAGACAAGATCTAGCATAATTAAAACAGTCAGTTAACATAGCGTCCCAATAGAAATATTCTCGTAGAAGTAAATACATACGTCTACCTCCAAGGTGGGTTATGTGAAAATCCGACAATGCTTGTATTTTTAGAGAGTTTGGTATAACAATGTTTTCCACATATTCTATAGAATTTCCTTTTTGGATTGAACGTCTGTATTTTAAAGTATTTTTGCTATCCACAAAATAATTTTTATATTTCGGTTCAATTTTCTTCTGTGTCAATTTGTTTTTAATAAATAAAATTGTACTGTCCTGGTTTTGTTTGCTGATTATATTTTCTTCGCTCAGCTTGCAGCCAAGGGGAAAGACCCCGAGATTGCTGCCGACTCCCGTTGTGTCCATGTGATTGATTTGCTGGTCTCCGTGTGTCTGGCTGAATCCGGAAACTGGTGAGTTTGTGCATGTGTTATTATTTTTATTTTTGACGTGTTCATTTATGTTTTTGTTTTCGCTACCCTCATTTTGTAAAATATTTTGTGTATTCGGGAGTTTTAGGTTGTCTTGTATTATTACGCATGATTTATTTTTGTTATTGTTTTGTAATTCAGATTTATCATTTGGAATGTCGATGGGTAGACCCGAATAAATTTGTTTTGAAAAGTTAGTGTCGGTATCAAACGTTATATCCCTCGTTTCGACTGTTTCTGTTCGTGAAAAAAAATCCGCCAGAGCATTTTCCTTTCCCGGTAAATACTTAATATCGAAGTCATATTGACTTAGTTCGTTTAGCATTTTCCTTACCAAATGGGAAGTATTGTTTAGTTTACTTGTATTCTGTAACGGACGGTGATCTGTCAAAACAGTAAATTGCTTACCAAAAAGATAGTCATTGAAATGAAGAATACCTTCATAAATGGCTGTTAGTTCTAGTTGAATGGCGCTTTGTTTAGCTTGAGCTGGCGTTAGTTTTTTTGAAAAATAGGCCACTGGTGCCAATCTATTCTGCCTGTATTGACATAATATTGCCGAGATTGCAATAGCACTAGCGTCCGTGTTTAGGTAAAATTTTTCCTTGAAGTCTGGGCTAATTAGGAACGGTTGATTAAAGAAATGCGCTTGTAAATTTTGAAAAGCCGTCTCTTGTTCGTTCGACCAATTAAATTTAACTCCTTTTTTCAAGAGTTTTTCCAAGCTAGCTGTGTAAATGGCGTAATTTTTGATTGATGATCTGTAGAAATTGAGGAATCCTAAAAAGGCTTTTAGTGATCTGAGATTGTGGGGTTTTTTGAATGACATAATTTTTTTTGTATTATCTGGTGAAGGGGTTATTCCATCTTTTGAAACTTCATATCCAAGATAAGTGATACTTTGGCGCATAAATTGACATTTTTTTGGGTTTAAAGTCAGGTTGTGTTCGGTTAGGCGCTGTAAAACTATTCTGATTTTATGAACCATTTCCTCTGGGTCATTGGCCCCGATTAATATATCATCGATGAACCATCTTATTCCTAAATTTTCCAGTCCTGCCAGGACCTTATTCATTAGTCTTTGAAAAATTTCAGAGCAATTCTTCATGCCAAAGCAGAGTCTTTGGAAACTAAAATTTCCTAAAATTGTAGTGAATCCCAATTTGTCGGCGTAATCTTTAAAATCGCATTGCCAAAATGCGTTACCCATATCAAGCGATGTGTAAAATTTAAATCCGCTTATTGCATGAAGTATGTCTTTAATTTTTGGTAAATTTTGTGGGAAAATTTGTATTGCCATGTTCGTGCTACGCAGATCCAAAACAAAACGATAATCTCCTTTTTTGTCGCTTGTGGACTTTTTTCTTACTAACATAGCGGGAGCAAGCCAATTAGTTTCAGTAGGTTTAATTATTTCTGCTTCCAGCATTTTATCTATTTGATTTTTAGCTGATTCGCGCAAGTGATATGGTAGGGGATATGCTTTGCATGTAACGGGTGTGTCGTGATAAAAATGCATAGTTGGTTTCACTGCATCACAATGCCCAAGTGACATTAGTGAAGTCGAAAAGGCGTTTTTAAAATTTGTTAATAAGTTGCTTATTTGAAGTTTAATACCTGGGTTTAAGTGTGTTAAATCAAAGTTATCCAGGGAAAATTCAGTTTGTCTTCGCTTCAGTGTGTCTTCTGAGGCAGTAATTAAGTTAACTGTATTTTCTTTGTTTATATTTGAATTTTTAATGTCAATTGCTGTGTGAATATCACCCACTTGCATATGTTTGTTTAAATGTATGTTTTTTTCACCAGCATTACATATAAGGATTTTTGTTTTATTATCTTTAATTGTGTTAATAACCGGAGTGATGATTAAATTTGGATTATTAACTTGAATTGGTTCAAAAAAAACTTGTATATTGTTTTGTGAAAGGGGTGTCTTAGAAACAACATCTACTATTCTCGTTTCTTTGGGTTGTAAGAAGATTTTTTTATTTAGTTTCATTCTAAAACCTTCTTCATCTTCGGAACTTGTATAAATGTTAATCAGTTCGACTTCTGAGTCGTTGATCTCGAAAATACCTTCTGAAATGCGGAGATTTACTCGATGTTTATTTAATAAGTCACAACCAATAATTAATTTATAATCATGAAGGTAGTTCTGTGTTATGAAAAAGCCGTGCTTAATTTTTACATTTCCTATTTGAATCGGGAGTTCCGCTAAATACAGGAATTTAACTTTTGAACCCGTGATTGTGGTTATTTGAACATTTGATTGTATAATTTTGACTTTTATTTGCTTATTATTTTGAATTTGTCTAAATGTATCTAGATCAAGAATTGACACACTGCTCCCAGTGTCAATAAGTGATTTTATGTCTATTGATCCGGCCTTTATATTTATGAGTGTCAGGTTTGAATTTTTATTGTTGTGGCTTGTGTTTGCGATAACATGATTATTGTTATTTTCATTTATTTCATTTATTTGAGTATTGTTCATTTTAATTTGTTGATTATTAATGTGGTCTAAATTTTCTGTTGTGATGGTTTCAATTTGGTTTGTCGTATTTTGAACAATTTTCTCGGGGACACTATTCTGAATGTTTATATTAGTGTTCCCGAGTTGTGTCCTAAAAAATGATTTTGTGGGTTTATGTTAGGGTCGGTGTGCCTGTTGTATTGTCGATTTTGAGTGCTATTTCCTCTGAAATAGCGTCCACGTGAAATAGAACCCCTAGTTCTGTTGAAAGTTCGTCCTCTTGTTTGAACGTTTTGGTATGCTCCTCTGTTATTATTATTATTGCCTCTGGCATGAAAGTTTCTATGTAGTGGATTAAATTCTCTGGTTATAGGAGTGCTTTGTAATTGATTGTATTGAGTGTTAGATTGTTTTAGTATTTTGTAGACCTCACAGTGGCTCGAGTAATGTGCGTTTTCGCCACAAAATACGCATTTAATGTTTGTTTCTTCAGATCTGATATTATTTATTTGCATATTGCCGATTTTTTGGATCGTTTCGTGGGCCTTTTGGGAATGTATTGCAGTGTTAACCGCGTCATTGAAATTTTGCGGATTTGTTTTTATTACGTCGACTCTTAATTCAGGTAGAAGTGCATCGAGGAATTTTGACAGTTTAAGTCGGTCGATAATTTGTTTCGTTTCGTTGTTCTCCATTTGGTATTGTGTTCCTAAATAATTGTTTGCCAGAGTTGATACTCTGTATGCGAAGTTTTTTACTGATTCGCCTTCATTTTGTCGACAAGCACTAAATTTCGATTGATTGTCCGTTAACCCAATTTCATCAGAAAAAAACGTGATTAATTTGTCACATATTAGTTTATAATCGTCCGATTCCGACAATTCCGCGTCGTTCAAAAGAAAAGTTAGGGCATTGCCCTTCAATCTTGTTTTTAAAATAGTTAGTTTTTCCTGATTGGACCAACCTGACAGTTCGGCGATATCATTAAACTGTTTAAAGAAAAATTTACTTTCGCTCGGTTCTCCATCAAAAAATGATGTTAGTAGCGCAATTCCATTTATTTTTCCCGAGTTTTGACTTTGTTGGGGATTAGAAGTGGGGAAATTTGTTAAAATGGGTGCAGGAGCTGAAATTGGTGTAAGCGCGACATTACTTTGTGAAACCGGTGCAGTATTTGTTCGTGCACTACGAGTGCGTGTGCCCCTATTATTAGTTAGCACTCTAGCGATTCTACGTCTAGGTGGCATTTTGAAAACGAATACTTAACAAAATAAATCAACAGAAAATTTCATGCACAGGTAAAAGTTATAAATGATCAAGTATATTATTTCACCATTTAGTAAATAATTAATTACTAAAACCATTAAACAATTAATCATTAAAACCAAATTCTTACACTTTAAAAAAAAAGTAATCAATTATTACCATATAACATATAAAACACCACATCAACACCAAACGCAAAGAGAAATGACTGAATGTTTGGAATATTAAAAACTCATACATTAAAAACCCAATTGAATGACCTGCATAAACAAATTAGCGTTTGTAGCGGGAGAAGAAAGAAAGAAAAAAAAAAAATTGAATGTTAACCATTCTTTAAAGAAAATTTAGAAAATAACCAAAATATCCCCACACTGGATCCTGGGACCGGGCACCATTGCTATAATCTCCGTGGTTAGTAGGTTCTTTATTTAAATAAAACATCCAGAGTGAGAATGCATTAAGGTTATTTATTATGATTAGGTAATGATGGATATTACAATAATTGACATAGTATTAATTAACATCTCTACAGAGGATCCGAAACCAATCTGTTAACTCTATTCGGTTTTATGGGAATTAATTGATACCTGGGAACTTTGCACTCAGTCTTGCAAAGCGTCTTCACTGCTAGGCAAGGGCGTTGATGGAGAAGTCTGATGAATGAGGCAGGTGCGCTGAGGTTAGGCCTCGGGAGTCGGGATTGCATTGGACTGGAATCCCATCGCGGAAACTCGGCCGCGGAGATTAGGAGATGAACTGCAGCATTCGGATGTGGGATTCTTCCCAAGGCTATTAGGCAGCTAAATCTCAGAAGTCGCTCCTCTTCTCTGCTCTCACCCCGCATCACCTTTTTGGATGCTGAAAACCTAAGCCCTCCTCCAACGTTCTCATTCGTTAGCTGGGGGGTCAAGGGGTTAGTTATGCAAATATCTATTCCCCCTCTTGTGTTCTCATTGGGTATAGGGGTTTAACATCACGCCTGCCTTATTTGGTATTACCAGACTTCCTGTCTGGTCAACACTCCAGCCCTGTCATTGCTAGGTTGCCATATCCTGTTGGCTGGCTTGCCACATTTGGCATGACCTGTCAATACTCTTGGATATTGACTGTGTCACTCTTCATCACCTTTGTCTTCAGTAGGGGCATGGACATTTATAATACTATAATAAGCAAACTTTCTCCTAACGCGCAACTTGCATAGTCTTGGCGTACTAGCCCTAAAATCCATAATTAGATGCTTTAACCTCTTATTAACTAAGAAACCAGTTCGAAATTCGAATCGTTCCAAATTCTGGGAATGTCGGTCTGATTTCCTTACATTAATATCTTTTGGACCCTTTAAAAATAGGCGGAACTGCTCATTCGAAAATCAGGAAATGTCGGATTACGATCATCTCTTTCCAGTAATGCAATGTGTATTTTTCAATGCACTTTTAGTGTATTTAAAATTGTAGTTCCCTTTCAGTCCGGAAAGGATGACCGGACGGTGTGTTTCAAAATCCGAGACTCTCGGCCAGACTGCTAAATTTATATTTAACTTTTGACTTGCGTGAACATTATTGTATCCCGATATTCTCGTTTCAGTATATAGTGTCTATTATCGGTGTACTTTTCCTGTACTTTCAAATGTAGTACCTTTTCGGTGAAGAACGGATGACCATATGTTTAAAAATCTAGGAATGTCTACTTCAAATTTAAAAAAAAAAAGTAGGCCAAAAGAATTTTTTTAAAATAAATAAATAAATCTAATATTAAAAATTATAAATAATTTGGAGTTCAGTTAAAAACGGTATTTTTAAAACTCTCAAAAACCATGTGAAAAAATTAGAATTATAAGGGTACATTTAAAAAAAATCCTAATGTTTTTTTTTATTTGACAAGTATATACATTATTACCACGTGTTGTGAGGTGGGTTGTTAGTCTAGTGAAATTGATAATGACACTATGATAATTACAAGCCCCCCAAAAAAAACTAAATTTTCATTACATAAAATCAATGTTAAGAAATTGTAGCTACATAGTTAGAAATGACATGTTTTCCAAGCATATAAACAATGTGTGGAAACAATTTTTTATTTTAGTTTAACCGTATCTCACATACAATTACATGCGAGATATTTATTAATATACCATGCTTTTTGTGAAAAGCCTATAATCCTATTTGAAAAATTTGCTTTGAAAAGCAACTTAATTATCAAACAAATAGAACTTAATATTTTTAATAGTTAAGTTTAATTACCTGACACACCTCATAATAAAATTTATTTAACTAACAACTATATTTTAGTTTTATATAAATAACAAATATCTTTTTGAGAGACATTTTAAATCAGTGCCAAACAACTAAAAAATAAAAAAAAACAAAAAGAATGAATTTGGAAGAAGAACTAAGAAAAACACTTTCACTTTAAAAAAAATCACTTTAAATATAAATCCCTTTAAAAATAAACAACAAAATGCAAGTGTCATTTAAATTATGGCTTTTTTGTATGCGCCCTCAATTGGCAGTCTAATTGTGATCAAGCAGGCCTTTAAGGTGTATACACACAATATTATTATAGTTTGGTTTATCTTATATGAGTACTCGGTTTTTATATTCAAGAAATCGGTTATATTTGTATTTATTTTTTGGGGTTTATTATTTGTTGTGATTGAAACTATATTTGGATAGCCAAATTTAACTTTGAGATAAGTAATTCTCTTTATCTTTGTAATTTAGAATTTTTTCGAATATGCGTACAATTTTGATGTTTCAAACATTTTGAATTTTGCTTGACGTATTATCATTAAGAGTAATTTTATTATGTATCATACATTTTGATATTCCTACAGAAATCACAATTTATGATATTTTTTTAGAACCCCGAATTGCAAAAAAAAAAAAAAAAAAAAAAAAAAAACACCACCTTAAACTATTTAACATGATAACAATTTTTTGCTTGTAAAACTACCAACTCGTTACGTATAATCACTGTAAAAAAATTAGTTATACAATTAGATAAAGGTTAAAATATCGTCGCACTTGAGCTACACGGCGTTTGGTGACGTGCGTCGTATTTTAGAGTCACAGTCAAGTGACGAGTCAACAGCTGAATAGGCACACCACACAACCGTTAAAGGCGACATCGCACGCAGCGTTAGGACCTTGAAGGATATTTAACGTGTACTCCCTTACACGGGGTATTATTCGTCTGACATTTTTTGCTGCACGCGCCTTTTATAGGTCAGCAGTTTATTTAGCGAAGCCTGAACCCGGGACATTTCGCATGCAAGGCGAGTGCCTAAACGACTGAGCTTCCAAGCCCAGTTATACAATTTAAACTAACATGTGACCTGTAACCATTTTGTGCAAACAACTAACGACGGAATCTCAACTCCAACTCGATTATTAGTTTCAATTTTAACATACTATCTCACATGTGTACTTGTGAGACTTTTTTTAAGTTACCAGTATACCGCCCTATCCAGGGTTCATCATAAAGAAATTTTTATTTAAAAAATGTATTTCTTTGTCAAAGCTGGTATTCACAAAATTGCAAAAAATTTGTAGATACTTAAGTATTTCCAAATTGTGCCATCAGATGGCGACCCTTTAAATGCAGATTTTCAATGCAACGCCTATAGTATTTTGATAAATTATTCCTTCACGTGTGATTTCACATCATTGTATTGATTTTTTTTAACATCCCCATTCTAATCGTTTTTTAAAGTCTATTTTTCGATATTTTTTCCCTCTTCATTTCCCTTTTTTTAAATATTTTATTTAGTTAGCGTTTGTGTAGTATTGCATCCTCTTCACAGTTTTTAGTTTAAGACAGGTGACCACGTAACAAACACACTCAGTGGAAAATGATCCTACATTGATCTAATAATTGACGCATTCCTTTGCTTGGGATGTTATTATCAGTGCGAATTGGAATCAGCGCTTTTTTGTAAAGTTCTTGGAATCTGGCTTTGCTGGTTTTTTGACCAGTTCTCAGGGCTTATAACTATTGTTTCTTAAGTATTCTTACAACAATCTTTATTCCACTTTAACGAATTTACCATCTCTCATGCTCGCTGTGTTCTTGTATCCCTGGGTATGATTTCCGGCAGAGCAAACGGAGCACATGCCAAGGGCTCCCTCTTTAAAAGACCCCCAAATTTGCTTTACTCACGAAGATTTATTCTCAATTCATAACTGAACCCAAACTTAATTTTTTAATATGATGCATGCAAAAAAATATAATACTAAAAATAAAAATAATAGTAACAATAATAATAATAGCAATAATAATTTTAATTTTTTGCACAAAAAATAACATTTATTAATTTGAGGGAAAAACAAATACAAAAGTAACAATACAGTAGACAGAACACCACAAGGGTCCCAAGGATCATATTGGTGAACATATAAAAGATATCATGTAAATGTACAAAGACAAAAAAAATAACAAAGATTAAATCACAAGTAAAAAAAGTATTATTATAGCTACAGAAGTGTCGGGAGTGTAAAGTTGACAATGAAATTGTCTTTAAACTCGTGATTAATCAGTTAATTGAAATGGGTATTGTTGAATAGATCATGCGTTCCCAGCTACTTAATATTGGTATTTTTCTTTAAACTAAAATTAGAATTTTTTAAAAAATCTTTAATAGAAAAATGTTCGGAGGCTCCCAACTTTGCCGGTGCCCAGGGCTCCTAAAGTTGTAAATCGGACGCTGTTTATCCCCGTGTCCTAGTTTTAGAACTAAAAAAAAACAAAAACAAAAAAAACTTAACTTTCCTTAAACGTTCCTTAACTGCGAAAGCAACGAATAATTTATTTTCTTACTTTCGCTTATACAATAGCATAAAAAAAAAGTAATCCTAATTTTTCTTTAAGTAACAATTTCAGAAAAATTATATACAACTCCTTTCGACTTCTTTGTATAGCGTCATCTCCTGACAGTTTCATTGTGATCACACAGGCCGTTAACCCTTTATGTGGAACTGGGACAAATATGAACCACGGTTTCAGGTTTTGCCCCTAATATTTGCAAGGGAGAATTAAAATAAATTTTTTGTGTTTTGACTCTATATAATCAGATATATAATCTTTGTTTTCGCTAAAAAAATAGTTTTTAAACTCTGTAGAATGGAATAGCGGTAGAATGGAATTCCTGCATTTCGTCCATTATAAATGTACTTTTTATAGAATTTATTTTTTAAAGAATGTAATTTTTTATACTTATATACTTTTATATACACATTATTCATTGTATTCTCTTGTGTAATTACAGAATAATTGATATTGTATTCGATCTTATTGGCCTTGTTTTCGGGGTGAAGACAAAGTATTCAACATCTGCCATATGGTGTCACTGAAAATATTACAACAACTCTTATGTAGTAAAAGATGCATGAAAGTGTGAAATAAGTAGTGTTAGAGTATTTGCTAAAATGTTTGTTGTATCTAGAAGATGTTGTATTCTAATATTGCATTGTTAAATTTGAGCCGTCTAGCGCAAAAATAATACTTGATTTGGCTACATCACAGATAACAACAAATGTTTGTCTAATGATGAGCAAATGTGATCCTATAATGTCGAATATAATCTGCCTTTTCACTACTTCATTCTGGATACATAAGGAGTCTATTTCACAAATTTTAGATTTCTAGAATAAAAGTTAGTACTGTAAGAGGTAATGGAATAGATTTTTATCTTCCAGATCTTTGTATTGTACATTTTTTTTTTTAAGTGTATAATTTATATGTTTCAAAACATGTGAATGTCGTCGAACACAAAACCAGAAGAGCAATATTTACGCACTAAAAATTTTGATATTCAGTTTTAGAGAATATCAAATTGCATAAAATAAAAACTATTTAAGACCATAATGCATTTTTACTTGTAAAATTACCAACACATTTCATATAATTATTACCAAAAATAGTGGTAGCTACACAGCAAGAAATAACATGCGTTACAGGTCTTTAAGAATTCGGTTTAAACATCTAACGCTGAAATCTGTTTACGAATACGATAAACTAGTTTTATTTTTGACATACCTCACATACATTTACAGGCGATATATTTACTGATTTCTTTAAAAATATCTCAAATAATCAATTTACGGACAATTTTATTCAAAATGGCACCTGGCGTCGAAAGGCGCCTGAACAAATAACCAATATGAATTTTAAAAAAAAAATAGTTTTCATTTCTACATAATGGTAAAAATAATATTAAAAGCATTTTATCGTTACCTTATAGCAGCGGTTCTCAACCTTTTGTAGATGACGACCCCCTAATGCCACAAAATAACTTCGCGGACTCCCCCTCCCCCTCCCCATTCCCAGTCCTACACATGCTGTACTCTTTATTAACTATTATATTTGAGGTTTTTTTTTTCTTATTTTACGATAGCTGTCCCGTGGGAAGGTTTTGAACAAGTTCTTTGATCTGCGATTTGAAATGGTGATATTTTTACAAGATGCTAAACCAAATAAGACCGAATTTTTTTAGCTCCCCAACTTGGTTGTTTCAACTTTCATACTTAGCAGACATATTTATGCACCTAAATGAGCTAAATACCGAGCTACAAGGTCGAAATATAACAATAATCAAAACCCAAGGCAAAATTAATAGATTCTTAAAGAAACTGAATGTTTATGTTGCTAAAGTTAATAGATCTAATTTCGAAAACTTCCATTTATGTTACGAAATTAAAAGGTTTCGAATTTAAAAGTTCCGACAAGCATAAGTTTCTCATTAGCTTGTTGCAACGTAACGCACTAGAAGTAAAATTATGTAATAATAGCATTAAAAAGTTGAAATGTAAATTAACCAAGATATAAAGTAAAATAATGTGTGGTGATTTTTTCCCTTCCATTCTAGTTGTAAAATTATTGAATAAAACGTTGCTTAAATATATTTTTTTCATTTTAAAAATACTTTTTGCGGTCCCCCTAGGATCCCTTCGCGACCCCCCAGGGGGGTCGCGACCCACCGGTTGAGAAACACTGCCTTATAGTAATGTTACTTTACAATAAATACAATGGACGTAAATGACAGAATTCAGTTAAGAGACATAGATATAAACTTTAATTAAATTCTTAAGAGCCAAAACCTAACTAACTTTTTTAAAAGCCAAAGACAAACTGAATTTCAAAAAGATAGAACTGCGCGAGATGATAGACAAGTCGTTGAGAGAAAATGAAATATTTCCTCGTGAAATATTTCCACACAAAATAATGAAATAATTTCGATCGGGTATAATTTCGCTACAACCTTAGTTTAAAAAAAAAATTGTTCCGTCAGATAGCGGCCCTTTAAATGAAAATTTAGAATACAATTAAAAGTTAGTTAAAATTCCATTTGAGAAAAATGACATAGTTAATTAAAATGTTAATATTTGAAGTTAAACTGATTTGTACCTTTAAGGAGGAAAATAAATCCTTACAAACTGAAAGCTCATAAATTACATCCTACAATGCTTCATAAAATCAGTTGCACTTTGAGGCATAGTTTTGTCCAGTCCTTGATATGTTTTTGAAGTTCGTTGGACATAATTAATAGTAATATTTATGTATTAAAAATCCTGATACAAATTCAGAATTCGCAGTTTTTGATTTTATGTTTTAGTATCCCAAACTTCATAAATTAAAAACTATTCAACATTATAATGGATTTTTCCAACATATCCCACATATCGAAATGCGAGACATTTTTTTATTGATTTACAGAATTGTGAACAATTATAAAACAATAAAAGAAATTTTTATTTAAAATATGTATTTGTTTCAAAAAGCTGGTGGCAAAAAAAATTGCAAAAAATTGTCGTTACTTGAGTATTTTTAAATTGGGCCAACAGATGACGTTCTTTTTTTGTTTATGCATTACATTATGCGTTTTTTTTTTAATAAATAAGGGCAGGGGAGTAGTTAATTTTGCCGCGTCGATTCTCTTGTGAATACTTCGTAATTTTGAAAAAAAATGTTTTGAAGCGCAATTAAATTATCAAGCTGATAGAACTTTAAAATTTTAAATAGTTTAGTCTAATTACCAGACACGTCTTATAATAAAAATTTATTCAACTGATAAATATATTTTAGTTTTACTAAATAATAATAAATTTGAATAAATTGCATAACAAAAGAAAGCTAAATACACATTAGAATGAATTAACCCTCTAATGCATGAATTTTTTGTTCCGTCCCGAAAACATATATTTGTATCTCTTATGCTCACACGTTACGGGAAAAATACGGAAAAAAAATAAATGCATTGGAATTTAAAAAATTTCATTTTTTAAAATTGTTACCGAACGGTAACACCATGCATTCAGCACTGAATAGAGGCTTAAATTCGGGGTACTAATATTTATTTTTATTCAAATTATTACCTTTTTTACTTAAGCTAATGAACTTTTTTTTATATTTCTTATAAATTATACTTATGCTTATTGATAATTTTATTATTATATAAGAAGTTGCAGAGGCACACAGACACATAGTTTTAGGTATACAATCTTAAATGAAAACGTGTATAACAAACAAAAAAGATTATTAATATTTAGTACAATTAGATTTCGTTAAAAAAGAAAAAAATAGTTATAAAAATAATTATGAATAGTAGTTACTTTTGAAACAAAATGAATGTACAAATAGTAGGTATTTATGAATAAAAATATACAAAAAAAAAACATTTTTAAACATAATTTTTTTACGGTTGGTTCTGTGAAAGTGGGTGACAGACAGAAAGGCAGACGGACGGTCGGGCAAAACGATTATAAAACCTTCCACTTTTTACGTTATAGGGGAGGGTGTTGTACCTCGGGACAATTTTTGCATTTTAATTTTTTTCTTCGATAATTATAGTCAAAATAAAAATTTAAAAGCAGCATTTCAACACACCAATATATTCCTCGATAATATAATTTTTTTAAATTCTGGCAGCTTGAAATTTAAAAATTGCCACTCATTTAAAGTAGAGAGGATAAACTGTCCCAAGGTACAATATGTTGTATCTTGGGACATACTTTATAATTCAGTCAATGGTCATACACTTGAACTAATTTGTGTCAGGAAACATACTTTATTGTTTTTTCAAGGAAATACACAAATAAAACTTCATTAATTTAAATCATACAGCAAAATTGCAAGTCCAAATTATTTAACATTATATGTTGATGCAATATGCTTTACTGTCGCAAGGTACAACACACTACATGGTTTAAATAAAAGCAAGAGAGTGGAAAATCTGAATGAATTATCATTATTTTCTCATAACCAAAATATTTTAAAATCTTCTCTTTTATGAAGAAAATAAAACGCAGTTGACTTTTTGTAAAAGTACAAAGGGAAATTTTAGAATGAGAAAAATATTTACTTTGTGGGTAATGAAATATTATTTTTTTGTCACCAATTCATCAATTCGATGATGCTAGTGTTAAATTTTACTTTGATGAAGTCTGTTGGTTAAGGCTACTATTAGAAAGAAACAATTTATGAATATTGCCAATAGATTCTAAGAAATTGTCAGTGTCCCAAGGTACAACACTCTCCCCTATATTTTCGATGCACTTTTACTGCACTTTCTATAGTGGTATCTTTTCGGTGCAGAACGGATGACCGGACCGGTTCGTTAAAAAATCTATTAATGCCTACTTCAAATTTTTAAAAAAGGAAAGTAGGTCAGAAGAATTTTTTAAAAATAAATAAATAAAAATAATCGTAAAAATTATAAATGCTTTGGAGTCCAGCTAAAAACGCTAATTTTAAAACTCTCAAAAACCATCTGAAATATTAAGAATATCTAAGGTTACATTTTTTCAAAAAAAAATCAGAATGAGCTTTTTTATTTGACAAGTATAAACATTAATAAATCATACTACGTGATGTGAGGAGGGTTGTTAGTCTAGGGAACTTGATAATGACACAATGATAATTACAAGGGGAAAAAACTACCACCCACCTCATTAAATATAAACAATAAGAAATAACATGTTTTATAAACCTATAAACAGTGTGTGGAAGCAATTTTATCTCGTTTTTAGTTTAACCATACCTCGCATACAATTACATGCGAGATGTTTATTCATGAATAAAAATTACATAGCGTATGAATTATTGTCCATGACATTTTTTTTAATTATAAAAAATGTGTTTAATTCTCTAAGTTGGTAGCAATAAAATTAAAAAATTATTTTATGGTTATTAGAATTTCTAAATTGTTCCATCATCGCCCCCCTAAATGAAAATTCGGAACAATTAATAGTTAGTCAAAATATTCCGAATTCCATTTGAGAAAAATGACATAGTTAAATAATATGATAATATTTGAAGTTGAATCGATTTGCACCCTTAACTTGTAAAATAATTAATTACAGACAGATAACATATAAATTACATAAAGTGATCCTACCAAAATATTGTAAAAAATTGGGGTTCCTGAGTATGTGGGTGCTTTGATGCTTAATCCTAAGAAATAAATTATTCAATTCATATAATTATTAAAGCGATTGCTAAAACCGGTGGACTCGAATAAAAGAATTAAAAAAAAATTATGGCTTATGAAATGCCAATTCATAGCCGATGCCTATGATTTTTTTTTTTTTTTTTTTTTTTTTTTTTGCGGATTGCTGCTGACGCTATATAACAGCTGACTATAACAGTCAGTCTGTGACACAACGTTGGGGCGTGTTGACAGTGCAGTTTTGACTAGGATGTTGCTCTGTGATTTATTTTGTTTCCCCATTCAAATTTTAAAGTAATTTAACAAATATTCAAATAATTTAGCTGACACTTTTGCATGTTGTCTAACATTTATATTTTTAGCTGAGTTCGCATTTTGTGATGGGTGATCCAGAAGCGCTACAACAGAGATTTTCATTTTCAAAACAGCAATAATTTCAATAATCCATTGATAGTTAACTTATAATTAATTTTAGATGAATGAAAGTTATATCACAATTAGTTTGTTAAAAGTTTTGATCACATAACGCTTAGATACATTGGGAAGAGAAAAATCCAATTTTCAGCTAAAATTGGTTTTGTAATGTCTTATTATCTCGTAATTCAAAATAAACAATATGACGCATAAAAAAATATTTTTATCAAGAACTTCAGCACTATATCTCGGACGAGTTTAGCCATATATTTAAAATGCTTTTTTGAAGTTGTTTTAAAATTATCTAATATTTCTAAATGATGCCAAATTATATTGATTAATTTGTTTGATAAGATTTAACAAAAAGAAAGTTACTATTAATGATTTGGAATGAAATTAAGCTAATATCCATTGGTTTATTATCAAGCACAGCCTTTCATTAAGCACATTAATTATCTTTTAACAAGATCTTTTTTATAAAACTACTTTCTTTAATTGTCTATGCATTGCATCCGGCGTTTGATTTAATAAATAAAGTCAGGGAA
This sequence comes from Hylyphantes graminicola, assembly GCA_023701765.1. NCBI lineage: Eukaryota > Metazoa > Arthropoda > Arachnida > Araneae > Linyphiidae > Hylyphantes > Hylyphantes graminicola. Next base: position 16,676,922 of record CM043112.1, read on the forward strand.
TAAGTAAATTTTCAGTTATTGATTCGGTTGTGTAAACCAGTCATCCTATTTGAAAAATTTGTTTTGAAATGCAGTTGTTTACTTATCAAGTAAATAAAGCTTAATAGTATTTTTTCAACAACAAAAATAGTTTAGTTTATTAATTACCTGACACATACCATGATATAATTTATTTTACTAATAAAGATATCATAGTTTTACAAAAAAAGTTAATTTCTTTTTTAATGATATTTTAAATCATTGCAAAACAAAAATAAAAGTGAAACACGAAAAGAATGGATTTAGAAATAGTCAAAAATAAATAACAAAAAGCAGGTGACATTTAAACTACTAAAAAATTATTTCATTGTTCTCATTATTTTGCATTCAGCATCCCGGATGCTTTTAACATTGCAGTAAATGGTAAAATGACTAACCATTACTTTGCATTCAGCATCCGTATGACTTTGGAAATTGCAGCTAATGTCCTCCCATTACAAGCTCACAATTGTAATTATTTTATTATATATTTTGTTTTAAAAACTGGTGTTATTAAGAAAGCATTTTTAAAAAAATTCAATCATTATTATTTTATGTGATTGGTATGAAATTTTCAAAAATGTTTATAGAGATTGATACAGAAGTTGTTTTTCTTTACCACAATGTATTTGGGTCAAAAGATGTTACTCAAGGTATTGCAGATTTCTGTCCTTGCACCATATTTAAAAAGCAAATATAGTTTTTATAATTGCGTGAAAAAAAGCCGACTTTTACATTATAATTTCAATATCAGACGCGTGCGAAAAGTCAAACTTTTTGAAACAGTGACACAAAGTACTTTTTTTCACCCAAAAGCAGTGAAAAATAGTTATTTATGCAACAAGTGTGAAAAGTATCACTTTTTAAAACTAGTGGATTTTATTTCACGAGCGAGGTACGAGCGAGTGAAATAAAGACACGTGTTTTAAAAAGTTTACTTTTCGCACGTGTTGCATACACTATTTTTTATAATTGCGTGAAAAAAATCAAATCTCATTGGTTCAAAAATAATTCACGTGCTAATTAGACTAAAATAAGTTTGGAGCTTCCAGGAGAGATGTCAAAGAAAACAACCAATGAACTCGCAGTTCGGAGCGCGTGACGCTATAAAAAACCAATAAGCGTGTTTCAACATTTTGTCAAAGAAAGCAACCAATGAACTCGCAGTTCGAAGGGCGTGACTTAAGAAATATTCCCATCGCGAGGAAAAAAATCTCTGAATTAAAAATAGTTCACGCGCATAATATTTTTAAATACAGCAGATCGATACATCTTTGGATTTTTTGAGTATTATCAAATCGAAATTTTACTTGAAATGTTGGCATCTTATTAAAAGAGTGCTACAAAGTCTTTTTTTCACTGCTTTTGGGTGAAAAAAAGTACTTTTTTTCACTGTTTCAAAAAGTCTAGCTTTGTGCACGCGTCTGATATTGAAATTATGATGTAAAAGTCGGGTTTTTTTCACGCAATTATAAAAAAGTACTTTGTGTCACTCTTTTAATTAGATGCCAACATTTCAAGTAAAATTTCGATTTGATAATACTCATAACATGCAAAGATTTATCGATCTGCTTTATTTAAAAATACTATGCGCGTGAATTATTTTTGAATCAATGAATTTTTTTTCTCGCGATGGGAATATTTCTTTAGTCACGCCCTTCGAACTGCGAGTTCATTGGTTGCTTTCTTTGACAAAATGTTGAAACACGCTTATTGGTTTTTATAGCATCACGCGCTCCGAACTGCGAGTTCATTGGTTGTTTTCTTTGACATCTCTCCTGGAAGCTCTACTCATTTTAGTCTAATTAGCACGTAAATTATTTTTGAACCAATAAGATTTGATTTTTTTCACGCAATTATAAAAAATAGTGTATGAAACACGTGCGAAAAGTAAACTTTTTAAAACACGTGTCTTTATTTCACTCGCTCGTACCTCGCTCGTGAAATAAAATCCACTTGTTTTAAAAAGCATTACTTTTCGCACTAGTTGCATAAATATCTATTTATGCACTCCATATAATTTATTGTTTTATAACAATATTATTTACATGTTAAATATCGTATTGCGTTTATATTTGCTGAAGATTTCGAATTGTTAGTATTACGAACTATACGCGCCGAAGGCTCCTAAACCCGTATTCATTGAAAATAGTGACAAATTATTCATGGTTGAGGCAAACAAAAGTACTGAGATGATGTTCAAAAGGTGTGTAAGTCCGCAAAAATTCCAAAGTCAAGCATCACGAGGAGTAAATGGCAGCCGAGGAAGAAATGAGCATCAGCATGCATCAACACTTGGGAAGTCTGCTGCAGCAGGCGGCAACAGACGCGGCCGTCGGCTTGGGAGAGCAGGAAATGTGTTCATAAACTGTGATGTCTGTCGTGAGGTGGCAAGGGGTAAAAAGGTGCTATTATGCAATTTGGTGCTTGCTTAAACTACAGACAAAAAATATTTTTAGTGTGAAATAGGAAGTGGCAAAAGGCTAAAATCAGAGTTAATGGATATCAATCAGCAAAAAAAATTAAAAGTTCCTTAGTTAGGAGGTTTTGGTGTGGATTGGAACTCGCCATTAATAATGACGGTGCCCTGAAATTTGGAGATAGATTAAAATGCTTGTGCGACATCCTTGGGGTTTGCTTAACAAGGAACCTAGATGGAGACGAGAGACAGAGGGGGGATGGGCGGGGATCATCACAGTGATGACCGAAGCTTCATCAATCTTGAGAGAGGAAAGAGACGCTGAATGATGAGGGATGGCGCTCTTAATTGCAATGGCTGTGTCACGGTTTCCTCGTCCGTAATGTTTTTAAAGCGATTGCTTTGTTTCCCCATTCAAATGTTAAAGTAATGCAACAATTATTCAAGCAGTATAACAAACCCTTTTTGCATTTTGTCTAACATGTACTTTTTGAGCTGAATTCGCATTTTGTGATGAATGATGCAGAAGCGCTATTATAAAGATTTTTATTTTCAAAACAGCAACAATTTCAATGTATCCAATGGTAGTTAGGTTATAATTCAATTAAACCAAGTAAAAGAAAATTGTATCACAAAATTAATTTGTTAAAGGTTTTAATCTCACAACTTTTAGGTACATTAAGATGACAAAAAAAAAATGACAATTTTTCAGTTAAAAAGGGTTTACAATATCATTATCTCTTAATATTAGACAAAAACCAATATAGCACATACAATTGTTATATAATTTTTTATTTAGTATGAAAAACACTAAATGGTTAAAAAAAATTCCATACATTCAAACTGCTTCTATGAACTTGTTATTAATTATCTAATATTTGTAAAATAGGGAATTATATTAATTTGTTTTACAAGTTTCAACAAAAAGAAAGTTATCATTAATGCTTATTTGGAATAAAATGAATTCAAAAATAAAAGTCGATATCCATTGACTTTAATATCAAGCACAGCCTCTTATTAAAAACATTAAATATCTTTCAACAAGATCTATTTTGTAAAACTACGTTCTTGCATTGTTTTTCCATTGCGTTATGCCTCATTTTTTAAAGTCAGAGGAGTAGTAATAGGTGCAGTTATCGATTATTTTGTGAATAGCTTGTAAACTTACTTGTTAAAAATTTGTTGGAAAACGCAATTAAATTATCAGGTAAATATAACTTAATAATTGATTAGTATACATAGATTTAATTATGGACATTTTTTTAAAAAAAATTTAAAATGTTATGTATTGAATTTAGTGCAGAATTCTCGAAGTTTAATGAAAAGGAAGCAGGTTGTATTCAAGGCAGATTGCATAGATGAGCATTAATGCATTGACAGTATCCTCTTAGTAGTCTTGCATGTTTGTTTGCGAAGAAACATAAAGGAATTGCGTAGAAATTCTCGGGTGTTCTCGAGCGGTAGCGAGCAGGGTGCTTTGTACAAGTTTTTTACATTCCGAAGGTGTACACTTACGAACTGCGTTAAAAATTTTATGGTACGTACAATTACAATTGTAATAGCGCAAAATAATTTAATAAACAGCATATTTTGTTTAAAAAACTGGTATAATTTGCAAAAACTTTTATAAAAAATCAATATTAAATATTTTAACAGCGTGGTGAGACATTTTTTAAGGATATTGATGCAGAAGTTTTTTTTAATGACTATATATGTCAGAAACTATATATTTAAGAAAATAAAGAGCGGATTTCTTCCTTGCACCAGCTAATTCGTGATTCTGACGCAGTGTGCGTGGCTATACCAAATATTTCCCTTCATATTGCATTCTGCATACAGGTCAGTGCGTATACACATACGAGCTGTGTTATAATATGTGGAGGAATATCATTAACAAATTGAAGCGAGAAAAACATTATATATTTAAAATACTTTGTTTCAAAAACTGGTGTGATTTGCGAAAAAGCAATATTAAATATTTTTTATGTTATTACTATGACTTTTTCTAACCAGTTAAAGTTTTTGCCCCGGCGTGAACGTGTTAAAAAGATTGACACAGAAGTTATGTTTTTTGCTAACCACTGTGTATTAGAGCCATCCTTTAAAGAAGGCAATATCTTTCTTTCGACATTTTTGGTAAATAAATGTTATTTTTTATTGTATATTTGCTTGATTTTACATCATTGACTACAATGAAGCAGCATGAAATTGGAGCATATAAACAAAAAAAAATGAAAAAAATAATAGGAAAACAACAACAGGTAACCTATCAATATTTAACTGATTATTATTGAAACAGCACGGTGCAAGTTTAGTTTTTCAAATTGTCCCACTGTCCTTGTTCTGTACATTTCACTAAATGTATGTTGTTTTATTGCTTACTTATTGTTCTACTGTCTTTCTCCTGTCCATTTTACAAAATGTGTCGTATTTTATTGCTTACTTATTGACCTCTTGCTTTGTCCATTTTACTGTCCTCTTGCTTTGTCCATTTTACAAAATATATCTTATACGCTTGCTTGTTGCTTGTTACTTTCTCAGAAGCTTTTAGAACCTGCTATGCAGTGACCTTGCTGCACCCATTGACCTTCTTCCAGCTAGGAAGTAGTAAAACATTTTTTCCAGTCAGAGTTAACCCTTCCTTTGGAAGCTTTCCGATGAAGAAGTGAGGGCTCTTCTCGCCGAAGTTCGTCGATATTTTATTGAGTTCAGATTATAGAATACTTATCTTCATTGAATGTCCTTTTGGATGACTATATGTGTGGTGGAGGCCACTACAAAAAAAAATATTTTTAATAAGAGATTCAATAGATAAATAAAATTAGCGAAAATAGGTGTTACTCCATCCCGGACTACACAATGATAACTCAATCTGGAGAAGGCATTGTTATGCAGAAGTTTATGACTTCTGTCATTAACTATTATAATTGTGTAAGTTTTACGATAAATCATCTCATGGGATGCAAACATGTTTCATGAAAACATAATCCATGGAATTAATAGGAGCATTCAATTACATGAATTCCCCTGACTAACCACAGAAGACGCAATCAGGCCTACTGCATCCTGGCATCCTGTAAATCCATTCTTTTCCCAAATTCAGAAGGCATTAATAACTAGAAATTTATGACTTCTATTATTAAGTATTTCAATTGTTTCAGTTATATGGAAAATTATCTGTAGGTATAAGCATGCTTTATGAAAATATGTCAAAAAATTTACAGGAACATTCATTTACATGAAACCCCCTGACTATACACAGATGGTACTACTAAGCAAATTGTTTCTTGGCAGCCTTAATACATCATATTGTAGGTCATAGAATTTGCTACACTCTTGTGATTTTAAAAGAGTGCCACATACCTGTAAATTTTTGATAAAATTGTTTGCGTGAAAACGAATCCAATGTCTTCACCTTATTTCCACTAACATCTCAAGCAAGATCTACATACAATGCTCAAAACAATTAAGGGAATGCATGGTTTAAGCCATTTCGCCCCCAATGATTCCATTTGGTATCATCAGTTTCCGATTTTTTCCCCTCACTAAGTTGAGCTCGTACTTATTTATCGTTAGATGGAAGAATCATGTCTTTTGAAGGCATTAAATAATGCTTGTTTTAATTAAATGAAAATATGAAAAACATGGTAAAATAAAATTCGCTCCCAAAAACTTTTTTGAAGTGAATTGATTATAAATTATTTATGCTTGTATGCATAGAAGTCTAAAATTTGATATTACCCTTTTTTTACAATTAAAATTTTGAAAAAAATTAATGTTATATTTTATTCAAAAGTCATGATTCCAATTTTTGCGCTGCTTTTTGTTAAGATTTGCGGGTAAACAAAATTACGCAAATTGCTCCCCATTGTTTTGAGCAGTGTATATAATTAATGCATTCAATTTTTTTTTTACAATACAATTTACTCAGAATGTTTATCAGCAATAATGAAAAGGTTCGATTTTAAAGGATGAATAACTGTCGAAATAACCACTGATGGTTACTTTTTTTGAAAAGCTGTACCTCCAACTCCATTTCATAAAAAAATCACCATTAGTTGCGAATGGTCTAAACTAATCTTCAAAACAATGTTTTGTTTTTGAGTTTTACAAATTGTAATAAAGTTGAATTATTTATTTAAAAAAAATTCTGGAATACCCATCCCGCATGGAAGAATAGTACCTACATCTGAAACTAGTTTCTAACTTCAATATTCTTCGCATTCCGTACGTTTACACGAATGAATAGCGTATGATTATAAGAGTTCTCAGAATTGTCCGCCGCGTTATTGAAGTAAAATATTTTATAAAATATAAATTTTGTTTCAAAAAGTGGTGTTGAGAAAACCTTTTATAATTTTTTGGGGCACTTCTGGTTTCTTTTATTTATTTATGTGATGGTATGGAAGTATGTAACGACTTCAAAGAGATTAATACAGAGATTAGTGCTTTTTAAAAACTATGTGTTTAGGTGAGTTTTTAAATAAGGGCACATTTCTGACTTTGCACCATACTTTCGAAAGTTGTTCTTACTCTCAAGAATGTTACTTTCGTATTCTTAGTTAGAATTTGAAATAAACTAGTAATATCTACACATTGCCAGGGTAGCATGTTAGGTAGAATGTTGGACTGGTATCCCTCAATTTCCGAGTTCGAGCCCTGCCGATCGAAGACCCAAGTGTACGCTGATGGTGACGAGTACACGTTAAAGTCCGTCGTTAGAACAGTTCTCCAAGTTCCCGTATCTAATCGATACATTTGGGGGTGACAAACCAATTCCGGGATCCTCTATTTGGCCTCTGTCTCTAAAATTAGAAGGATTCGCTTATGGTTGGTAGTGCTGCCCTCTCTCGAAGAATCTGAGTCCTGAGTAGAAGACAAAACAAAGACAACGTGGTGTAGTGCTGCTCTCTATCGCGTTGCTGTCGAACAAGGAACAGGCAAAATGGACTCAAGTTATACCTTTCTAATAAGAAAAAATTAGACCCGGCGGATGAAATCGATTTTAAAAGGGAGGTACACAGATATATGTCTTATTTTAATTTTTTTAAATTCAAATTTAAAAAAAGAGGAGTAGGCTAAAAACAATTTCTTCACAATTTTTAAATTTGTATTAATTTTACTATATGTTCCTTCTTCCAGTTTAATTTTAAAGGCAGTCGTCTCATCAGTTTTTTGTTATAGGGTGAGCTGGCCGTCAGAAACAACGTAAAGGCAATTAAGAAAACCAAATCGAAGAAATTTTTTTACATTTATGAACAAGAGACATTAAATAGAATGGACTGCGCATTGGCAAACCAAGGCGCTCCCTTCATGGTCAATTGATGGGGTAAGATTTTACCTCATCACGCGGTAGCGACCAGGCGAGTTTTTTCGCAACGACTTGAACATATGAGGCCGACAATCCAATGTTATGAAAAATAAGTTGGGAAAGAAACAAAGAGAAATTGCTATTTCGGTGGAAAAGATTGCCTGTTTTAATTAAAAAAAAAGCTGAACATATTTTTCAGAGATATATTATCGTGGATCTGATCAATGCATTTGGCGCAAAAGGCTAATTCGAATTTTTACAGAATATTTGTTATCAAGAAAATAATCACTGACCTTTAAAATATCTTATAAAATTAATTAATTGAATCTAAGCATAGGTTTTTAGGAATAAATTACTATAAATATACCTATCTAAAAAATCTTAGCTGTTAAGTGTCACAGATCCTTTTCTAATTCCTGTTTACATTTTATAAACTGCACAAAAATCAGGCATCTAACAGAGATAAAACGAATGTTGTTGTTGTTGTGTGACCAATGCGAAATAAACGAATGGAAGCAAGTATTACTTATTGAACACAACGGCAAAACCCCCTTGAATTGGACATTGAATTGAGTCATCATTGCGGTTTGCCAGGCTAGTAGTCTTATCTGATTTTTAAGCCTGGCGACAATGAGGAACTTTCATGTATTTTTTTATTCTTTTAAAATAATCTCTATGCGATTCTAAGAACATCAACATAAATTTTAACTCAATCCGACCATTAGTTTATTTTTAATCAATTTTCAAAGATTGAGTCATAATTGCGGTTTGCCAGGCTAGTCTTATCTGATTTTCAAGCCTGGCGTAAATTGGCACAGTTCAAACGAAACGTTAGCGATGGGTTGCCATATGTTGCAACTTTTATCCTCTAGACGATTTTCATGTTGGGTACGTTTTTGAAAACTGTTTGACTATTGAATGAGCCCTGAGCAGTCCACTCTATTTATGTCGCTGTTATAAACGATCACGCCACAAGAGATCCAGCGGGAACAACTAACGAAATAATCGGGAAACGCATACGATTCACTTTAACATATCTCACATACAGTATAATGCGAGACACTTATTGATGTGCCAGACACGTTAGAACATAGTTGGGGGTCGAAATTTTTTTTTTAAATATAAAATGCATTTGTTTCTCCAAAGTGGTAACATGAAAATTGAAAAAGTATTTAGTCGTTACCTAGGTATTTTCAAATTGGGCCATCAGATCGCTCTTCTTTAAAGGAAATATGGAATGGAATTCCGAATTTCGTTTGAGAAAAATGTCAAATTTGAATAATATGATAATTATAAAAGTTAAATTGATTTATACCTTTAACGTCTAAAATAGTTAATTGCAAAGAGGAAGCTTATAAATTACAAAATGCTTATCAAAATCAATTTACACTTTGATGCATTGTTTAATCCAGTCCTTAATTATATGTTTTTTAATTTCGTTGAACTTATTTATCATGAAGACATATTTATGTATTAAAAATTCTGACATGGATTCAGAGTTCACCGTTTTTTATATTCTGTTTTAAAATCCCAAATTTCATAAAATAAAAACTATTCAACATGATAATGAATTTTTCCTTGTAAAACTACGAACTCCTCACTTATTTCACCGCTAAAAAAAGTGTAGAAATACAGTACGAAGCAACGTGTTTTCCAGGTCTAAATTGTCTGTTTAAACAACTAACGACGGAATCGAAACACAAACACGATTCACTAGTTTTGAATAATTTTTGACAGGCCAGAACCATTATGACCCCTGATTTTTCATTCCAATCTCACTCAGTGTGGAACAGATGACCGGAACGGTTCGTTAAAAAATCTATTAAAGTCTACTTCAATTTTTTAAAAAAGGAAAGTAGGCCAAAAGAATGTTTTAAAAATAAATAAAACCAATAGTAAAAATATTACCACGGGCTGTGAGGTGGGTTGTTAGTCTAGGGAACTTGATAATGACACCTCATTACATACAATAATGTTAACAAACTGTAGTTACACAGTTAGAAATAACATGTTTTCCAAGGTGGAAACAATTTAACTCGTAATTTAGTTAAGCCATATCTCACACACAATAACGCACGAGATATTTATTAATGTACTATAACCAATAAATTCAACAATATAAATTGTTGACTTTTTTTATTGTAAAAAATGTGTTTAATTCTCCGAATTGGTAACAATAAAACTCAAAAAACATTAAACATCGTTTCTAGTATTTCTAAATTCTGCCATCACATAACCCCCCTCCCTCCCCCCATTAAGATTTGTAATACAATGAATAGTAAGTTAAAATATTAAGAATTCCTTTTGAGAAAAATGATATCGTTAAATATTATGATATAGTTAAATATTATGATAATATTTAAAGTGTAAAATATATGAGAGGACGCTGATAATTTACAATCGACCAAAATATTGTAAACATATGGGGTTCCTGAGTAAATGTGTGCTTTAATATGCAATTCGTAGAAATAAATTATACACTTCATGTAATTTTTAAAGCGACTGCTAAAACCGGTGGACAAGAAAAAAAATTACAAAATTTCTGGCTTATGAAATGCCAACTCATAGCTGATACTTATGAAAATTTTTTGTTGATTGCTGATGCTATATAACTGACTACAACAGTTGACAACAACAACTTGCAACACTGACTAGCTGACTACAACAGTTAGACTGTGACACAAAGTTGGGATGTGATGAAAGTACAGTTTTGAATAGGATGTTAATCTGTGATTCTTTTTGTTTTCCGATTCAAATGATAAAGTAATTTAACAACTATTCAAATAATGTAAGTGACACTTTTGCATTTTGTCTCCCATATATACTTTTCGCTGAATACGCATTTTGTAATGAATGGTCCAGAAGCGCAATAAGATATTTTCATTTTCAAAACAGCAATAATTTCAATGTACCCAATGGTAGTTAAGTTATAATTCAATTTAACCAAGCAAAAAAATTGTATCAAAATTAATTTGTGAAAGGTTTTAATCTCATAACGCTAAGGTTCATTAGGGTAAGAAAAAATGCCAATTTTCAGCTAAAATTGGTTTAACACTGTAGTGGTGTCTCTTAATTTGAGATAATAACCAATATGGTAAATGATTTTTTTTTTAAATTTTATTAAGTGAAAGTTAAACACTAAATTTTGAATCATGCTTTGCCATATATTCATTATTGATTCTTTAAAATTGTTATAAATTATCTAATATTTTTTATAAAATTAAATCTTTTTTTACAAGTTTATGAAAAAAAAGTTATTATTAATTCTTATTTGGAATTATATGAATTAAAAAAAAATAAAAGTCGAATTTTATTATCAAGCACAGCCTGTTATTAAAAACAAAAATTATCTTTCAACAATATCTATTTTATAAAACGACGTTCTTTAATTACTTATGCATTGCATTATGCGGTTTTTTTTTTAAAGTAAGGGTCAGGGAATAAGTAAATTTTGCATTTATCGATTTTTTTTGTGAAAAGCCTATAATCCTTTTTGAAAATTTGCTTTGAAACGCAACTTAATTACCAAATAAATAGAACTTAATATTTTTTTAATAGTTAAGTTTAATTATCTGATACACCTAAAAAAATTAATTCACTAACGACAATATTTTAGTTTTACATAAATAATAAATATCTTTTTGAACGACATTTTAATTCAGTGCCAAACAACAAAAAAAGAAATACAAAAAGAATGAATTTGGACTTAGTCAAAAATAAATAACAAAAAGCAAGTGTCATTCAAATTATGGTTTTTTTGTATATAGCGCCCTCTATTGGCAATGTAATTGTGATTAAGCCGGCCTTTAACGTGCATACATACAATATTATTCTGGTTTGTTTTATTTTATATGAGCACTCAGTTTTTAATCGTCACAAAATCGGTTATATTCGTATTTATTTTTTTGGATTTATTCTTTGTTGTGATTGAAACTATATTTGTGTTGCCGAATTTAACTTTGAGATAAGTAATTCTCGTTATCTTCATAATTTAGAATTTTTTTTCCGTTATGCGTACAAATTTGATGTTTCAAAAATTTCGAATTTTGCTTATGTATTATCATTAATAGTAATTTTATTATGCAACAAACATTTTGATATTCCTACAGAAATCTTAATTTCTGATTTTTTTTAGAACCCCAAATTGCAAAAAAAAAAAAACCTATTTAACATGATAACAAACTTTTGCTTGTAAAACTACCATCTCGTTAAGTATAATCACGGTTAAAAAAAACTAGTTATGCAATTAGGTTAGGTATAAAATCTTGTTGCATTAGAACTACACGAAGGCTATTGGCGAAGTGCGTCGTATTTTAGAGCCACAGTCAAGGGACGAGCCGACACCTGAATAGGCACCCAACGCAACCGTTAAGGGCGACATCGTACGCAGCGTTAGGACCTTGAATTATATTTAACGTATACTCCCTTACACGGGGTATTATTCGTCTGACATTTTTTGCTGCACGCGCCGGACATTTCGCATGCAAGGCGAGTGTCTAAACGACTGAGCTTCCCAGCCCAGTTATGCAATTAAAGCTACCATATGACCTGTAACCGTTTTGTGCAAACAACTAACGACGGAATCTCAGCTTCTACTCGATTACTAGTTTCAATTTTAACATACTATCTCACATGTGTACTTGTGAGACTTTTTGAAGTTACCGCCGTATACCATCCTGGGCTTACCATTAAGAAATTTTTTAAATAAAAAAAATGTATTTCTTTGTCAAAGCTGGTATTCACAAAATTGCAAAACATTTGTAGATACTTAAGTATTTCCAAATTGTGCTTTCAGGTGGCGACCCTTTAAATGCAGATTTTCAATGCAACGCCTATAGTATTTTGATAAATTATTCCTTCACGTGGGATTTCACTTCATTGTTATTTTTTTTAACCTCCCCATTTTAATCGGTTTTTTAATCTCTTTTTCGATATTTTTTCTCTCTTCATTTATTTTCCTTTTTAATTTTTTTTTCATTTAGTTAGCGTTTGTGTAGCATTGCATCCCCTTCACAGTTTTTTGTTTAAGACATGTGACCACTTAACAAACACACACAGTGGAAAATGATCCTACAACTATATAATAATAATTGACCCATTTCTTTGCTTGGGATGTTATATCAGTGCTAATTGGAATGAACGCTTTTTTAAACGTCTTGGAATCTGGTATTGCTTTTTTATACTTGAAATTCTCTGTGCTTATAACTATTGTTTCTTAAGTATTCTTACAACAATCTTTATTCGACTTCAACGAATTTACTTTCTCTCATGCTTAATGTGTTTTAGATGGTATGATTTCCGGCAGAGCCAACGGAGCACCCCTCTTTAAGGGGCAACCTACAAATTTTGTCCAGAAACATTTATTCTTAATATATAACTGAACCCAAACTTAATTTTTAAATATGATGTAACAACAACAACAACAACAACAACAACAACAATAACAACAATAACAACAATAACAACAACAATAATAATAATAATAATAATAATAATAATAATAATAATAATAATATTGCACAAAAAAACAGACATTAATTTGAGGGGAAAACAAATACAAAAGTAATAATACAGTATACAGAACACCAAAGGTCACAAGGACCATATTGGCGAACTTAAAAAAAGTAAATAATGTAAACTTACAACCACAAAAAAAAAATTATATCACAAGTAAAAAAGTATTTTAATGGCTACAGAAGTGTCGGGGGTGAAAAGTTGACTATGAAATTGTCTTTAAGCTCGTGATTCATCAGTTAATTAAAAAAGTTATTGTTGTATAGATCATGCTTTCCCAGCAATTTATTGGTATTTTTCTTAAGAAACTAAAATTAAAAAGAAAAAAAACATGAATTCTTTCATAGAAAAATGTTCGGAGACTCCCAACTTTGCTGGTGCAAAGGGCCCCTAGAGTTGTAAATCGGGCCTTTTATATCCCCGTGTTCTAGTTTTAGAACTAAAAAAAATAATAAAAATAAATAAACATAAGTAACTCATGTCCTCCTTGAATGAGTTTTTTTAGTGTGTGTTATGGCACAAAAAAAGACCAGTATGCATTCCTTAACGGAGAAAGTAACGAATAATTTCTGTTCTTACTTTCGCTTATACAAAACATTAACAAAAAAAAAGTAATCCTTACTTTTTTTAAGTAACAAATTCAGAAAAATGATCTACAACTAATTTCGGCTTCTTTGTATAGCGTCCTCTCCTGGTAGTTTCATTGTGATCACACTGGGTGTTAACCCTTTATGTGGAACTGGGGACAAATATGACCCACGTTTTCAAGTTTTGCCCCTAATATTTGCAAGGGAGAAAGTAAAACATTTTTTTTTCTGTTGACTCTACATAATCAGATGTATAATCTTTGTTTTCCCTTAAAAAAAAAAGCCAAGTTTTTAAACTCTGACAGCGGTAGAATGGATGCCTTGCATTCCTGCATTTCGTCCATTAGAAATTAACTTTTTATAGAATTTTTTCAAAGAATGTAATTTTTCTTACTTATATATTTTTATATACGCATTGTTTATTGCATTCTCTAGTGCATTTACATATTTATTGATATTGTATTCGATCTTATTGTCCTTGTTTCCGGTGAAGGCTTTGTACTCAACATCTGTCATATCGGGTCACTGAAAATATTACAACAACCCTTATGTAGTAAAAGGTGCATGAAAGTGTAAAAATAAGTAGCGTTAGGTTATTTACTAACATGTTTGTTGTATCTAAAGGATGTTGTTAAGCGATTTGTTGTATTTTAATATTACATTGTTAAATCTGCGCCGTCTAGCGTAATTAGTACTTGAGTTGGCTACATCACAGATAACAACAAATGTTTGTCCTATGATGAGCAAATGTGAAACACACACTTCACAAATTTTAGATTTCTAGAATAAAAGTTGGTACTGAAGGAGGTAATGAAATTGATTGTAATCTTCCAGATCTTTGTATTTAAGATTATTTTCTTCATGCGTTTAATTTATGTGTTTCAAATACTTGGAATGGTGTTGAACACAAAACATGAAAGCCCTAAAATATTCTTTCAGAAAGCACAGTTTTTGATACTCTGTTTTAGAGAATCTCAAATTGCATAAAATAAAACTATTCATCATCGTAATGCATTTTTACTTGTAAAATTACCTGCTCATTACATATAATTATTGCTAAAAAAGTAGTAGTTACACAGTAAGAAATAACATGTGCTACAGGTCTGCAAGCATTCTGTGGAAACAGCTAACGGTGTAATCTGTTTACGGATACGATTAACTAGTTACAATTCCACATACTTCGCATGAATATGCGAAACATTCATTGATGTTTTTTGGTTCTTGTTTAAGCGCTTTTTATAGGAATTTTTTTAATATAAAAACTGTGTTTATTTCTGAAAAGTGGTAAAAATAAAATAAAAAAAATAATAACATTTTATCAATACTTTATTTTTTTTAAAAAAATTGTTCCATCAAATTGCGACCTTTAAAATGAAAATTTGGAATTCAATTAAAAGTTAGTTTAAATGTTCCGATTTCCGTTTAAGAAAATGACATAGTTAATTAATATGATAAAATGTAAAGTTAAATCGATTTGTTCTTTAACGTGTAAAATAATTCCTTGCAAACAGAAAGCTCATAAATTACACCCCAAAATGCTTATCAAAATCAGTTACACTATTTATGCGCAGTTTTGTCCAGTCCTCAATGACATGTTTTTGAATTTCGTAAAATATAATTATCATAAAGAGTTATAGTAATGTTTATGTATTAAATTTTTTATATGAATTCAGAATTTTGATATTCTGTTTTAAAAACAAAAAAATTTCAAAAAAGAAAAACTATTCAACATGAAAATTATTTTTTTTTCTTGAAAGACTTCCAAATCATTGCCTAATTCACTGCTAAAAAAAGTTTAGAAATACAGTAAGACGTAACATGTTTTCTGAATAACATGTTTCTGTAAACAGTCTGTCGAAAGAACTAACGACAGAATCTGTATACAAACACGACTACCTAGTTTCTAATTTAACATACCCCACACATTTTAATGCGAGATACTTTTAAAGTGTTCTTCAGCGGAATTAGATTTTTTTTGATATTACTTAAGAAATTTTTATTTTAAAGTACGTATTTGTTTCTCCAAAGTGGTAGCAACAAAATTGCAAAAAAATTGTCGTTACTTGACAATTTCTAAATTGGACCATCAGATGACGTTCTTTAAATGTTTATGCATTGCATTATGCGGGTTTTTTTTTTAAAATAAATAATATCAGGGGAAAAGTAAATTTTGCAGCCGTCGATTCTTTTGTGATAATCTTATTTTAAAAAATTATTTGAAACGCAAATAAATTATCATGTTTATAGAAGTTGGTAGTTTTAAATAGTCTAGTTTAATTACCAGACATATCTTATATATTAAAATTTATTTAACTGATAAAAATATTTTAGTGTTTTACTACTTATAATAAATACATCTTTGAATGTTATTTTAAATCATTGCAAAACAAAAGGAAGCTAAATACGCAAAGAATGAATTTAAACTTTGTCAAAAATAAATAACAAAATGCAAGTGTCTTTTAAATTACTTAAATATTTGTTAAATTACTTTAAAATTTGAAAGGAAAAGAAGAAAACACAGAATAACATGCTATTCGAAATCGCACTTTCAAAATTACTCAACGTTTTTGTGCCGCAGACTGTTGATAATAAGTTGCCGTTTCGCCTACAACGCATGCGCAATACCCGCATAAATGGTGAGTGACCGGTCTTTAAGCGCTAGCGCAAATTGATTTAATACTTAATTTTCTTTTCTGCATTTCGCATCCAGTATGTGTAATACATACCAATTGCGTTAAAACTTTTTAAAAGAATTCCTTCGTACAAAGACATTCTTATAAACATAATTTAGAAATAAAATATTTTGTTTGAAAAACTGGTATTAACAAGTGTTCATTGTATTGCAAAGGTATTTGATTTTAAATTATCGGCCCCATGCCGAAGCATAAGTTTGGAGCATATAAACAAAATATTTTTTTAAAAAAATAGGGAAACAGCAATAAATAACATTCCGTATTTAACAGATATTCAATGATCGTGCAATTTGTTAGATTTGTATTTTAGAATGCGACTAAATGTTAAGAGTTTTATCGAAAAAGTTGCAAAAAGCAGCAGCAATGCCAGCAACTTCTTAAAAACCATGTCATTTTTTTTTGAACAATTAATCAATGGTACAAGTCCGCTGCTTCGGTATCGATATTTCTGAAGTGCTTGAACATATACTAGCCCGATCGTGATAGCTCGGTCTTAAAGGGTTATTGTTCCACTGTCCATTTTACGAAATGCATATTATATTACATGCTTACTAATTGTTTATTTTTCAGAATAATTTAAACCTGCTACGCAGAACCCTTGAGGCACCCACTAACCATCTTCAAGCAAGAAATTTGTCCAGCATTATTCCCAGTCAGAGTTAATCCATTCAAGACAAGATTTCGATGAAGGAGTAAGGGCGCTTGCGCCGGCACTCTGTGGTTACTTTTCGACTTCAGGTTTCAGAACACTTATCCTTAGTCCTTTTGGATGACTATGTGTTGTAGAGGCCACTACAAAATTTATTTTTAATAATAGATTTATTAGATCAATAAAATAATTGAGCCTACTAACCAATGACGTAATCATGCAAACTGCTTCCTGACAGCCTGTAAATCCATGCTTTTCACGAATTCAGAAAGCAGTGTTCTGTAGAAGTTTATGACTTCGAATATTAAGTATTTCAATTGTTTCAGTTATTGTATAAATCATCTGTCGGGATGCAAGCATGCATCATGAATATCTAAGTCATGGAATTTGCCGGAGCTCTTCAACTACACGAATCCCAATTCGACCAACCGCAGATGTCAAAACTAGGCAAATTGTGTCTGGACAGCCTTAATACAACATATTGCAGGAGATATAATCTTTAACACTCTTGTGACTTTAAAAGAGCGCTGTCTAGGTTTGAAAATTTTAACAAAAATTCTTGCGTGAAAAAAGAATCAAATTACTTAGTTTATTTCTGCAAACCCCAAATATGCTTTGGCAATACTTACATGCATTAAACTTTTTTACAATAAAAGTCACTCAGAATGTTTATCAGCAATAATGAGATTATCGATTCTATAGGATGAATAACTGCTGAAATAATCATTGACGGTAACACGGGAAAAACCGATTGATTTTGTAGAGAAGTTTCCTTAGCAGGCCACTTTGGCGATGATAGAGAGTGATCGCCTAAACTTGTGTAAAGAAACCAGTTCCTAACACAGAGATCATGATTAAAGTAATAGAGTGACAGATCACGTGACCTCCTATGCTAATGACGGGACGCGTAAGGAGCTCCCAGAAGAGCCCCGGTGAAGCCAGTGTTGTAGGTCGCGTGATCTGCCACTCTAATACTTTAAATATACCTCTGTGGTTCCTAGCTACCAAGATTCAGGCGATTGACAATCCCGACGCTTGGACCAAGCAAAGAAGAAGGAGAGAAACCGGTTTTCTGCCGCCAATGTCTGCCCAGCAGACAACAGCGGGCGTCCGCCTAGTAAATCAATCGGTTCTTCCCGTGTACTCTTCAATTCAGTTTCACCATACCTCACACACATATACGTGCGAGATTTTTATTGATTTGTATTTATAAACTTTTTTTCATATTTGAGGACATTTTTTATTTTTTAAAAATTTCCTTAATTCTTCTAAGTGGTAACAATAAAATTAAAAAAAAATATCGCAACTAGTACATATTTATAATTAATGAAATTAGCAAGTGCAATGCAAGTGTAGCTCAATGAAGATTTTGAATACAATTAATAGTTAGTTAAAATAATCCAAATTTCGTTTGAGAAAAATGAAATATGTAATTAAATAATATGATAATATTTGAAGTTCAATCGATTTGTACCTTTTAAATTGTAAAATAATAAATTACTAACAAGAAGCTTATATATTACATCATGCCTACCAAAATATTGTAAACAATTGGGTCCTGAGCAAATGGGTGCTTTAATGCAAAATCTTTAAAATAAAATATTCAATGCATATATAATATTTTTTAAAGATATTGCTAAAACCAGTAGACACAAATAAAAGAATAAAAAATTTTGGCTTATGAAATGATAACTTATAGCCGATGCCTGTAAAAAAAAAAAAAAAAAGCGGATTTCTGATGCTATATAACAGCTGACTATAACAGCAAGTGTATGGCACAACGTTGGGACGTGTTGACAGTGCAGTTTTGAATAGGATGTTGTTCTGTGATTTATTTTGTTTCCCCATTCAAATTTTAAATATTTTAACAAATATTAAAAAATTTAACTGACACTTTAGCATTTTGTCTAACATTTATATTTTTGGCTGAGTTCGCATTTTGTGATGGGTGATCCAGAAATGCTATAACAGATATTTTCATTTTCAAAACAGCAATAATTTCAAAATATCAAAAGCTAGTTAGGTTATAATTTAACTTAACCATGTAACTGAAAATTGTATCACAATTTATTTGTTAAAGGTTTCAATCTCATAATGCTTAGATACATTGGGATGAGAAAAAATGCCAATTTTTCAGTTAAAATTGTTTTACAATATCATATCGTCTTTTAATTTTAGATAAAAACCAATATGGTATATGCAATTAAATTTTTTTTTAAGTATTTAAGCACTAAATGTGAGACATGCTTTGTCATATATTCAGTATTCATTCTTTGAACTTGTTATAAATTATCCAATATTTGTAAAAGAGGGAAATATATTGTTTTTATTTGTTTATATGCCTCGACAAAACTAAATGTATTATTAATGCTATTTTGGAATAAAATGAACTCAAAAAAGAATAATCTATATCCATCGGATTTGATTATCAAGCATAATCTGTTAATAAAAACATTATCTTTTAACAAGATCTTTTTTAGGACTCATCTGACCCTTTAATTGTTTAGAAGCATTGCATTAGGCGTTTTTTTTTAAATAAATTAAGTCAGGGAATAAGTAAATTTTCATTTAACGATTCTTTTGTGGAACGCTAGTAATCCTATTTGAAAAACTTGTTTTGAAATGCAATTAACTTATCAAGTAAATAGAACATATAATAGTATTGTTTTGAATAGTTCAGCTTAATTACCTGACACATTTTATAATACAATTTATTTACTAATAACGATATTTTGGTGTAACATAAATTTGAAACATCTTTTTGAATGACATTTTAAATCATTGAAAAACAAAAAAAAAAAAAGTGAAATACGAAAAGAACGTATATAGACTTATTCCAAAATAAATAACAAAATGCAAGTGACATTTAAATTCTTATATATTTGTTAAATTACTTTTAAATTTGAAAGTAAAAGAAGAAAACATTGAATAACATCCTGTTCAAAATCGCACTTTCAATACGACTCAACATAGTTGTGTTACAGACTGACTATGACAGTCAGCTGACAGTAGCATCAGCAATCCGCAGGGAAAAATGTTCAAATTAGTCAGGTCGCCAAGGGGGGGAACCCTGCACTGAGATGTTAAGTTTTTTTTATTGATGATTCTTATAGATTCGAGGGTGTAGATTACGAATCTGGAAGGTACTTTTTTGGTACCCTTGAGCATTTTCAGTTATTCAAGATGGCGTCTCCGCCATCTTGAATTTTGTAATCTTAATATTTGACGATCTATTCGACAAAAGTGAATAGTTTTTGTCTTTATAGATGCATTTAGTAATAAGGATTCACAATTATCAAGAAAATTCCAAAAATAAAAAATTCAAAATGGCGGAATCCGCCATATTGGATTTTTCACTTTTAATATTTTTGTTTTAAATTTAACCCAACAAAATATGTATATTTTAACTATATTTTTTATGCCTAGTTACTATACAACATTACTTTGAAGAAAATATAAAAAATCAAGATGGCGGCATCCGCCATATTGGATTTTTTCATCGTTTATATAAAGCGATCCATATGTCCTAAATTAAAAATTCTTTTTATTTTAGTTATATCTTATTTTTAGTTTCTATTTTAGTTTTAATATGTAGATTATTAATCTGGAAGATATTTTTTCGCTAGTTTTGAGTATTTTTTTAATATTCAAGATGGCGTCTTCCGCCATATTGGATTTTCTTCCTAATTCAATTTTTCGGGTTCTTTTAGGCCAAAATTAATAATTTTTTCTTTGATAGGTGCATTTTGTCATAAATAATTACTTAAAAATTCAAAAAATCCAAAATCAAGATGGCGGCTTCCGCCGTCTTGGATTTTTCACCTTCTAATATTACGTGATCCACTGGCTCGAAGTTAAAAATTCTTTCAGTTTTACTTGTATATTTTATTATAAAATGCTTTAAAATCATCATTAAGTTTTATTTTAACACTTAAAAAACCAAATTCAAGATGGCGGATTCCGCCATCTTGGATTTTTTACCATCTACTATTACGTGATCCATTGGTGCGAAATCAAAAATTCTTTCTACTTTAGTTGTATTTTTTTAGTAACAAATGGTTTAAACTACCTAAACGGGGAACACAATTGCAACATATCTGAATTTATGGCCATTCAAGATGGAATCTTTCTCATTATTAGATTTTTTATACCGTTATTATTAGGCGATCTATTAGCTCGAAATTAAAAATTATTTCTTTGTTAGGTATATTTTTACTACAGAATTATCGCTATGTCTTCTTCTAACTGAGTACAAATATGTTAACTCAAGGCCCAAGTTGCTTAGAGTTGCTGGCTTTAAAGTTATTCCGACAATCCTTTTTGGACCATGGCCCATGCTTTTATGTAGTTTCAATCCACTATTAATTTATTCAAAACTTCGGCATGTGTCGCATAACGTGATCTGATTTTTTAAAAAAAGTTCTTTAACACATTTTCGGGCATTTTCTCCATTTTTCTTAAATAAAATAATGCATATCATTTATAGTTTTGAGGACCAGATTCAAATAGATATTGTAGAATTGGCGAACAACTTCAATATGAAGGGACTAATATCCTGCTCTTCCGGCTCCCACGTATAACATCTTAAAGAAAACTGGTTGCAATAAACAGTTCACCGATGCTCTACTAATGTTGCGATTTGCACCCTCTATTTCTAAAACTGATCGAAGATCTCCGCTGCAGTTTGGCTGAGATTCCTCATATAAATCTATAAATCCCGCATGATTTATTTTGCAAGCATTCTTGAAGTCCTGAAGTTTTGGAAACTTCTTACCTTTCTGCATCTGTAGGACTCCTACAAACACACTATAGGCATGACGTTGGATAGACCCAATATTAACCCCACACAACCTATAAAACTTATCAACACGATGATTTTGCAAAGCCACCGTACAAAACTGATGATCCCAAGTAAATGGCAAACTCTTGACCAGCTATTAAGTGAATCCTTGGGCTTCTGCTAAAGATTTGATGTCATGGTTGTATCTGGATTCTGGATAAGAATTATAGGTATCATGTCTAACAGAGGTTGATACTTTACAGTAGTTTCAGGTTGAATCTGAAATTCATATTTTCGGCCAATTTAAGTATTTATTTAACTCTGGATGACGTTCTGAGAATGTCTTTGAAGAATTTGAAATATTTTTCTCCGTAGCATTATAAAGAGAGACTTTTCCATCACATAACAGTCTAAGCGGTAACTCTGTTATTAAAGAACATTCAATTGTCATATGCGGTTTATTTTTAAGATTACATTAACGATCTTTAGGTTGTAAGGAATGTTAGGTATGACTTTTGACATTTCTTCTTTCTTTTTTTGTTTCTTGAAACTGTATCCCTCTATTTTTCTAATAAATAGGTTACCACTTCCTATGGTTGAATACAGTCTTTCTTGCAGAGTTTTCTGAATGTTTATTAACTCTTGATTCCATATTCTTAGAATTGTGCCGCCAAACGAGATCTCAGCAATCCCAAAGCCATTACTTCGATTAATGAACTCCTCCTCTCTGCTATTACTTCGATTTACAAATTCCCTACCCACAAGATGTGAGGGGTATTGAGTAGAGCCCTCCATCCCTAATGATTGGGGTCTCTAGTATTGAGAGGATACAAGCTTACGCAATATTGCGTTTCGTAGTAGTGTAAGAGTAATCTTGTTTGAAAAGAGGAAGCATTTTATACGAGTAGGGCTCTTGTATAAGAGTCGCTTGCAGTCTGAAAAACTCATATTTTAGAATTGAGCATTTATTCAAGTAATTGTGCCTGATGAATAACAAAATATTTAAAATACTTAACTTAATATGGTGGAAAACATGTTTAATATTTTTCCATCAACATTCATGGTTTTAAAGTATTTCAAACACAATAAAGAAAAAAATTGAAAGAATTTTTAATTTCGCACCAATAGATCACGTAATATTAGATGGTAAAAAAATCCAAGATGGCGGAATCCGCCATCTTGAATTTGGCTTTCTAGGTGTTTAAATAAAACCTTATGACGATTTTAAAGCATTTTATAATAAACTATACAAGTAAAACTGAAAGAATTTTTAACTTCGAGCCAGTGGATCACGTAATATTAGAAGGTGAAAAATCCAAGATGGCGGAGGCCGCCATCTTGATTTTGGATTTTTTGAATTTTTAAGAAATTATTTACGACAAAATGCACCTATGAAAGAAAAAATTATTAATTTTGGCCGAAAAGAACCAGAAAAATTGAATTAGGAAGAAAAATCCAATATGGCGGAAGACGCCATCTTAAATATTAAAAAAAATACTCAAAACAAGCGAAAAAATATCTTCTAGATTAATAATCTACATATTAAAACTGAAATAGAAACTAAAATTAAGATATAACTAAAACAAAAATAATTTTTAATTTCGGACATATGGATCGCTTTATATAAACGGTGAAAAAATCCAATATGGCGGATGCCGCCATCTTGATTTTTTATATTTTCTTCAAAGTAATGTTGTATAGTAACTAGGTATAAAAAATATAGTTAAAATATACATATTTTGTTGGGTTAAATTTAAAACAAAATATTAAAAGTGAAAAATCCAATATGGTGGATTCCGCCATTTTGAATTTTTTATTTTTGGAATTTTCTTGATAATTGTGAATCCTTATTACTAAATGCATCTATAAAGACAAAAACTATTCACTTTTGTCGAATAGATCGTCAAATATTAAGATTACAAAATTCAAGATGGCGGAGACGCCATCTTGAATAACTAAAAATGCTCAAGGGTACCAAAAAAGTACCTTCCAGATTCGTAATCTACACCCTCGAATCTATAAGAATCATCAATAAAAAAAAATTAACCTCTCAGTGCAGGGTTCGGCCAAAAATCGGGGTTTGGCGACCTGACTAAATTACCCATCACGCATACACGTCATTCGCTGCAGTTTGCGAGTCAAATTTCAATATTTTTTTTGCAATTCGCATCCCGTACATTTACACATTCGGATTGCGTTTTTAATTGTTTCAGATATCGCAAAAGTTATAAGTATTAAAATTTATTTTTGTATAAAACAAATAATTTTTCGTTTAAAAACTGGTGTTAATGAGAAAACATTACTAAAAAAAATCAATATTAAATATTTGAGTTATATAGTGTTTGATATTGAGAAATATAGAGTTAGAGATATTGAAATATTGAGTGGAATATAGAGTTTTGGTATGCAATTATTTTCTTTACAGTTTATAGGGATTATACAGAAGTAGTTTCTTTTTTGCCGCAATGTATATGGGTCAAAAGAGGTTCTTCGAGATATTGCAGATTTCTATCCTTGCACCATATTTAGAAAGCAAATATAGTTTTCGATACTCATTATGTAGTGTATTAAAGTTTTATGCACTCATATAATTTAATGTTTTACAACAATATTATTTAAGGGCAAAATATCAACTAAACCATTTGAAACCTCATCTTAGCTTACACCTTTTATTTTTACAATAGAGTCGTCAATGAGTGGAATGCTTTTCCAGAATACGTCGTGTATGCGAAGAGAGTGGAAGATTTTAAGAAGAATCTCGATAGCTATTCCGGCAAAGGCAGGTAAACTGCAGTAACTTCCATAATGACTTGGACCATTGTTGCAGGCAATTCATTAGTCTAACAATTAAGAAAACATACTGGATTTTGTTTTTATTTCAGATCAAAAGTGGTACAACTCATGGTTGCGATTACTACAGTTTACCTGCCCACGGCAGTATTGAAAACTGGTAAGGAATTAGATACATTTTGGACCAACTTTCCTGGGCCCCTGGCCTGTTGTTGGTCGACAATTTTTGTGTTGGTATTTGTATTTGTCGTTTCTTGTGTCACATTTTTAAAAGTTAAGCTCTGTTAAAGTAAATTTAATTAAATACTAAATATGTTTAACCATGATTTTATTTTTAACCGGGATTTTATTTTTAAATGTATGTTTTCTATTAAAAATGACCTTCAATTAATTAAATAATTTATACAAGTATATTTTAAAGTTTTAAATGTGTTTGTACCACTTAAAATTTTCATCTCCCCTACTATACTTTAGTTTTTAAGAAAAACCTTCATTAAAAGGGGTATTTGTCATTATAGCTACTATAAACAAAAGAAAAGACATCTTTTATAAGTTCTATTGGTAAAAACAATTCAGATTCACTAATATTGGGTTCATTTTTGCCGAAATAATTGTTGTTTAATTCTCACCTGCGTTACAGTAGATAGAAAAAAAATTACGCATTTTTAAAAAAATATTTTTTACTTTGACTTACAAAGAAAGCAGCAACTCTTGCTTTGTGTAAGAGTTTCATTCCTATTAATTCAAATATTTGAGGGTTATATATTATTTGATGACGAATTCAAAATAAATGTTTTAAAATTTTAAATTCTCAATGTAATTCACCTTTTAATTTTAGAAATATTAATCTTCTACCTCCGTTGAGTAATTCCGTTTGAGTAAAATATTGCAAACAATTAGGCTTTCTGGGTAAAGAGGTGCTGAAATAAGCAATGTTTTACATTAAATTATTCATTTCTTATACTTTTTTAAAGCATTTTGCAATAACTTATGGACTCCAATAAAAACTCTATGTAATATTGACTTCCACATTCGGTCAAGGTCCTTCCGTGGCCGAGTGGTTAAGGCATTAGCCTCAGGATTCAGCCTTCTCAGGAGTGCGGGGGTTCGAATCCCACCTACTGCCAGTCATCCTATAAATCGGATATCTGTTCTGGGAAAGAGTAGGAAATCCAACTCGTGACGGATGGGTTCGAGTACACTGGACAAGACGTGCTCGTTGAATCTGTGGAGTCCGAAGTCCCGACGGCTTGAGCGTACGATGTCGCCCGAAGTTCCGTTGAATACCCTCTCAGGTGTCGAGCTCGTCGCTTGACCAAGTTTCTAAATTACGAGGCGTTAATGGCTGTGAAGCCCTTAATGGAGGATAGGAGGCAGCCAGAAACGATTACACTACCACTACATTCGGTCAAAAGTAGGAAGTCAGCGCCACCCCGGTGGCGCCATCGTTAGGACTCTAGCCTTTGGAGCTGCTGGGGTCGGGCTTGAATCCCGGTCAGGCATGGATGTTTGAGACCGTCAATAAATGTTGTTATTTGTCTAAGTGTTATTCCTTTCTTTGTGACTGTAAATATTCTTTCTGTGTCTGGTCCCACTTGACGAAAGCTTATAAGCGGTTCTCTTAACAAGCACACAAGCTGGAATATATATGTACCATACCATAGGGAGTCAGCTGTCGAGAGATGGCAAGCTAATTCAAATTTGTGGTGGAGTGGAGGTACACCATCAAGTGCACAGTTTTGTTTTCGACATAAGTTTCTGCTCCGGTTTGCATTTGTGGCAGTCCTCACCAAGCGCAACTTCAAAATTACATCCACGCTAGGTTGAATTGGTACTGCGCGTTAACGTTTATTTAACCTCATATGTTGTAATTTAAAATTTTCTTCAACAGGTATTGTAATAATAAGTTATCTATTGTGTATAATTATAAGTTGTCAATTGTGTATAATTATAAGTAACTATTGTAATTTTAAGCTGAAACACTGTTGTTACAATACGCGTTTTCTCCTGTCAACGAAACCACCATAAAATCAAATGATTTCAACATATGCAGTTTGGATTTGATGGTTAATGTTATTTCAATCACGAGTATCCATAACATAGATATTTGTTCTCAATAGATTAACCAATCACCCCTTACCACACTGAAAACAGAGTTACCATGCACCTCAAATCTAAATAGATGAGGTGCATTTATAAAAGATTTGAAAACATATAAAAAAAATTATATTTAAATAAAAATGGTGCGTTTGTAATTAGTTAGTTTCGTTGATTGGTAAAAATATTAAATAAATGAGTAATATCTAAATAGCACTTTATATGTAGTTTTTGTCAGTTTTTCAATTGTTTTATATCTCATCATTTTTCAAATCAAATTTCAAATTACATCCGTCCTAATATTGACCTTTAAATTTCAAAAACAGTTTTCCGCAATTCGTGCTGGAAGTACAAAAGTATCAATTTTAATTTTTAAATATTTTTGCTATACGTATTTATAGTAAATAGTGAATACTTGCAGAAATATTAAAAATCTAAAAATTATTAATAACTAAAATGATTGGCATCATCAGCACTACTGTCCGTTATATGACGCCACCTTTCATAAGTATTTGCAAAAGCTTTTAATATATTCGAGAATACTATTAATGACAAATATTTTATTTTATTTTAAAAATTTATTCAACCTTCAAAGATTACAGTTATTAAGTTGGTTACGAAAGTATTATTAATTCCATTCATTCAATTTTGAATAAGATCGTTAGAAGGGCAAGAAATACAACTATAATAAACTCATTTTTCAAACAAATGTATCGTAAGAAATAAATTACTATAATTTTATCGAAAAAAATTGGAATTATATTTCTATCCTTTAAAAAACTTGTTAACAAATGGCGTCTCTTTGTCAAATTTCTGTCACTGCTACTGCACAAGTTTTTTACACAGTAGAAAAAAGCAATTCAATTACAGGCACAACAGCCAATAATGGTAACTTTTTAAAGCCAATATAAACTATTTTTATTAATTTGTAAAATAGAAAATTGACTATTAATTAACTTCTTAATTTATTTGCAGTTCGAATAGTAATAAAATATTTATAAATAACAAAAACTTCCTTATAGTACTACACTAAAAATAGCAATGTAAATTAAATCTAACCTGTTTTTTTATCCTCAAAATAGATAATACCTTGTCACTGTCTTAGTAAGCAAATAATGAAAAATTCAAGAATAATATTGAGCGACGTTTTATTACGACATTCCAAAGTAATTTTTGAAGAAAAAATTGATTTAAAAATTACTTTTAAATAAAGTTTTTCATGAAATTGTTGATAAAGCATCAAGGATTAAAATAACTTAAATTTACACTTTAATGTCCAAATCAAAAGCAATTCAACAATAGACTATGCGCAGTTATAAGTCCAGATTTACAGACGGACAATAAGTATGTTCCATGGGTTTCCGAGGGGGGTTGACAGATAGACATCGACAGCGTATCATCACCTATTTTTTCTATTTATTATAATTCTTTCGAATTAAAAAAAAGTAAATTTGGTTTAAAGCTACTCAGCAATCAGTGTGTTTTAAATTTTATTATATGTAAAACTGCCCTTTTATTAAAAAAACTTAACAATCCCCTAAAAAAAATTAAGTTATACATCATCAAAAGGCGTAAACTAATTTTAAATTCAATGTACGTCACATATATTTTAATGCGAGGTACGTTGTTGAATTACAAACCAATTAATTCATCCATTAATTCAGTTCATTATGAAATTTTTTTTAGTTCATTGAACAACCAGCTCGGTAGATTCTTTAACCTACCAGTCATACAGTTTTCACAGTAACTAGTCGAGGACATAGAGTTAGAATAAGTAGAGAGCGTGTCAATGGAAATCTCTCATTCACAGCTTGATACTACCATTAAAACCGTTCGACCGAGTCACGTGTTTTAGGACTGTGATATTTGGCGTTGATCCAAGGTCAACCGCCAGATTGGATTGCCGCTCTGGTAAAATTTCTCCCTTTTTGGCGCTCTTGGTAAAAATCATAGTTCTTTTACGTCTGTGGAGTTTTTTTTTTAAATTGCAATCCACTTGTTTGTGACAGTTGTTTTAATTTTTTCTTCTACATTTATATAAAAATAGGTCCATAGAAACATGTGAGTTAAGAAAACTTATAAATTTAATTGTGGGAACTATGATTATTTTTAATGGGATTGGCTATCGTGCAAGTAAAAAAATACAATATTAGCACTTTAGTTTAAATAAATTTAGATTTACACGGTGTTTTACGCATTAATTTTAACTATTTTTTACGAATATATGAAAAAATAACAAAACGGAATAGTTGATGAAGATTTTCGTGCCTCTTCCCGTACCCTCTTTCAAATATTGATCGTGGCATTCTATTTTTAAATTTTGTGTTTAATAAGTTCATATTTTTTGATCGAAACAAATTAATAAAAAAGAACTAATTGCTCCAAAGAAAAATGTTTTATTTAAATGACCTATAGGTCGGCAGTTATTTTGGCGATACTCGGACCCAAACCTGGGACCTTCCGCATGCAAGGCGAACAGTTGAAAAAAAAATAACAATAATTTTTAGAGCATGATTTAGAAATCAATCAAACCCATGTCTGCGTTCTTTTTTATAAATTTATTAATTGCATTTATTGAAAAAATATGTACTAAGCTATTTTAGATACTCGGTCCTAAACCTGGGACCTTCCGCGTGCAAGGCGAACAGTTGAAAAAAAAAAATAACAATAATTCTTCGAGCATAATTAAGAAATCAATCAAACCCATGTCTGCGTTCTTTCTTATAAATTTATTAATTGCATTTATAAAAAAAAATATGTACTAAGCAATTTTAGTACTTAGCATTCTGGTTCAATTTAATCAAAAGAGTATTATTGTATTTACAATAAATGTAAAAAATTTCACCAAAACAGAGCCGTTCAAAGCACAACCAATTAAACAAAATACTTTTATAAATATTATACTAAAATATATATACAAATAACAGTAGATACAAGTAAAACAAAGTTCACCCCTTACATTAATGAATTGAAAAAAATTAAAATATGCAGGTAGCGATATTGGAGATAACGATGTTAGAAATCTAAATTACCAAAAAAAATCTAAATTTTTACATCAGAAATATCGAAATTCAAAATATATATATATATTCAAAACAGGAAACTGTACCTGGAGGAAATTGAAAATAAATGTCCGATATACTCATTATAATTTTATAGTTGAAAATAAGATATAAAAATAAATATTGTGTTACTTAAATAACTTTTTAATTTAATAATAGCATTTAAATACTGATTTTGTAAATCGAAACTACCAAATTAAATAGATCAAAATAAAAAGATATAATTAAACCATAAATTCTTATCTCAAAAATTAAATTTCAAAAATAATAATAATAATAATAAATGCAAGAAATATAAGGAAACATTCAATTTAAACCGATTCCAACGCACACTTATATCAAAGATTGTTATTAGTTTCGATTCCCAAAATAACGCCAATGGACCGCCAAGTGAATTTCGAAAAATAAAAGTCATGAAAAACAAAAAAAATACGTAATTATCTGACTTTTTATTGATAATGATTATTAAACAAAGCCTATATTTTTATTTTTACATGTAGTTGATAAGAGCAAATCGTATTTAATAACATAATACATCGAATATTATTTTAAAAACCTTGATAAGCGATATACTTTTTGATTTTATTTATTAATTTATTTCTATTTCAATGATGAAAGTTTATAAAAATCTTTCCAATTAAGTGTAAAAGGTCCTCCTTTAAAAATTATTTCCTTATAGCCATATGCACAGCAATAATGTAAATGTACCATTTTTAGTGTATTTCGCTTGAGCAGACGACGATTTCCCAGCTGTGGCCCATAGAAAAAAACTCTCGGTTTTCTACTAGAAGTCCATGAGTCACGTGGCCTCCAGTGTGACGCATAGTCTCGCTCTTCGTTTTCGCCCTCTAGTTCTTATCCTAACTCTATGATCGAGGAGCTTTGGTGGAGGTTCCTGATTGGCATTGGGTCTGGTGATGCAGTTCATCTGAGTTCTAAAACGTTGGTACTATGACACAGAGGGAAACACATTGAGCATGAGAGGATCATTGTTGATAAGAATACATGACAAAATAATTATTCAATTGAAATGAGCCCAGAGAATTTCTAGTCAAAGAACCTGGCTTAAATACTTTCTTTACTATAAAAATGTTTTGATAGCCCAAAGTGATAACAAAATTTTTTTAAAAACATTTTGTCTTTACTTAATATTTCTTAATTCTGCCATCAGATGGCACCCCTTTAAAAGAAGATTTATTAAAACATTCCGAATTCCGGTGGAGAAAAATTATATGGGTAGTAAAATAATATGATGATAACTAAATTTAAATTAAAGATATTCTGGCTGCGGTTTAACTCATTTTTTCCCCGATAAAACTCCAAATTTAGTCTCATAACTTTAAATCAGCGCCACCTGACCGCCGGTCGAAAAGGGATAAGCGGGTCTCCTATCAAGCACACAAGCCGGAAGATATATGTACCCACCCCTGTTCAATGCTACATGATCTCTTAATAAATGGTATGACAAATGACAGTAATTGCGCCCTCTACATGGGAAGAGTGTAGGCTTTTTAGCCCATTACCCCGCTCGCCAGAAAAGACAGTTAAAGCCCTCGATTCTCTTTGACTTCAGAGAAGTCAGAGAGAATCGAGGGCTTTAGGACAAAGAAGATATACAAAGAAGGACACCACAAACACATAGACAAATAACAACATTTATTGACAAACACAATGCACAAACATCCATGTCTCTACCGGGATTCGAACCCGAGCCCAGCAGCTCCAAAGGCTAGCACTCTAACCATTGTGCCGGCGAGCCGACCTTAATAATCTAAAACATTTAACTGGTAACTATAAAATTTAACTTATCTCACGTACTTTTATTGATCAATATTGTACAATGCGTTTGTAACTGTCCACGAATGCACCATAAAACCAACGTGTGTGTGTAGTTTGGAATTGATGCTTATTGATGTTTCAACCACAAGAAACCGTGTTTCAAACATTTATATTTGCCCTCAATCATAAGACTACCCAATTACCCCTTACCACATTGCAAAGTGCCGCCAATACCTACATGTTACAATAACCATGCACTTCACATTTATCATACGACGTGCATTTTTGAATTGCAAATAAGGAAATTGCAATAAAGGTCAGAAAAGTTAAAATCTATAATAAAAGTTATTTTTTAATATTGTAAATAATTTTTTTACAATTGTTGAAAGAAATTGTAACATTTTTAAATAAACAAGTAATATATACAAAGCATTTTAAAGGAAATTTTACTCTGTGTTTAAATAGCATTCAAGATTATACATACCTCATTTTTCAAATCAGGATTTCAAGTTAAATACATCACAATATTGATCTTTGAACTTCGCTGTCACTACATCCCCACAGAAAGATCTTCTTTTGCGCCAGAATACGGAATTGCTGGCGATGGACTCCAAGTCTGCCAATCCCAGTTCGAGCCAAGGTGGCTCTCAACTTCCCTCATCGTCTGCAAAATCCTTGAACGAGGGACGAAGCGAACCTCGAGATGTCTGCATACGCAGGCTTGAGGGCTTTCATCCTGCTGATTGAAGCCAAGTGTGAGCTGTTAGAGACTCTCAAACCAGAAGAAGAGCAGTCCCGCTGCTTCACAACAAGGGCCGGATTTAATGATTTGCCGCCGCTGTCACAATATTATCTCCCTTCGGGAAAAGGTAACTGGTTAACTGCAAAATAGGTGAAATATACTGCTTAAAATATTAAAAAAACAAATTAGAATCATCTATGTTCCTGTACACACTAATTCGAAAGTGAAATAGGCAACTTTTTAAAACTTTACTATTTTTTTTAACTTCGAAATCTGGGAAGAAGGGGTAAAGTGGTCTCTCAAGGACTACGAAAAATTAGAACTATATACATATATACGTTTACGGTTCCCTTATTAATGTAAAGTATTCGTTTTCGTTTGGAAAACAAATGTAATGTTATTGCATAGGTACTTGATTTTACATTATTGGCCAAATGCCGAAGCATAAGTTCGGAGTATATAAACAAAAGATGGAAAAATAACAATAAGGAACATTTAATATTTAACTGGATATTATTGATCATGCATTTTGTTAGTTTTGCTATTCAATAAGCCATTATAGCCACACCTTATAATAAAATTTATTTAACTAGCAACGATAGTTTAGCTTTAAATAAATTAAAT
Organism: Hylyphantes graminicola; assembly: GCA_023701765.1. Lineage (NCBI taxonomy): Eukaryota > Metazoa > Arthropoda > Arachnida > Araneae > Linyphiidae > Hylyphantes > Hylyphantes graminicola. The sequence continues at coordinate 16,709,987 of CM043112.1, forward strand.
AAGAAATGTATTTTTGAATGACATTTTAAATCGGTGGCAAACAGAAAAAAGCGAAATACGAAAAGAATGAATTTGGACTTAGTCAAAAATAAATAACAAAATGCAAAGTGCCATTTAAATTACTTTAATTATTTGTTAAATTACTTTAAAATATAGTTATTTGGAAACAAATAGTACTTAATATAGACAAGGTAGCTGCAAAATAAAGTTATATTTTTTGATTTACTAATAAATGAGTTTTATCATAAGATACGTAAGAATAAAAAAATAAATAAAGATGTTAAAATTTTACATAAAACTTACATAAAAGTCGTCTGAAATTGTGAAATAAAATTTATACAATTCGGAAAACAGAATTACTTTTTAAAGTGATGCACAATATTGAAATCTAACTTTGAACAACATTGAAATCTAACATGCTATTTTAGTTAAAAAAAATAAATTAAAATTAAAATATTATTCACCCAGAAGGAATTGAGAATGAACAATTCCTTCGATCCTTAAAATTGTTTCACAATCCTTCTTTAAATATTATTTTAAAGATTTTAACACAATATCATAATCGACTATGCACTTCCACCGGTTTTTTGGCCATCATAACATGGCCTCGCGGTTGCAGTGAGGGCTTCACCGATGTTAACTACCCTTTACTCATTCTCCATGCATGGCTTTAGATGACATTTCTCTCACTGCGTCTGCTTGAGTGCGCGATCCCAATCGGCGCGGTTTTTTATTTATGAGACTAATCACCGAACTTTTCGATCACAACTTGTACTGAGTGATCCAAAAGTCAGTACAAACTTTAAAATTGAATAATTCGAAAGCAAACAACGACGGAATCTGAACTAAAATACGATTAACTACTTTCAATTTTAACACACTACCTCATATGTAAAAGCGAGATAGTTCTTAAATGTGTTTCTTTTGCCAAGACAGTTATCAGAAAAATGTATATATATATTCATTAAAAAAATTTATTTCTTTGTCTTAGTTGGTATTTACAAAATTGCAAAACAATTTTCGTTACGTAAGTCTTTCCAAATTGTGCCATCAGATGGCGACCCTTTAAATGCAGATTTGGAATGGAATGCCGAGTTTTTTAAAAAAAATATTTTCATGACTTATTCCTTCACATGTGATTATACATTATTGTTTTGATTTTTTTTACCCTTCCCATTTTAATCGGATTTTTATCTCGCTTTCGATATTTTCCCTTCTTCATGTATTTAACTTTTTTTTTAAATTTATATTTTATTTGATTTGGTTAGCATTTGCGTAGCATTGCATATCCCCTCCACATTTTTTTTTAATTTTCGGACGCGTAACCACGTAACAAACACACACAGAAGAAAAAGATCCTATAACTGTCTAATATTTAACCCATTCCTTTGCTGGGAATGTTTTAACAGTGCGAATTGGAATGAGCTCTTTTTTAAAGGTCTTAGAATCTGGCATTGCTGGACTTTTGACTTGAACTACTCTGTGCTTATAACTAATGTTTCTTAAGTATTCTTACAACAATCCTTATTCCACTTTAACGAATTTACGATCTTTCATGCTCAATGTGTTCCTGTATAACTAGGTATGATTTCCGGCAGAGCAAACGGAGCACATGCCCATGGCCTTCTCTTTAAATTGCCCCCAAATTTTGCTCATGAACATTTACTCTCAATTTATAACTGAACCAAAACTTAATTTTTAAATATGATGCATGCAAAAAATATAATAATAATAATAATAATAATAATAATAATAATAATAATAATAATAATAATAATAATAATAATAATAATAATAATCATAATCATAATCATAATCATAATAATAATAATAATAATAATAATAATAATAATAATAATAATAATAATAATAATAATAATAATAATAATAATAATAATAATAATAATAATAATAATTTTATTGCACAGAAAATAACAGACATTAATTTGAGGGGGAAAACAAATAGGGTAGAATAACCAGTGAATGAACGTTTATGACGTCAAGTTCGCCAGTGAATGAACACCAGGATATAATGAACAGGACAACCAACCATTGTCAGATAGCTTCCTACTACATGGGAGGAAGTCAGTGTTGCCAATCCATATAGTGGAATGATCATAGAGTTAGAATAAGGAGAGAGCGCAATAATGCAAATATCCCATTCAACTGCTGATCCTAACATTAAAACCGTTCCACACACGTCACGTGCTTTAGGGCTGTGGTATTTGGCGTTGATCCAAAGTCAACCACAAGATGGGATTGTCGCTCTGTTAAATTTCTCCCTTTTTGGCACCTGGTAAAAATCGTAGCTCTTTTACTCGGTCTGTGACGTATTTTAATCGAGCCATTCTATTTAATTTTTTTGTTTAATTTGATTAACATGAGACACGCAGCTTTTATATTTTTTTATGGAAACAAAAGGAATAATAAAGAATTAATTGATCCAAAGCAAAATATTCCATTTAAACGAGTTCCTAGTAAATTTAGTATTGATGGAAAGTTTTCAAAACTTTATTGCGAAATAACATTTTTCTTGTCAGATAATATAATTCCAATTTTAAACTGCCTGAACTGCCCTTTTTAAACTGCCCTTTTCACTGCCTGAAATAATTGTAACATCTGAGCCAGAGTCAGAGTGTATACCCAGATCGGAATGTAGATCAAGGGAAAGTTTACTAACCTCATCAGACTCATCGGCAGGTACTACCTTTGAGTCTGTTGGAGCGTTGTCAGCGATGTCGTTGCTGACCTGCATCGGAGTTTCCTCCTCGACAGCGTCTGTTTGCGGCTTTTCCACCGGAGATGTGACGGTGGAGCTAGGGGTAGGGCTCGCTGTGCCAATTAGCTTGCAAAGCCCTTTGCCGAAAGCACCGCAGAACAGCTCGTTGTTATGCTGCCTTATGAAGGTGGCCGCCTTCTCCGGAACTTCGAGCACCCACCTCATATATGTGGGTGCCTTGTCCTTTGAAAGAACCCTCCAGCCAGCTGTGGACAGGCCAGGGTTCTGTTTGGCCAACCTTTTGAGGAGGATAGATTGGTCGGTAAGCCCATGGTTCTTAGTTTTGAAAATAAGCTTGTAGGGCTTTGGGAGCTCCGCGGCATCAAGGGTTTTGACAGCTGTGTCAATGCTGCCAAACTTCCTGCCATTGATGGATTTGAGGAGCTCCACCGCATCCGCTCCGATGCAGTGCATGATGAGCGCACCGTTGGACAGAGCAGCGTTGCTGAAGCGAGGCTCGTGTCCTTCAGCTGCATCATCGATGAGGACGTCCAGCTCATTCTGTAAGTTGAACGCCTCTGATGTTGATAGCAAACGCTCCGGGAAACCTTCCAGAATGATTGCCATCTTTTTCGTGGCAGCAGCTTCTGCAAAGGATCCAGAGGCCCGTTCCAGGTTTTGCAGCTTTACAGGTGCGCCAGGTGATGGGGTTGAAGCAGAGTTCGCAGGCTTTCGCTGACGCTTCTGCCCACGGAACCTCTTCTTTTTTTCCTCCATCTTAGGATCTGTAACAGATACAGAAACATTAGAACCTGGCCCCGAAGGGGCCAGGTTCTAATGTTTCTGTACAGGGACGAAGTGCCGGGACCGAAAAGGTCCCCAGCACGGTTAGGGGTGTTGATGGCCTGGTCCGAGGACTGACCACCTGACTTTACAGCAGAGTCCATAGATTCATGCTGGGTTAGTGTAGAGCTTGAAAGCTCGGTTGAGTCAGATCCCGATTTTGCTCAAGGTGTCTGACGGTTTATTATTTTTTTTTGTTTTTATTTTTACCCATATTTTTTTTTTGTTTTCAACTGGGAGCAATTAACTGTCACTGTCTACCTGAGCTCAAAGATGTAGGACAGAAGGCTACGTACAACGAAGGGTCGCCACTCCCCCCGAGGTTGACCGTTAGAGACACACTTAACCCCTGTGCCCAGAGCACCAAATGTGCCAGATACTTCAGCACGGTCAACACCTTGTATTTTGGGTTGCCGTTCACACCAAGGTAGCAGAAACCATGCCAGTGACAAGCCCAAAAAGCCAGCGCATAGTGGCAGTCCCCCCGATGTTTAGGTCTGTTGGCAAAAAGATGCCAACACCTTATTGGGGTGCCAGTGAGCCCGCCAGCACGAATGCCGACAGCAGCTACACCCGCAAGACTGCGCTTATAGCAACGGCCAATCGGACCCACCTCCAGCACGGATCCCCCCTCCAAGATGCTATGCCATGGCAGAATTTAGGCACCCTCCTCATTTGGTCCTATATAGGCACCATCCGGGCTTTGGGTCCGGCATAGGGGCCAGGCAAGCCCTACAGAACAGTAGGAACGGCCGACCTATGGCTGAGGAATTGTTACTCATTTAGCACCACCCGGGATGCACGTGTAGCTTGAGGTACGCTACGGACGCGAGTAACACTACAACCCATTTGGAACCATACTTTCGAAGGTTGTTTTAAACAAGGATATTTGTTCTTAATCTCATGAATACTCACTTTTTTCCACACTACATTCGACATTTATAGCTTTCGTTATGTTATAACAACAAACACCTCATATTTTTACATTTAAAGAATGTTTTTATACAAATTTTTTTATTTGAATTGGAATTATTAATTACCATTTCGGAGATCGGAGATCGAAATAACTATACTAAGTATCGATGCTAAGCATCCTTACTTCTCCATCTAAGATGCAACAAAGTGGGAGAGCGTTTGTGATTTCTAAAAGTAAACTAAATGTATATGTGTAAAATGTGTAAATGTAAAGTGTGTTGTAAAGTAACTTTCGTTGACTTAGTTAAAATTTTAAATAATCTTGTAATATCTACACAGGGCCAGGACAGAATGATTGGTAGAGTGTTGGACTGGCATCCCTAAGGCTGCGAGTTCGAGCCCTGCCGGCCATGTATACGCTGATGGTGACTATTGCACGTTAAAGTTCTTCGTTTTCACAGTTCTCCAAGTTCCCATACCTAATCCATACACCGTGACAAACAAATTCTGGGATCCTCTGGTTGGCCCCTGTCTCTAAAATTAGAAGGAACCTCTTATGGTTGGTAATGTTGCCCTCTCTCGAAGAATCTGAGTCCTGAATAGAAGACAAAACAGAGACAACGTGGTGCAGTGCTGCTCTCTATCGCGTTGCTGATGTCGAAAAAGGAACAGGCAAAATGGTCTCTAGTTATACCTTTCTAATAAAAAAAATCGATCCTACGGATAAAATCGATTTTAAAGGGAGGTACAGGCATATGTCTTCATTTTAAATTTTTAAAATTCTTTCAAATTAAAAAAAAAGAGGAGTAGGCTAAAAAAAATTCTTTACAATTGTTAAATTTGTAATAATGTAACTATATGTTCCTCTTTTCAATTTAATTTTTATAGGCAGTCGTCGCATCAGTTTATTGTTACAGGGTTCGCTGTCCGTCAGAAACAACATAAAGGCAATTAATAAAACCAAATCGAAGACAACGTTTTACATTTATAAACATGAGATATTAAATAGAATGGACTGCGCATTGGCAAACCTAAAGGCGCTCCCTTCATGGTCATTTGATGGGGTAAGATTTTACCTCATCACGTGATTGCGACCAGGTGAGTTTTTTCACAACGACTTGAACATATGAGGCCTACAATCTAGTCTTATGAAAAATAAGTTGGGAAAGAAACAGATGAATTGTTATTTCGGTGAAAAAGATTGCTATTTTGAGCAGCTGTTTTAATAAACAAAAAGCTAAACATATTTTTATAGATACATTATCGTGGGTCTGATCAATGCATTTGGTGCAAAAGGCTAACTTTAATTGTAACATAATATTTGTTACCAAAAAAATATTCCCTGACCTTCAAAATAGCTTATAGAATAATTTAGTCTAATCAAAGTAGGGTCAAGTGGGGTAAGTGTGATAGGGTTTCTGCATTTTTCATTAAGAAAATTCGTTCTCTGCTTCAAGTAAATTCCAAATCCTAAAATTGGTAGTGAATAATAAAAGAAACATACATATGTAGAAAAAAATTATATGTTTGAATTCCTATTTTAAGTGTACAAAATTTGCATTTCAAAATCCATTGCTGTTTTATCACACTTATCCCACATAGAAAGACCCACATAAAAAGAAGACAGTTGCACTTAAATTCAAAAGCTCAAAACTTTCTTTAAACAAAAAATAAGGTCAATATTTCTTTTTAGTTTAATTATAAGTGGTCTAATGTTATATATTGCAAACTTTCAGATTTTTAGAATGATTTCCAAAGTTACAAGAGCTGTTTATCACACTTACCCCACTCTAGGAGGATAGAAAGACTAGGAGTAGTCATGTGGCTTTCGGCGTGAAGCCAAAAAGTTTTCCCCTCCCTCTTGGGAGAAAGGGACCTTTATCTACCCCACTTTTACATGGTGTTCTATGGGAAAATTTACGATTTTTCATTTTAAATGAAAAAAATGTGATCACGTTATGGAAAACGAATACACATATGTATATTCCTCATATGCTCAGTAGATATACATGTATTATTTAAAATACAATAACAAATAAACACCCAAAACTAGGCGGTATTAGTATTATTTCTTCTGGAAATCTTTAAATTGTTTTGTTATAACTTAATTTTTTTTTAATCTTCTATTAAATTTTAAAAAAACTACTGTTCATCATTAAACGTTTAATATTTTTGATAGAAGAGATTTTAAGCATTTATTTTTTAACATTAATTAAAATTGTTTAATAAAAAGAACGTATATGGTAGTTATATGAATCAAATATAATAATCAGATTACTTTATTTCGCATTTCATATGCAACTTAAATAAAAGTTCTGTTATATATTCGTTAAATAATATGTTCAATCAAAAATAATAACTTTTAATGATAAACAGCAGATTTTTAAGAATTAATAAAAGATTTTTTTTAAAAATCCAATTAATAATGAAATAATTTTAAGATTTCCAGAGGAACCAATATTAATATCGTCTAGTTTTGAGTGTTTATCTGTTATTGTATTTTAAATAATGCATGTATATCTACTGAGCATATTAGAAATATACATATGTGTATTCGTTTTTCATAATGCGATCACATTTTTTTCATTTAAAACGAAAAATCGTAAATTCTCCCATAGAACCCCATGTTAACTAGGGGTAGATAAAGATAGCTGCCTTCCCCCGGATCCCCTCCACCTCTGGCTTCACTCAGTTCCCGTACGTTTGAATCCGCGTGACTGCTCCTGTTCTTTCTATCCTCCTAGACCCCACTTGACCCTATAGGTTTTTAGGAATAAATTACTATTAACATACCCATCTAAACAATCTTACCTGTTGAGTGTCGCAGATCCTTTTGTAATTTCTGCTTACATTTTATTAACTGCACAAAAATGAGGCATCTAACAGAGATAAAACGAATGTTGTTGTTGTCATGTGACCAATGCGAAATAAAACGAATGGAAGCAAATATTACTTATTGAACACAACGGCAAACCCCCCTTGACTTAGACATTGAATCGAGTCATCATTGTGGTTTGCCGGGCTAGTTCATATCTGATTTTCAAGCCTGGCGACAATTGGCACAGTTCAAACGAAACGTTAGCGATGGGTTGCCATTGTTGCAACCTTTCTCCACTTGGCGATTTTCATGTTGGGTACGTTTTTGGTAACTGCTTGACTATTGAATGAGCACTGAGCAGTCCATTCTATTCATGTCGCTGTTATAACCGATCACACCGTAAGAGATTCTGCGGAAACAACTAAAGAAAGAATCGGGAAACGCATACGATTCACTTTAACATATCTCACATACATTATCATGCGAGACACTTATTGATATCTTTAATGTGCAGGAAGATAATGGTTTTTTTCCGAATTTAATTTTTTTTAATGTAAAATGCCTTTGTTTCTCCAAAGTGGTAACATTTAAATTGAAAAAATATTTAGTTGTTACCTAAGTATTTTCATATTGGGCCATCAGATAGCGCCCCTTTAAAGGAAATATAGAATGGAATTCCGAATTCCGTTTGAGAAAAATTACATATTTGAATACTATGATAATAATAAAAGTTATATTGATTTATAACTTTAACGTATAAAATAATTATTTATAAAGAGGAAGCTTATCAAAATCAATTTACACTTCGTTGCATTGTTTAATCCAGTCCTTAATTATATGTTTTTGAATATCGTTGAACTTATTTATCATGAAGAGTAATACATATTTATGTATTAAGTAACCTATATTAAAAGTTCAGAGATATGAATTCAGAGTTCACCGTTTTTGATATTCTGTTTTAAAATCCCTAATTTCATAAAATAAAAACTATTCATAACATGATAATGAATTTTTTCTTGCAAAACTATCAACTCCTTACCAAATTCACCTCTAAAAAAATGTAGAAAAACAGTACGAAGTGATATGTTTTCTAGGTCTAAACAATCTGTGGAAACAACTAACGACGGGATCGAAACACAAACTCGATTAACTAGTTTTGAATAATTTTTGATTGGCCAGAACACTGAGTCCTGATCTTTTTATTCCAATCTCATTCCAGTTTTACAAAACTCTTTTCTGTCCGGAACGAATGACCGGACCGGTTCGTTCCAAAATCTAAGAATGTCGATCTGCTTTCGATACTTTGATATCTGTTTGGCCTTTTAAAAATGGTCGGAACTCCTCATTCAAAAATCGGGAATTGTCGGATTCCGATCATCTCTTTCCAAACATGTCATGTGTATTTTTCGATGCACTTTTAGTGTATTTTAAATTGTAGTACCCTATCAGTCCGGAAAGGATGACCGGACGGTTTGTTTCAAAATCCGAGACTCTCGGTCAGACTGCTAAATTTTTTTTTTTTAATTTTTGACTTGCATGAACGTTATTATATCTCGATCTTCTCGTTTCAGTATATAGTGTTTATTTTCTTTGTACTTTTACTGTACTTTCAAATGTAGTACCTTTTCGGCGAAGAACGGATGACCGGAAAGGTTTCTTTAAAAAATCTAGGAATGTCTAATTCAAATTTTTTAAAAAAGAAAGTAGGCCAAGTGAATTTTTTAAAAATAAATAAATAAAACTAATATTAAAAATTATAAATAATTTGGAGTTCAGTTAAAAACGGTATTTTTAAATCTCTCAAACACCATCTGAAGTATCTAGAATATCAAAGGGTACATTTTTTCAAAAAAAAAAAATAATAATCCGAATGAGCTTTTTTATTTGACAAGTATAAGCATTATTACCTTCTGTTGTTAGGTAGGTTGTTAGTCTAGGGAACTTGATAATGACGCAAAGATAATAACAAACAGAAAAAACTACCACCTCATAACATATAATCTTTGTTTAAAAAAAAACTGTAGTTAATTAGAAATAACATGTTTTACTGACTTCTGCTGCTAACTCACTGTGCTGGGAAATGACCTGCCTCCTCAGATGTATGGGTGGAAGATTGAGAACAACTGCCTGGCCCCCGTGCACAGCACCGTGTTAGCAGCAGCACCTGACGATATTTTGAAAAGGATTTTCTGCCGATGCACGAAAGACTGTGCAAGCTCAAAGTGCAGCTGCAAAAAAGCAAGCCTTAAATGTTCCTCAGCATGCCAAAATTGCCAGGGGACTTGACTGAATGGGGTCTCTCAAGTTGACTCCGAAGATGAAGAAGAACAGGAGGATAATTTGACTGTTTTTTCCACTGGGGTTCGAATAAAATGAAATAGATAAAATATATTATGAAAACAGATGAAATATTAAAGTAACAGCGTGCCTACAAAATGAGTTTCTGTGTTATTTAGAATTTCAGCATAGAATAAGTGCACATAAGAGGGATTGTCAGTCCCATATAGAGCTAATGCCTTAGTTTCGGAATTACAACTTCCGCAGGTGTATTGCTTTGCCATGTTAGCCCTTTTTGCTAAGGTACGGGAGTCAACATAGCATCGAAATGAAGCAAATTTTAAACGAAAATGTTATCTAGTTATTTAATTAGATAATTTTGAAATTTTAAAATGCCAAAAATATACAGCAGATGGCGCCACTATTTTAAACTTATTAATTATTAATTAAATAACAGGATGTTATTTTCGTTCAATTTTGTGTTAAAATGATGTTGTGATGATTCTAATACCTTGTGAAAAGTTACCTCCCAACTAGTCCAAACAAAGTTATGAAGTCAAAAATTGTGCTCCAAAACTTTCTCTCTAGATCTCGTCGTTGCCTGGACTAATCCCACAAGGCTTAACAAAATCAGTTTCATTTTGATGCATAGTTTTTTCCAGTCCTTAAAGATGTGTTTTGAATTTCGTTAAAAATAATTATCACGAAGAGTCATAGTAATATTTATGTATTCTTCTTGCGCGTCCCGTCGTTAGCATTGGAGGTCACGTGATCTGCCGCTCTATTACTGTAACTATGATCTCTATGGTAGGAACTGGTTTCCTTATGCAAGTTTAGGCGATCACTCGCTCTCATCGCCAAAGTGACCTGCTAAGGAAACTTCTCTACAAAATCAATCGGTTTTTCCCGTGTACTCTTCAAAAAGCTTCACGTCATTTGAGCGGCATTCACGGTGAGCCCTTTGAAGAAGATCATAGAATTCATCTTTATCCTAATCTCTCTTGTCCTCTGGAGAGGGGGGGGGGGGACATGGGCACAGATAATTGAGATATTGTGTGTTTTCCCCTGGTGCGTAGTCAACAAATTCTCTCATTTACCGGTTTAAAATTCTATAATCATACCAAATTATAAAATGAACGTTCATTTTTCCTCATATATTTTAAAAATCTTCTTTAACAATATTTTATTGTAATTTTTCATTGAAACAATGGGCGTTTTCCACTGTCAGCGAATGCACCACAAAACAAACGTGTGTAGTTTGGATTTGATGGTTACTGTTCTTTCAATCACAAGTATCCGTGTTTCACACATTTATATTTGCCCCACCCAATTACCCCTTACCACATTGCAAAAAGTGACGTCAATTCCTTCATGTTACAATACCATGCACCTCGCATTTAGCACATGAGATGCATTTTTGCATTTAAGAAAAATGGTAATGATAATGATTCGGAAGAATTAAAAATATTTATAAAAATTATTTTTAAGTAAAAAGTGGAGCTATTGTAAATATTTTTTTATTATCGTTGCAATGGTAAAATTTTTAACAAGTAATATATAAAAGGCATTATAAAGGAAATTTTACTCGGTTTTTGAAGGCCGTAGTGAATTGGAGAAATAAACTGACACAGGTTTTTTGTTGTAAACAAAACGAATACCTTTATTGTAAAAAAAAAACCATGTATATATATATCAAGTAAAATCTATAGCGACACCTGGCGCAGATAAAATGAAACAAATAAATTTGCATGTTACCAGTCTTTGGTGATGCCAACAAACTCCCCCCTGGGAAGATGCAAAATTAACGCAGCGAAATTAGGCATCTTTAATCAGTGTAATTTGATCTAGAGTCCACAATAGTTTGGTTTCAGGAACTGCTTTAGTACAAAAGTCTGCTAACATTTTATCAGTAGTGTAGTGAATTAACTTTATTTTATTATTCTCAATGAGATCTCGAATGAAATGAAATTTTAAACCAACATGTCTACTTTTAACAGAAGACTTAGCAGCTTTGCACCAATATATTGCGGTTTTATTATTACAATGTATTTCAATAGGATACTTACATATTTTGAACAATTTAACTCTTATAATAAATTACAAATCCAAATCAGATTCGTAGTAGCATCAACAATTGCAAAATGTTCAAATTCACAAGTGGACATTCCTACCGATTTTTGTTTATTTGCATTCCAAATGTTGACATCACTCAGATTTCGATGATTGCAAGGTCGTAAGATATGCGTGAGTGTAGTAGGTTTTCGAAAAAGTAAGACGTTGAAGTTAGTTAAGCGATCCGAAGAATAGAGTTTGTTTTAAAAATAAGTCTTTACGATTGTGTTTTAAAGATTAAATTACGATAAGACTTTTACGATTACATTATTGCAGAAGTGGGATATAATATCCATATACGCCGCCAACGATAACGAAGTACGTAGACTGACGGTTTGAAAACGATAAAGTGATTCAAAATCGGACAGCAACGAACGACGAACAGGTACGGACTTAATGAAAAGTTTCTTAAATCTACGTTAAATACGTTTACGTTTTGAAGAAATGGCTTATTTAGGGAAATATAAGAAATGCCATTTGTTAGAATTGGCGACTGAATGAGGTGAAGCAGTTGATCAAAGTATGAAAAACGATTGTTTACGAAAATTGATTGAAAAATCGCCAAATTATGACGAAGAATATGTCAAAGCGATGTTGGATCGGTTTGTTGAGAAAGAAAACGAACGTAAGGAAGAAGAAAAGCAGCGAAATGGAAAGCGAAAGACAAGAGCGAATGGAAATCCAACGAATAGAAAACGAAAGCATGCGATTGAAATACGAAGAAAGAGAGAGAGCGTGTGAGTTAGAAGAGCTAAGAATTGCTAACAGTGGATAAACAAAGAAAATAAATCTAGGACGTGGTTTTAATTGCTGCTTTAGTACAAAAGTCTGCTAACATTTTATCAGTAGTACAGTGAATTAACTTTATTTTATTATTCTCAATGAGATCTCGAATGAAATGAAATTTTAAGCCAACATGTCTACTTTTAACAGAAGACTTAGCAGCCTTGCACCAATCTATTGCGGTTTTATTATCACAATGTATTTCAATAGGATAGCTTACATATTTTGAACAATTTTACTCTTCTATTAAATTACAAATCCAAATCAGATTCGTAGTAGCATCAGCAATTGCAAAAAGTTCAACTTCACAAGTGGACATTCCTAACGATTTTTGTTTATTTGCTATAAACCGAATAACGATTTGCAGAAATTAATTTGTGGATTTGATCTCAAGGAATCGGGAAAAAAGTTTGTATTTGGTTCTTTTCGAGCGCCAAGCGCGGAGGGCTAAAATAGCTCAAGAAGAGTGGGTTCGCCATTTATTAGGTATCTTCCTACCTCTATAGCAAACACGAAGGGAAATGGCCAAGTTTCTATAGGCTCGCTGCCCGTATCGCTTCTTCTGCAGTGATATTTTCATCCGCGATTCGTTTTCGAAATGGCTCGTTTTCATCCCTGTTAAATGGATCGCACACCTCACCCCACTTTTCCCTCTAGCATAATACAGACTCCCCTTAATGTTTTCACCATGTGATGAATATTTTTCTACACTCCGTGCAACCTGACTTGGGCAAAAACAAAGAGGCCTAGGGGAAAACGCGATTGGCTCACTAGTTGTAAATTCTTTTAAAGTAATATTTACATACATAATTATCTGAATACAATTTAACCGAAATACACTTTTGATCGGGTAAAATTGTCAAATTTTCTCAAATAATATTCAAATCTGTTAGACCTTAAATGAAATTAATGCTTTAAACATGTTTTCTGGATGGATCTACAAATAATTTATGGAACTCTTTACATCCGTGAAAGGATCTTCTCCATAGCATATTTCTATTTACCCAAATTAGGTTGGCAAGGAGTGTAGTGCGATTCCCATACCCAATCAGTACCTCAGGGGGTGATAGGCCAATTCTGGAACCCTCTGGTTGGCATCCGGGTCTCTAAAATTAGAAGGATCTATTACTGTTGGCTGGTGTTGTCCTCTATCGCATTGTTTTTGGGCGAGGGAGTATACAAAACAGAGTAGTACACAAAACAGAGACAACGTGTGTAGAGCCGATCTCTATTTCGTAGCTGTCGAATACCGAACAGGTGTAGCAGACTCGAACAAGGAACTCACGCAGTCGGGTTGTACGAGAGGGGCGTGGTGGTGGGGTCGACCAATCTATTGCGCATAAGAAAGCAATTGATAATGAATTTATGCTTGTAAAGCTGCTAAGTCATTACATGCAATCATTGTCAAAAGAGTAGTTACACGGGAAAAAATCGCAGTTTTCCAGGTCTGTAAACATTCTGCGGAAACAACTAACGATGGAATCTGGAAATGTACACGATTAACTCTGTTAAATATTTACATGTCTCACATATATTATCACGCGAGACATTTATTGATGCTTTTATCTATTGTTTTCCGATGCTTGCAAGTTTGACCTTTTTTTTAAAACGAATGTATTTGTTTCTACAAAGTGGTAACCTTAAAATTGAAAATATTTTGTCATTGCCTAAGTATTTCCAAATTGGGCCATCAGATAGCGCTAATTTAAATGAAATACGGAATGGAATTCCGAATTTCGTTTGAGAAAATTTTCATATTCGAATATTATGATAATAATAAAAGTTAAATTGATTCATACCTTTAACGTCTAAAATAATTAATTACAAATACGAAGCTTATAAATTACATCCCAAAATGCTTTCAAAATCAATTTACACATTAATGCATTGTTTAATATCCTTACCTAATTCACCGCTAAAAAAAAAGTGTAGATATACAGTACGAAGTAACATGTTTTCTAGGTCAAAATTGTCTGTGGTAACAACCAACGACGGAATCGAAACGCAAACTATTATTAGAACTAGTAACTAGTTTTATATTTTTATTAACTAGTTTTAAATAATTTTTGACTGGACAGAACATTGACTCCTGATCTTTTTATTCCAGTATTGCAAAATCCTTTTCAGTCCGGAACTGATGACCGGACCGGTTCGTTTCACAAAATCCGGGAATGTCGGTCTGATTTCGATACATTTATCTCTGTTCGGCCCATAAAAAATGGTCGGAACTACTCATCCGAAAATCAAGAAATGTCTTATTCCTATCATCTCTTTCCAGTAATGTAATGTATATTTTTCGATGCACTTTTAGTGTATTTTAAATTATAGTACCCTATCGGTCCGGAAAGGATGACCGGACGTTTTTTTCAAAATCCGAGACTCTCGGTCAGACTGCTAAATGTATATTAAACTTTTGACTTGCAAGAATATTATTATATCACGATCTTCTCGTTTCAGTATCTAGTGTATATTATCGGTGTACTTTTACTGAAAACTTTTACTGATCTTAAAAAAAATCATGTTTTTCAAAGACAATCTTTCTTGAAGATGTTTTTATAGTAGTGTAAAAAGTTTTTTTTTTCTATTTTTTGCTGTAGAGTTACATTATTTTTGAACTTGATATAAGAAAATAGAATTTATAATTATGACTTGGCATATTTTTTTCTTCTAAAAACCATTTTTAATCCTTAAAACTTAGTGATCGTTATTTACCCGGAAAGAGAGTGATCCATAATTCCCCCATGTGACCCTATATTTTGCGAAAACTTTTATATAGCAATGTAAAATATTTTAGCTGTTTACAATGACAATTTCTAACCAGTATAAAGAGTGTGGTACATGCGTTAATTTTTTTTTTGTTAACCACTATGTATTTGAGTCATTCCTCAAAAGAATTAACATATTTTCCTTTCGCCATTTTTGGTAAACAAATGTTATTTTTATTTCATAGGTGCTTGATTTTACTTCATTGGCCCACATGCCGAAGCAAAAGTTTGGAGCACATAAACAAAAGATGAAAAACAATAAGAAAACAACAATAGGGAACATATAAATATTGAACTGATTTTTATTGACTATGCATTTTGCTAGTTTTGTTTTTCAATTTGTCCCACTGTCCTTGTTTTATTCATTTTACAAAATGTTTCTTATATTATATGCTTGCTAATTGTTTTTTCTTTCTACGAATCTTAGAGAAATTGTTATGCAGGGCACCCATTGACCATCTTCAGGCAAGACATTTGTAAACCGTTGTTTCTTTGTCAGAGTTAAACCCTCCTTTGGAAGCTTTCCTATGAAGACTTCGCGCCGAAGCTCGTCGATTATTTTTTTTTTTCAGGTCTAAGAATACTTATCTTCATTGCATGTCCTTTTGTGTGTCTTTGTGTACCCGAGACCACTACAAAGAAAAATCTTTTAAATGATAGATTCAATAGATAAATAAAATTATTGAAAATAGGTGTTACCCTACCCCGACTGCCCACCGATGACGCGATCATTCAAACTGCATCCTGACTCTATGTAAATCCATGCTTTTCATAAATTCAGAAGACATTGTTATGTAGAAGTTTATGACTTCTATTACTAAGTATTTCAATTGTTTCAGAAGGAAAATTATCTGTAGGGATAAGCATGCGCGTCATGAAAATATGTCATAAAATTTACATCAACGTTCATTTACATGAACCTCCCTGACTAAACACAGATGGTACTACTAGGCAAATTGTTTCTTGACAGCCTTAATACATCATATTGTAGATCAAAAAAATCTGTAACTCTCTTATGACTTTAAAAGAGCGCTACCTATATATAAAAAATTTGATAAAATTTTTTGTGCGAAAATATAATAAAATGACTTCATCTTATTTCCGCAAGCACCAAATATTCTTAGACAATACTTATATAATGCATTCGATTATTTGACAATACAATTTGCTCAGCTTGATCAGCAATAACGAAAAGGCTCGATTTCAAAGGATGAACAACTGTCGACATAACCACAGATGGTAACTTTTTTTTTTGCATAGCCATACCACCAACTTCATTTCATAAAAGAATTACGAATATTTCCAAAGGGTCTAAACTGATTTTTAGTACAATCAGGGTTGCTACACTTTTTGGTAAAAGAAAGTCAAGGACTATTGAAGGACTTTTCAAGGATATATTTCTCCATTTTCAAGGACAGTATATTCGAACATGCAACACCTAAATTTCACGATAGTTTTTAATAATACATTTAGAAACGAATAAGAGATCTTTAACTTTCATATAAACTTATACATGTGTTTTAAAATAATCATTTAAATATAAAAAAAAATCCATCTAAAATCACTTGTTCTGCCTTCTTGGAGTATGCATAACAATAAATCAAAAAATAAAATATGCACTGATTCACGTTGAAAAAGTGTTTTTAATGAAGCTAAAATTAACATTTGCGACAGCCTTATAAGAGGACAAAGCCAAAAAATTAAGCACTTTCAAGACCTTGAAAATCAATGTTTTTTTTTTTTTCAAGGACTGTGGCAACCTTGAAAATGTGTTTGTTTTTCGAGTTATATTTTCAAAGTATTTAAATAAGAAAATGCAAATACATTTTTGAAATTAAATTTTCGGGTTTTAGTTACGAAATTAGTAATATAGAAACATATGTTCGATTTTATAGGTAGAAATAATTGTAAAATTATTCAAAAAAAAATTCCGGAATGATAATTAGATATACTGCATTTACAAATATAACAAGATAGTCCAGTAAATCTGTCGTGAAAAACGGGGGATACCTAACAAAAGATCAAGTAGTTCTGATTTTTGGATATATTATGTGTAATGGAAGTCAAATTAAGAATCCAAGTTTGTGACCTTGGGGCGCCGCCGCTCGCTGCCCCCAAGGTCAAACGTCGGACAATTTTTAGTCTTGCAGATTTTCTCCTTAAAGGGTTGGTTTTACAACAAAGTGATGACTACAAGAATTAAAGAGGGATAAATATGCTACAATTTGAGTCCATGTAGGTGTTTTTAAACCTAATAGTACCTGAGATACAGCTCCTCAAAGTTAGTGTAAATTGCGAAAAAATTGTTTTTTTTAATTTGGCAATGTTTTTTCTGCAAAAGATTTTTTTAATAGCAAGGTTATTACAGTTTAATTGATTTGTTCACGTTACCATAAGGTAATTTAAGATTTCAGAATTTTTTTTATATAAGTTTGTGACCTTGGGGCTTCGCCGCTGGCTGCGCCCAAAACTCAAAAATCAGACATGTCACAGTTTTTTCAGATTTACTCCCTGAAGGTTAGGTTTTACAACACAATAATGAATAAAACAATTAAAGAGGGATAAATATGCTACAGTTTTGAGTGCATGATGGTGTTTTTGAGCCGAATAGTTCCAGAGATACAGCTCCTCAAAGTTCGTGTAAATTGCGAAAAAATTGTATTTTCAAAATTTAGCAATTTTTTTTTCAAAGGATTTATTTATTCGCAAGGTTATTACCTTTTAATTGATTTGTAAACTTTACCTTAGGGTTTTTTATGGTATCGTTTGCTTTTCTGTGCTTGCGTTCCATTTTCAAGATCAAGACAATTCTTGCCACCGCCACGCGCCCCAAATGGAAAATTTGTATAAATCGCTCCCCAACATTCACTAAACTTGTTTTAGAAATTGGAGTGTCATATTGGTATGACGTAACCTTATAGGGGTCGGGTAGTTTTAATTTTTGAACATGTTTTATATATTGGAAGTCTAATTAAGAATTCAAGTTTTTGGCCTAGGGGCACTGTCGCAATCTACGCCAAATCAGAAAAACGATGAAATTTTCGTAATTATTTAGTTTTTCTCGATTTACTCTCGGAAAAGTTGGTTCTACAAAAAAAAATAAGCAGTTATTACCTACATTCTCTCCGAGAACAAACTAATTACTCGATCCCTGTGTGGACGGTCATTATGTCGTTTAAGTTTGTGATACTTTTTAAATTTTTGTTGTCTTACAAGAGTCTAGTTCTATCTTCGAAAATGACTTTTTAATCTAGAAGTCCTTTGATTTCTTAATGAGACAAAATGTGCATGCTCATGTAATCGGTTACCAAAAAAGAGTATGTTCAGTGCATGTGCCTTTAGACTTGTAAAACGAAGGAATTAACAACTATGTACAAAAAACATTATTCACTGGTCTTGAACCAGGAGCATTAAACACAATTAGGTTCATCTACCTAACTAGAAAACCCCTTTCATTTTTCTGTGCAGAAATCTCTGTAAATCATTGCCTTGTTGTAGAGCTGGCAAACGCCATATATTTGATTCATTAAAAAAAATTAGTAACCTCGGATAAATTGACATTCTATCTAACTTGAATTTTGTAATTTTAATTCTAATAATCATGAAATAAAAACGAGTTTGCTATCAGCAACCTAGCTTTATACCAACCCCATTCGAGAGGATTTTTTCTTGCCCTAACAGTTTTGTACCTGAAAATACAATCGTAAGGCATGAAACAGTGCTGCATTATTGCAAGTGAAACAACAGTTTAAACAATTAGCTTGACCTTGGGGCGCACCCAACGGCGGCGCCCCAAGTAGCATATTTATCCTGTTACTGTTATTTTTACTACCGTTATATTTATCCTGAACTGTAGCATATTTATCCCTCTTTAATTGTTTTATTCATTATTGTGTTGTAAAACCAAACCTTCAGGGAGTAAATCTGAAAAAACTGTGAAATGTCCTACTTTTGACTTTGGGGCGCAGCCAGCAGCGGCGCCCCAAGGTCACAAACTTGGATTCTTAATTAGACTTCCAAAATATAAAATACATCCAAAAATTAACACTATCCGACCCCGTAAAGTAACTCCTTATTTTTTACAACAGGTTTACTGGATGTTAGGGCGCGATATATCTAAATTTTCCATTTGGGGCGCGCTGTGGCTAGGCTTTCCTTGATCTTAAAAATGAAACACAAACATAAAAAAACTCCGAAACCTTAAATTACCCTATGGTAACGTGAAAAAATCAATTAAACTGTAATAACCTTGCTATTAAATAAATCTTTTGCAGAAAAAAATTGCTAAATTTTGAAAAACACAAATTTTTCGCAATTTTCACTAACTTTGAGGAGCTGTATCTCAGGAACTATTAGGGTTAAAAACACCAACATGCACTCAAATTGTAGCATATTTATCCCTCTTTAATTGTTGCATTCATCATTTTGTTGAAAAACCAACCGTTTAAGGAGAAAATCTGCAAAAACTAAAAAATGACCGACGTTTGACCTTGGGGAGCAGCGAGCGGCGGCGCCCCAAGGTCACAAACTTGGATTTTTAATTAGACCTCTATTACATATAACATATCCAAAAATCAGAACTACTTGACCTTTTGTATACCAAAATATTTTATTTTACTGGACTACAATGTGTGGAAACAATTTTAACTCGTTTTTTAGCTTAGCCTTATCTCACATACAATCACATGCGAGATAATTATTGTTTTCCAATTAAAATTTTTGCGAAAAGTTGAAGACTTTTTTTATTATAAGAAATTTGTTCATTTCTCCAAATTGGTAACAATAAATTAAAAAAAAAAAACAATTATCGTTACTAGTATTTCTAAATATTGCCATTGGATAGCGCCCCCATAAATGAAGATTCGGAATGCAATTTATAGAGAGTTAAAATATTCCGAATTCCTTTTAAGAAAAACGACATACTTAAATAACAAGATAATGTTTGAAGTTAAATAGATTTGTACCATTAAAGTGTAAAATAATAATAAGAGAAAGCTTATAAATTACATACCATCATGCCTCCAAAATACTGTAAACAATTGGGATTTCTGAGTAACTAGATGCGTTAATGTGCAATGCTTAGGAAAAAACTATTCAATTCACATGTAATTTTCAAATAATTTGCTGTTACCGGTGAATTCGAATAAAAAATATGGCTTATAAAATGCTAACTCATAGAGGATGCAAATGAAATTTATTTGCGGTTTGCTGATGCTATATAACAGCTGACTGGAATAGTCAATCCGAGACACAACAATAGTTTTAATCGATGATTCCTTTTGTTTCCCCATTCCAATGTTAAAGTAATGTGACAAATATTTAAGTAATTTAACTGACATTTTTCATTTTGTCTAACATGTATATTTAAGTCAGGATTCGCATTTTGTGATGAATGATCCAGAAGCGCTATGACAAAGATTTTAATTAAAAAAAACCCTATAATTTCAATAGTTAACTTAGCTTTGAGTTGAGATATCAGTAAGACATTTTATTATTAAAAAAATTTAGTGATTTCAACATCAAAATTGTAAAATTGCAGATTTTTTTTTGTTAACTACACTGTAGTTGAGTCATTCTTCAAAAGCAGGCAGATATCTTCCTTTCGCCATTTTTTGTAAACAAATGTTATTTTGTTTTGTATAGGTGCTTGATTTTACATAATCGGCTCCCATGCCGAAGCATAAGTTTGAAGCATATGAACAAAAGATGAAAAACAATAGGAAAACAGCAATACAGAATATACAAATTTTAACTGATATTTATTGACCATGCATTTCGCTAGTTTTGTTTTTCAATTTGTCCCATTGTCCTTGTTTTGTCCATTTTACAAAATGTTTCTTATACTATATGCTTGCTAATTGTTTGTCTTTTTCAGAAGCTTTTAGAAGCTGTTATGCAGAACCCTTGCAAAGAATTTTTAAAACATCGTTCCCATTCAAGAGTTAACCACTCCTTTGTTTGTTTATTCCTTGCTTTTTAGGATATGTTGGAATAAAAGACAAGATTCAGGGACATGCCTAAATTGTGGAGGTGGTGCTCGATAGATGGCAGCATCTGTCACCCATATGCGTGTGTTGTGTCTGTCTTACTTGGCGAAGGTTTATAGGCGGGTCTCTGACCAAGCACACAAGCCTGAAAATATCTGTCTAATCAACCAAACAACCAAACATAAGAATGTGCGAGTCGAAATTTCCCACGATGGAGGGAGGAGGGGGTACATGCTGAAGTCCGCTCCGTTAGATTTCCTAGAAAATTGCGCATGCGCCAAAGGTAGCTGCCATAGAACGTTTTTGGTTTTTAAGGTTTTGCTGAAAAACGAAAAAAAGATGTTTACCTTGGTGCAGAAGTTCCAAGTACCTGGAGGATGTCATAATAAGGATTTTGAGAAAATCGTGCACGCGTAAATACAGAACTTAGAACATATCATAGAACGTTTTAAGTTTTGAAATTACCTTACAGGGCATATAATTATTTTGAATGTATAGTTTTATTGAGTGTTAATTAAAAGTTACGAAGCGTTAAACACCTCTAGTATTTTTGTTTCCGGAATAGGCTCCAACTCTCTTCTCAGGGGGCAAAACATCTAAATCCTTAATGTACATGTCAATAGAAACACAAAAATGTACATGACCGAAATTTCCCTGAGAGGGGGGGGGGAGAGAGAGAGAGTTGATATGCCCCGTTCTATGTTGATTCGTAATTGATAACTATTTTAAACATATTTATTTAAAATCCGTTTATTAAATGTCTTTTTTTCATTGTTTATCATTGCTTTAAAGATAGCATATAATAACATTATCTAGGATCGTCGTATTGCCTTTAACTTTATGTTGGGATATAAATTAACATTTACATTGCAGTGCATTGTAAAATGACATTACACTATGAATACCAGAACTGAATGTCGCTTAAAATAAAACTAAGCTTCAATGTTAATAGTGGAAAATAACATATTTTGGTAGCAATATTATTTAATAACTAATATTTTTATAAAAGCAAGCGATTTTACTATCCCCTTTCAGCCGACGGTCAGATGCGCGCTGATTTAAAATTATGAGACTAAATTTGGAGTTTTAACGAAAAAAATGCATTAAAGAGCATCAACGCCAGCAACTCCTTAAAAACAAAGTCATTTTTTAAATACATATAACGAATGGTACAAGTCAGCTGCTTTGGTATCGATATTTTTGACGAGCTTGAACATTCTCTTTAATACCCGCACGACCGTGCAAGC
>CM043112.1:16732952-16855405 GCA_023701765.1 Hylyphantes graminicola
ATCCCACGCTTCTCCTCTTCCGGCGTTGGAGCGTTATGATGTGACGAAGCCAGAAATATATCTTTTTCATTTTCAAGAATTCTGTTCCTCTAAAATGTCATTCAAATCTGGTTACAGTCGGAATGGGCTACGACGTGAACTCTTGCAATCGATCTACTAGGTTTCACGCTGTCTTGAAGGGCGCACACTTTCCAACCCCTCTGGTTTTCGACTCTTCATCCTCTTGAAAAATTCATCCGACCACCTTCAGCTCCATACGTCAAGTCTATGACGCCTGCGGGCTTCTAAATAGTCTTCCCATCCTAAGATGACATCATGGCTGCAATTCTTCCAAAGGACAATAATATTCAACAGGATGTGACGACCATGAATTTCACTCTCGCGACACATTCCTTCCACAGGGCTGTACATACTTTCCATCGGCACTTTAGAGTAATGTTACTCGTGTCCGAAAATCAGTTTATCAGTTTTTACGGGCCGGTAACGTTCTGATAATACAGAATAGGTTGCCCTGAGGTCCACCAAAAGCCTTCACTGTTGGCCGTTGATTCTTAAGTCTATATGATTTCCTGCCATTTTCGCGACGCTCGGCATTGGAGGGATTTACCTCACCGGCGACCTTTACCCCCATGGAAAGGCCACGCCTAGTAGTTTTCTCGGGTGGCGGCGGGGAGATCGGCTTGAGTTTCCGTATGGCGACGGTGATCTGAATCGGCGGCGTGTTGGCGATCGACCCCATCTGTATTCATTGGCCGGAGCTGGTGAGCGGATACGTGGTTTTGGCCGACGGCGACGTCTGGTTTTTCATCTACTTCAAGTAGGACGGCGAAACTGCGGCTGTAGGCGGCTGTATCAAGATCAGAATTACGAAGGGTTCTACTGTTCCGGGTACGACAGGAATACCTGCTTTCGGTTCGGCAATACCGTTGTTACGTGTCCGGGCCGGTTCCACAATGGAAGTCATACAGGTCGGTTGTCTTCAGTGCGCCACACGTCCTCTTCTAGGGTGCCGACCGTTACTGCGTCCGTTCTTCTTGTAACTGTTTGAGTATGAAGGCCTTCGGTGGTGGGCTTATTGGGCTGAAGCATTTGGCATGGGTTGCTTAGCGATGGGCGCAAGCGACGCTCGACCTTCTTCTCGCACTAGGCTTTCTTAACTGGCCACTGCGGTTCCTCTGTTGGTAAGAGGATGGGCCACGTGTCTCTTGAACTTCCTCCTGCACTATTTGACGAATAAGTGACACGAGATCGTTTCATCTTCCATGGCCGCAATAGGGACGACGTTTGGCAGTCTTGAGAAATTTCGTGTGGACACTTCTTTTCTGTTGCATCTTCTTATTTCTGGCACCAGGTGATTAAATTCATCCGCCCGTGGAATTTCTTAGTGAGCAAAGCTCATAGATAATCTTCCGCAACATCCTTTCATCACATGGGGACACCTTCTCTGCTTTTCCATCTTGTTATTCACTGGCACACACAGGCGCTACACTTTGAATGTACGATTGCGTCGTTTCTCTCCGGCACGTTGGGTCGACTTCTAAGTTGTTCCTCAGCTTGTTTTCGTGCGCTGATCGCCCGGTAAATTTGTCCAATAAAAACTATGGACGTTGCAAATTTTTGCCTAAAAAGTTTGATCTTCAATGTGATGTGTTTGTTTATTTGGTGTGTAGTTTGTTTGAGCTTAAATGACAACAAACTTAAAAAATGAAGAAGCATAGAACACTTGCGAAAAAAAAAAAAAAAAAACGTTGAATTTTTCGATAAAAACAAGCACCCTGGGTGCATACGAAAAGTTTCTATTAAGATTTTTCTGGAAGAAATTTTACAGCCCAGTGAAAGGAAAAATACTTCCCAGGGCGAAGGTGGGGAATCGAACCCGCACCCCTTACATCGCCACCGATGGTGGCGTGGGGGGTGCTGGCGTCCATTCGGGCCTCCATGTATACTCCTTCGTAGATGAAAATAAACCTTCTTAAAATAATACAACAGGTTTGGGGCGGGGGTTAAGATTTCTCTTGGTTAGATACCATCCCGTGATTTGAGGTATTTTATCTACCCTTCGAATTACACACTCGGTTTGAGTGGATGGGATGTTGATTCGCCGTGCATAAGGAAAGGGGGACTTTCGAAAAGGAAATGATGAATTTGTTTATTGGAAGTTTAAAATGCGTTGTCGTTGAGTTAAACAAAAATATCTTAGGTATTAAAAAAAAAACGAGTTTTATAATGGTCCACCCCTTTTGTGTGCAATATTTACCGCCCATATCATCACTATATTCAAAATTTTTTGAAGTAAATTTTATATTATTCGCATTGCAATTTTTTTTTGTTCCATTTTTTAAAAAGTTTTTTAGTTGGTACGGTATTGTTATATTTTTTAATTTTATTTCAGAAAAAAATATTTTTACAACATTGATGCAAAAATCAGCGTTGCTTAAGATTTTTATCACCTCAATCATTCAAACGCACTAATAAAATAAAACATGCGTAAAATGTAGTTAATAAATAGAATAATTCACAATTTTCAGAATAATTTTGAAAATCGCAAGTTAGTATTTATACAAGATTCCTAACAAGATCTTGGGCTGTTGGCCAACGCCTTTTTTTTTAGTTAAAAACTCGATTTTTTCTATAGTGACTTAAATACAATAATATTTTTAAAGACAGGAGGCGGTTACAGAAAATTATATGTCATCTTTAGTTAATTACCACCCCCATGAAAAAACCAAACTGGGGTAAGTGTAGCCAATATAGTATTATTTCTATTCAAATCCGAAAAACCAGACTTGAACTAAAAAAAATTCATTTTTATCTGCTTTTACCTAAATTATCCCATTCCTGGATTATTCAAACTGAATATAATAACTAAGCATACTACCAAGCCACTCTCGTTTTTTAAAATAATCAACTATCTCTATAATCACTTTCCCTATTTGGCGAGGAGATTATCCTTCCTTTACCAATATTTTTTCTCTCTCCCCACCCCCCCTTAAAAAAAAGTATAATGAAATAATGCAAAGGTGTACTTTCAACACCCGACATTCCTTCCCTTTAATACATCATTAGTTAATGGGGTTAATGATATGCATTTTAGTGTAATGGATCCACTTGGTCCGGTTTCATACAAAAGGTATTTAGGCGACGAAGGGCCTTAGTAGATATAAGAACCAAAACAGTGCAATTAGAATAACAAAATGCGAATTTGGGCGGTTCCCCCCCCCCCCCCCCCTTCCCCGGACAAATGACAAAAAAACGAAAAGAGTTAAAATATGGGGTAAAGAGGACGATTAGGGAAGAATTAAACTGGTTTACGTCCCGACCTTGCAAGGATGTAAACGAAAGTCATTTAAAGAATTTGTTTATTTTTCTATATCGGTTATTTTTTAACTTTTTATTTTTATTGACAGCTACAAAAAAATAATTTATTATTGATGGGTCTTACAGACGGTATCATATGTTGTTGTCGGAATAAAAAAATAAGAACAGTCTCTCAATAATTTCATAGAGGGAAAAAACAACGTTTCCAGGCCAACGAAATATTCACTTTTTGTTAGCTTTTTCAGAAAGTTTAAAAACAACCCACAAGAGATAAAGGAGCCATAAAGTTTTTCAAATTCATTCTGTACACCGAAACGCTTAAGTAAAAAAAAAAACAATAATAATAACGGATCGTTTATTTGGAGTACGAAAATACTCCAAGGTTTTTTTAAACATTTACTTTATCGAGAGATTATTTCTCAATTAATTTGAAGATTCATTATATTTCCTTCTCTCGATGTCGAAAATTTCATAATTATAAAAGTTGTATTGTTTTATTTACATACACAAATATTCTAAAGGCGGAAAAAAAATTGGAAAATATTTTGACTTTACTCAAGTTGTTTCACCCGCTCCAATAAATGCCTCCTTTTAGCTAAAACAATTGGTGTAAATCATTTATTTTGGTTATTGTCAATTTTAACTGATATAAAATAAAGTTTGGGAAGTTTAAATTTTTAACTAACAGAATTTAGGTTTCGAAAAATAATTGTAAGTATGGCCGTCTAATACATTCTATAAATAATAAGTAATTAGTATAAATTCAACTTGCCAGTTTAAAATAGAAACATTTATATATCGATTGTTTTTTAATTATTTTATTTGGCCATCCTTTTAGCCTTTCAATTAACTAATATGAAATAACAACGGTGTGTAATGAAAGTATATGTGATGGGGTTCAAAAAATCTTAAATGAAGATTATAAATCAAGTTTTGGAGGAGTGCCAAATTCTGAAAAAAAGGTTTTTTGAACATTGTTCAGTCTATTATCTCTGAAACCACTCTCTACAGCTCGAACATAAAAGAGGAGACTAGAATGATAGACTTCAAATATGGTACACGAGTTCCTGTCCTAGTTACCTGTCAGAAGTCATAATACGGTTTTCGAAAAAATTGTGCACAGCAAAGTAGTAAAGTTTGCCTCAGAACTTTTGGTTTCTGGTAAACAAAGAGATAGATTCAAGAATTTTGGCACGCGAGTTGGGTACCTTTCAGATGTTCCTAATAGGTCGTTGGGAGGCCCCATCGTTAAGCACTCGCTACATGCGGAAGGTCCCCAGGTTCGGCATCGGCTGGGGCAGCCCGGCGGGTAAGCACTCGCTTAGCATGCGGTCGAAGGTCCCAGGGGTTCGGGCATCGCCCAAAATAGCTGCCAACCCTTTAAACAGCCCGTGCAGCCAAAAATGTCGGACGAAATAATACACCGTGTAAGGGAGTGCAAGTTTAACACCCTGTACAAAGTCCTAACACTGCGGTACGATGTCGCTATTCTTAACGGTTGCGTTGGGTGCCTAGTTCAGGTGTTGGCTACGTCACTAATTACAAAATACAACGCCCATCGCCAATAGCCCTCGTGTAGGTCTAGTGCGACGATAAGTCAAAACCTAACCTAATCAGATGTCCTAATAAGGTTTTCGAGTAAAACCTTTATTAGGTATGGGTAAAGGGTAGCTAGCACAGAACTTCTTAGGATTTAACTTTTAAATAGGCAAGTACCTAATCTGATTCACTTTTTTATTCATATGAAGAAGTGCAATGGTAAAAACCGATTGATTTTTTGTAGAGAAGTTTCCTGTAGCAGGCCACTTTGGCGATAATAAAACGAGAGTAGCGATCGCCTCCTAAACTTGTGTAAGGAAATCAGTTTCTACCACAGAGATAATAGTTAGTCATATAGTGGCAGATCATGTGACCTCCAAAAGGGGGGGGGGTAATGCTAACGACGGGACGCGGCAAGGAGACTCCCAGAAAGAAACCCCAATGAAGTCAGTGTTGTAAGGCCACGTGGTCTTCCACTCTAATACTGTAACTCTTTCTCTGTAGTATCCTAGCTACCAAGATTCAGGCGATTGGACGATCCCGGACGCTTGGAACACAGACCCGAAGAAAAAGAGTGAAACTGGTTTTCTGCAGCCAAGCATGAACAAAAGGCGGGCGTCCGCCTAATAAATAAATCGGTTCTTCCCGTGTAACTCTTCAAATGTCATAGTACATATTTCCCATTAGCCAGAAAGAGGCCACACTTAGCCCAAAGAACTGCTTAGCAGAAAGAAATGCTGATTAGTTTTTAAACCCTTTCACTCCTGAATGACAATTTCGCATCAGCATTCTAGAAATTTTTTATGACCATAAGCTATTTATATACCTATAGACATTTTAATTATGTATCAAAAAGCACTTCCAATTCCTAATTCTTCAAACTTTTTTATTAGAAAATATTTTTTATTTAATCTCAATAGAATGTCAAGCCTAGAATAGCTAACTCAATTTAAAAAAATACACTGCTCAAAACAATTTAGGGGAGCACTTTCTTTTGATTCCAACTTTAACTTTCACTTCCCAACTTTTTAATTTTTATCCTATAAATCTGAAATTTTGTTAATTAGGTCTCACTATTGCATTCGAAAATGGAAAATAGTAAAAAACAGGAGAAAAAAAATACTTTAAAGAGAAAAAGAGAAAAAGTTTTTTAATACTTAAAAAATTTTTTTTTTGAAAGGAAAAAAAAAAGGAAATGGTAAATAATTAACTTTTTAACTAAATTATAACAATAATTTTTTAAAACTTTTTTTGTTAAAAAATGTTTGAAATATATTTTTTAAACATCTAAAAAATGCAAGCATGAAAAATTAAGAGGTCAATTTATTTTCCAAAACTGTTTTAAAAGTGAAATTTATTTTACAATTATTTTTCATATTTTCATTAATAATTTTAAAAAAAAAGATTACATTCTTCCAAAATACGTTATTTCTTCCATATTAATGATGTATCTTAAACGACACAATAAGTTGCGGAATTTAACTTAGTCAGAAAAAAATACAAAGACTGATGATTCCCAATGGAAATCATTGTGAGCGAAAGGGTTTAAAACATGTGCTCCCCTAATTGTTTTGAGCAGTACTGTTGTAGTATAATACTGTTATGACAAGAGTCACTTTACAGGGTTCCCACTCTTAGTTTCAAAATATAAATCAAGGAGTTTTTAAGACTTTATTCAAGGACTTCCAAAAAAAATTCAAGGACCCGAATCTCGTGATATGCGACGATTTATTTTACCGATTAATAAATACACCGATTTGCCATTTTTCTTATAAAATTAAATAATAAATTTAGGATATATCAATGTGAATGCAAAATATACGATTTAACCGAGACCCTGTTTTACCTTTTATTTTACATATATTTTTTTATTTAGGATTTTTTGAGGTTTTTTTCTGGAGTTCGGCAGAGCGTAAGTCACTGGACCAACCATATATCATTTTCCAAACGTCAAAGTTAATAAAAAGAAAAAGGATACTCAATGTACGCTCATTACCGTGAACTAGAATACAAGACGGTGAAGTTTGTTGACTTATCAGTCCCTAACTAATAAACGGGCAACACTAGATTTTGCTGCAAATAAGCAAAAATTACAAGGCGTTATTAACCCCGATTTTTTTATAATTCCAGCAACGGTATTAGGGATCAACCATACATCAATGCCTCTATATTTTTGCTTATTTTGTAATGAATCGCGCAGTGTAGCGGCTTTTTGATAAAATTTTAAGATGGTCTCAGGTTTTGTGGTCTACATGTTAAATCGGCAGGCACATTGCCAAGTTTGATGGCTTTTTTTTTTCAACTAAAACGAACGCTACATGTTGGATCATTTATAGCATAAAAATTATAATAAAATCCACTGAAGAATTCAAGTTTTTTAAAAAAAGAATTTCTGCATTAAAATAACCGTTAAAGAAGATGTTAAGATTACTATGTAAGAGTTACTACGTATATGAAATCGTAAGTTTAAGCGCACAAAAGATGCATCCATAACAAACAATCGGGAAAAAATAGTGGGGGTGTGTCTGCAATTGTAACATTAAAATACTGTTGCCAAACTTATCTGGCATTAGGGATTATTTCAACCATATCCAGTGGAAAACATAGAAGTGAATTTACCGAAAATATAACTGCGTTAGCAAAGCATCGTTTTTTGCCAAAAAAGCTGGAGAGCATGTCATTTGTGCCGACTTGACACTGTTATTAAGAAAGGACTTCCTGAAATTTTGGTAAAAATTGTTTGGGAGCAAAGAAAATAAAGGACTTTTCAATGATTGTTTGTCCGAAAATTAAAGGGAGTTATTAAAGGGGTACTGAAATCAAAAATTAAGGACATTTGTTAATAATTTTTGGATTTAAGTCCAAGGAGTATAAAAGGGCCCTTGAAATTGGAAATCAAAATTTAAGGACCCAGTGGGAACCCTGAAACATCGTTCGAAATTATTGCCAACGCCAAGATGTTTATAGCAACCATATCAGGGGATCAGAGGGAAAAAGGATTTGGCGAAAATACTACCGGTTCCTCTGTCTAATGGACGTTTTGATTGCGAAGTGGCTAGACGCGCCATTTATCACTGACTGTTGGCAGTTGTTTTTAGAAAATGAGTTCCCGTATTTCGAATACGGTTTTTTTTTTTTAATTGCGACGCCGTCGCGGAAGAAAAAAATCAAGGACTCTCGATAGATATGTTGATGAAAATCCAAGGGGTATTTAGAGTGTCCTTGAAATCAAAAATAAAAATCAAGGACTTTTCAATGATTTTTGGTTCAAAATCCAAGGGAGTATAAAAGGGTCCTTAGAAAACGAAAATCCAAGGACTTCTTAAGGACTTTCAAGGGGCGTGGGAACCCTGCTTTAATCATTAATATCATTGACAATAAAAAGGTACTGAAATCACCCTTATACCACTTATAGGGGTATATAAAAAATACTTTTAAATTGTGCATTGATTTATTAAATGGTAATTAAAAGTCGTTTGTGGTTGTAGTGTTATATAATATATCTCTAGTGTTTATTTTATCATCAATTCCCAATTATATGAACAAGTACAAAAATCTTACATATGAATTGAATTTAACAATCTAAAAATAAAATCTATGCTTGAAACTAAATTTTTTAATTTCCTACGTCTAACTTCTTTCCAATTGGCGTAGCAAAGAGTTGGTTTATTGATCTAAGCCCTAGACACACCACAACATTAGTGATTATTTAGGTCAATCGTGTACGGGGGGGGGGGGGGGGAAAAAAAAAAAAAGTGGGGGGGGGATAAAGGGGGGGGGGGGGGGGTATAATAAAAATGTGTGGGGGGGGGGGGGGGGTGTGTGTGTAAAGAGGAACAATTTTCACCATGATTAAAAATAGCACTTAGCTGGGAATACAACACAACCCATCTGCTGTTCGGAGAATGGACCATCAATGAATCTATAATCTGCAATTTAACATGGCTATATTCATGGAAGTTATCAAAAAAAGAATTCGGTTGAAATAAAAATCACTTCGACACTTCCAGACCTAGTCAGATTCACTTCTTGTAACTACCTGTAGTGGGAATTAGGGGGAGCTCCAAAAGTCGGATATGATTTGTTTTTTCATGTATTATTAGCTAATTTAGCTAATTTTATAATTATTAATTACTAATTTAATCATTATGTATTGGATTAAATTATTTAATAAGATGGATCATTAACATAAAAGATACACTGAAGTCCGGGAGGAACTCATAGACCTGATGCCTGATCCAGATCTAGGGCTAGAAAGAAGTAGTAAAATTATGGGATAATCAATTTAAATAAAAGGGTAGAAATTTACTGTACAGTCACCATTGGCGAACTTTCCAAAATCGCACCAAAACCCTGTATTTTGGCTACATTTACAGTCTGGTGGAAAAGTTCATCCATACAAAGTAGATAATTCGAATCATCAATCGAAGTTCAGAGCAGGTTTGCCACAAAAACATTTTATAGCCAAATCCGAAAAAAATGCCGCCTTAGGTCGTGGACCCAATACAGTAAATCTGAATTCACTAATAAGGTAAAAGATCAATATTAACATTTACAAAATGAATTTCCACCAAGAATTAAGAATTTAATTTCTCACTAAAATAAATATATCCCGGATCGCAACGTGTATAAAAATGTAAACGTTATGGATCATTATAAGGAAAATCATGGAAGTATAATTACAGATAATAAGAGAAATCCTATAACCGATTATAGATTAATAACTAAAAGTAATAAGATCAATAAAAACATAACATTTAGAAATGAATTTGCCCGAGAACCACACAACTCTCCCCTTTACGGATATCTGGATCATTTGCCTGCTAAACTATTTATATACACAATTCTCGCTCAAATATGTTTTTTTTCTTGTTTTGATGGTGAACAAGTTTGTGCCTTTGAAGGCAGCCCCGTTTTTTTATATGTTTTGTTGCAAAACTCGCACACGAATTCTTTCGGGACGCGTGTGAAGATAAGGGCGATGTCTTTTCCAAATTGTGGTAAGGTCGTATAAACTTTTACCGCATAACTCGCATAAAAATTTTGGAAAGCGATTAGGAAGCCTGTAGTGGGAAACAAAGTAGTTTGTAGTAGAGACGCTAATGGCCGTGTGGTGATGTGGTGTAAAGTTATTTAAAAAAAAAACGGTTTTTTAGAGATTTTCATCTAATTTTGGGCCGTTTCTGAAATTAAGAGATACGTGACTGTTATCTCTAAGTTAGATAAATCAGTTACATATTATTAAAAAGAGTAATTATTTGGGTATTTTATCACGTTGTTAGTTTGGACGCTAGGCTATCTCCTTCCCCGAAACAAGCCGTCTATGCCTTTTTTCTTACTGGGGTTATGCCGCCACATCACTCCGGGGTTATGCCGCCACCCAGAAAAGGAGGGCGGCATATTCCTAAAATAGAAATTTCAAATATTGGCTCTACAACCTATTAGTTTTCGTTCCAGATGCCACGTATCCGGAAAAGAATAACTGAAATGGCCAAACTGACCAACGAAACTTTTAAAAAACTGCCCAGTTAGTTGCAAACTGAAAGTTAATAAAAATATAGCCGTAATGTACAATTTACCATTCCAAGGTTAATTAAACCTATTTTAGTACTATATGTATTACTATACGAATCAGTTTCATTGTTTATAGATCATTTGCTTTGTTTATTGATGAGGCGGCATAACCCTAGTCGTGTGGCGGCATTACATCCAGGTTACAGCTGTGAAATAAAAAAGTACCCACTTGAGGTTATGTCATCGTTAGTCACCCTATAGAATCGGGACCTTTTTGAAGATTGTGTACAATTATAACATTCTGATTTAAATTTGCACGATACAACAATGGCATAATAGGGCCGTCTTCATATTAAAAATATTACGAACTTTGAAATTTTACAATGAGCAACACCCAATTTTAAACCTTAGAAAATATTAAGCACTCTTGAAAACCCTGTAAATCTAAGTTTTTTGTTACATTTGGATGAATATTTGACGAGTTATTTAAGTCGACAATCACTTTGTGGACCTTTTGGGGACCATATTTCTAAAATTGACAAAGCAAGCATGCAATGCAAGGTCTCGTCTTTATTTATCAATCACACGTGAATCTTATTACCACAGTCCCCTAAAGGGTAATTAACAAGTATTTTGTGATTTACTCAGCAAATTATGAATAAAATTTTTAAAAAATTTGGGAAATTTCGCTTAAACCTTTTCCCTGTCTTAAATTTTATTTCTTTAAAAATATTAAGGGGTTTCTATTCATATTTTTTTAAAAAAATAATATAATAATTATTTCAAAAATAAAACATTGTTTTAAATACCCCAATAATTGGAATGCCATTTTGTTTGGGTTATTATAATTTCTTTTCAGTAAAAAATTCGTTTCATTATCTTAATTATTATAGATTGGGATAGTTTTTTTTATGTGAAAAAAAAAAAACAACTCATTTACATTATTGGGGACACTAAACTTTGCACGTACTCTTAACTCCCATAATAATGACTTAAATAACCTTAACAAAATTTGGCATTTCGTATTAACATAGGTCATCCATAGATTTGAAATATGGACTCAAAAAAGGGGTGTTACTATTGGAAATTTTAAAGTTAAGTAACATTTTTTAATATGAAAGATGGTCCCCCCTTATGCAAATTTTGTTTCATGCAATTAATGCAGAATGTATAATTGTTCGAAAATGTCAAAAAGGTTCGATTCTATAGGATGACTAACGGCCAAAATGGTCCACTAGTTGGGTACTTTTTTATTGACCACAGCTGTACCGTGGGTAATCCCGCCACTGTGCAAGGTTTTATAAAAAACAATTTCATTCAGTTTCTATTAAAGATTTTAATTTTAAAAAATCACCACAAGATAGGTTATGAACTGTTTGTATGATGTTATGATGATTCCCATGCCTTGTGAAATAGGTATAACAAGGGCAAAGCAATTCTTTTGAAACAGTTGCGATTTAAAAACTAATGCACTAGCTCTATGCGACGGACAATCAATCTTAATACACATATAAATATTCATAACAAAAGCTTTTACTCTTACCCACCATTCTCACTAAACTCGCATATACAGGGTGGTCCAAGAGTAGCCTAACAGTTGGTTAGATATACGATTTCTTATACAGAAAATTATTTTAATACTGGTTAAGTTTAGTTTGGTTGAATTATCGTATTACTAGAGCGACAGGTGAGTTATTGGCGATATGCATCGTAGTTAAGAACCATATAGTCAAAAGTGACAGCCTTATTTACATACATATATTTACATTCTTAATACCGAAGGTGCTCAAATTGTATACCTTCGACATTGCTGCATTCCTGCCTGGTGGCTATAGCCTGGTTCGGTAGACGGTCCAATAAACCGAAGATAGCTCGATAACTATAATTAAATCGAAGTCCACGATATTGCTAACTCTTTGGCTAAGATACTTCTGTTAGTACGACTTTATATAGCCAACCACAAACTAAAAAACTAAGAATGACTACGATCCCAATATACGCTGCTCTAAATCACCCAAAGTTCTTACCAATGGTACAAGATTAACTCTTAGGCCAAGTATGTAGTATGCTATGTCCATTACAATTTACATTAATTGCAACACAATTCTGCATGAAAATTCAATTTCCCTTAAGGTGGCGCCATTCCCCTGCTCTCCCCCACAAGCTCTCCCCTTCAAGAGAATAGATAACTGCTTTATTTACTACTTCCCTGACTTTATAATTAAAAGAAAGCTCATAAATGCAATGGATGAACAACTAAAGAACGTAGTTTATAAAATAGATCGTGTTAAAAGCTAATAAATGTTTTTAATAAAAGAATTTGCTAAAAAAAAAGTTTATATATATATATATATATATATATATATATATATATATATATAAATATATATATATATATGATATATATATATATAACTATAATATATATATATATATATATATATAATATAAATATATATATATATATAAATATATATAATTATTATATCAACATTCCGACGAAATAATGGAATTTTCAAGCATTTTTGCCTTCCGTAATCGGATGCTGTCTAACAGCTGGCTAGAATAGTCAGTGTGTTACACAACAACGTTGAATCGTTTTGACATTGCGATTTTGAATACGATACTGATCAGTGATTTCTTTTTCCCTCCATTCAAATGATAAAGTAATTTAGCAAATATTCAAGTAATTTAATTGACATTTGCAATTCGTCGTAACTTAGATGTTTTTGGCTGAATTCGCATTTTGTGATGAATGATCCAAAAGCGCTATAACAGAGATTTTCATTTTCAAAACAGCAATAATTTCAATGCATCAAATGGTAATTATGCTATAATTTAATTTAACCATGTAAAAGAAATTGTATCGCAATTTATTTGTTAAAGGTTTCAATCTCATAATGCTTAGATACATTAGGATTAGAAATGCCAATTTTTCAGTTAAAAGGGTTTTACAATGATCATACTGTATCTTAATTTTAGATAATAACCAATATGGTGTACGCAATTCTTTTCTTTGATTTTTGAGTAAATATGATATAGAAAAAATTGAACTTTTTTGCACGTTGTTTAAAAATAAATATTTTTTCTTTTTCTTGTATTCGCATCAAGTATGTTCATACAAGTTGCGTTTAAATTTTACGTAAACAGAACTAACTTTATTTCAAGAATTAACGAAAATATTATATAAATAAAATATTTTGCTAAAAACTGGTACATTTTGCGAAAACTTTTATAAAATGAATATCAATGTAAAATATTTTATGTGTTTACAATGTCAATTTCTAACCAGTTTAAACTGCAGGGTTGGGTTTTTACCGATAATAACTAGTTTTTACCAAGGCATGGTAAAAACTAGGTATTTACCGGTAAAAACCATTATATTTGGTATGCTTAAAAACAAATATTTGGCAGTCTGTATGTATAATTAATGCTTATAATATGCATACACACACCTATAATTAGACACACATGTGTAAAATGAACATGTTTTCTAGTAAATAAATATTCCATAACAATTAATGCCATAATATAAAGTAAACTATAATTCATCATTATCAACAAGAACATAAATTATTGATTTATCTGGGTTTTTTTTTTAATTGAATGTAATATTATTTCACAAGGTGGGTATAACATGTTTTTACCTATATAGTAGAATCCATAGCAAAACCATGTTTTTTCAAGAGTGGTAAAAACCATGGGAAAAACATGTTTTTACCAAGGCGGTAAAAACCATGGTAAATACCGGTGAAAACCGTATATGGTAAATCCCGTGCCAACCCTGGTTTAAAGAGAGTGGTACAGACTTTAAGTTTTTTTTTTTAACCATTATGTATTTGTTTCATTCTTTAAAAGAATTAACATATTTTCCTTTCGCCACTTTTGGTAAACAAATGTTATTTTTAAGTTATAGGTGCTTGATTTTACATCATTATGCCGAAAACATAAGTTTGGAGCACAAAAACAAAAAGATGAAAAACAATATTAAAACAGCAGTAGGTAACATAAAAATATTTAACTGATTTTTATTGACCATACATTTTGCTAGTTTTGTGTTTCAATTTGTCCCGCTGTCCTTAGTCATCGCTTGTTTAGTCATTTGGAATGCAATTCGACTTAGTTAACCCTCTAATGCATGAATTTTTTTTCGTCCCGAAAAAATATATATGTATCTTTAACACTCATACATCATGGGAAAAATACTGAAAAAAATTTAACTGCATTAGAATTTAAATAATTTCAATTTTTTAATTTTTTCCATTACGATAAAAACCAATACAAAATTCCAATTTTGATAATAATGACTAGAAAACTACTAAATATATTTCAAAAAATAACCCTCTTTAACTATAACTACATTTTTCAAAACAATGTATTTGTATTTAGCACTAATATTTATTATACTTTGAATGCTGCCAAAAAACGTAATTTCACAATTGTAACTATCCCTTTTAATAACCTCACATCTTTAATTTTAAATACACTTTTACTGCTAGTCATTTATGAGGTTATTATTAACTAAAACTTCAAAATGGAATGAAATAGATGAAAAAAACACAAATTTGTCGAGAGGGAGGTCTACTTTAATAGAATAAAGTGGATTATGTAACTAGTTACCAAACGGTAACAGTATGCATTAGAGGGTTAAAATGTTCCAAATACTGTTGGAGAAAAATACAATTTATGGGAAGTAAAATAATATGATGATGGCTAAAGTTAAATCGATTTGTACATTTAATACATCAAACTTGTAAAATAGTTAAATACAAACCGATAACTTACAAATTACAACCCAAAATATTGTAAACAATTATGCTTTCTGAGTAAAGCTCTAGATTAGCGGTCGCCAGTCGCCAACTGGAGACTATTACATCGAAAATGGCTACCTAAAAATCGAACCCCAGTCGCCAAATGTGACGATCATGTTTTTCCTTTTTGTTCAACAATTAATTAATACTGAAGACTGAAGCTTCATTTCTAAAATAATAAAACGCTCCGATTCGATTCTGTCGGGAAGAAAGACTTGATGACAGCTGTTGCTCATCGGTGAAATTTTCCATCCTCCTCCGTGTGACGTAAACGGAGCTGGGCGATGAAAATCTTAAATGCAATTTTGATTTTTAAATTTTGCTTTACGATTTCGGCAATCTACAGGTGATTGATTTACATCTGATTAAGATCTCAACTATTCATTTAAACAATTTTGATATGAGAAAATTTTACGAACGGGTCGTGGGCGACGTCAAGAATTCTCCGAAACTAATAGCAGTTGAGCTGATTGTACGTAAAATAATTTTCTCCTAACAATAATGGCCAATCACATAATACTACAGATTTTGTATGATACTTTTTTTACTGTCTATCTTATAATATCAAAAATGTCATTAATAAAATTTTCTTTTGTGGAAAATCGCACTTTCTTTTTGTCGTATTTACTGAAATTTAAAACTGGCTACTAAAAATCGAAATGTGGCTACCATTTTTTTTTCACTCTGGTAGCCACTGGCTACTATTAAAAATTCCCAGTCTAGAGCATTATTTCTGAGTAAAGAGGAGCTAAAATATGTAATGCTTGCAATAATTTATTCAATTTGTTTATTTTTTAAGGTAACTCCAATAAGCTTTATTTTTTTTTTACCTCCGAATGTATTTTAAACTTCAAAAACTAAAATGCATAAACTAAATGTCTTAAGTGTTACTTTTCAGACATTAATTTTATGTATCAGCATAGACTCCTATGTAATATTGACTTATTTTAAGGAATACTGGTTAAAATACTTACTTCTGTATTAATCTCTGTTTAGGTGTTACATACTTTTATACAATCACATAAGAAGATTTATTTAAAAATAATATAAAATTTATAATAGGTTTTCTAAAAAAACACCACTTTTTGAAACAAAATATTTACTTCATACAAATTATTTATTTTCAATCATATATTTTGTTATTCCCTCGTAATCATAACGCAATTCGAACGTGAAAACGTACGAAATGCGAAGATAGTTATGAAGTTAGAACCTATTTTAGTGTCACGTTCGTCCATGCGACATGGTAATCATTCTTGACATTTTTTTGGAAAATAATTTTACTTTTATTGCTAATTAGCAATTAAAGTAAAATTATTTTTTTAAAAATGTCAATGCAGCATTTTATAATTATTAAATAGGAAACATGCTTCCATTTTACTTATTTGCGAACATAATTACCAAATTTCATTTCAAAAATGTATTTGCATTTTATTATAAAATAAATATAAAAATAGAACTCGTAAAAAACAAAACATTGTACTACTGAACATAAGTTTAAATACTTTGAAACTAATGGTAATTATTTTATGTAATGGAGTTGGTGGTACAGCTATGCAAAAAAAGTTACCATCAGTGGTTCGGGTTCTGGGGTTGCGGGACATAGGGAAGACACCTGAATAACTGTCGAAATAACCACTGATGGTAACTTTTTTGCATGGTGTCTTCCCCGAGACCCGCATCCCCAAAACCCGAACACAGGGCTTCGAAACTTAAGAATAGCACATCCATGGTGAGGAAAAGTTGGTTATGTGATGATGTTAGTGTCGCTTTTGTTATTCCTAAAGGAATTATACGTGAATTGTAGGAAGGACTTTCACTACATGGTCCCTCAAGAGGTGAACAGAGGGAACCCAACTCTGAAGTAGGCGTGTCAGAAGGGGAGACCACACCGGCCCCCATGCCGAAGCATAAGTTTGAAGCATATAAGCAAAAGATGACAACAATGGAAAACAACAATAGGGAACATATAAATATGTAACTGTATAAAATATAAGTTTTAATATAGTATATTTATAAATTTTTATTGACCTTGCATTTTGCTAGCTTTGTTTTTCAATTTGTCCCACTGTTCTTGTTCTGTCCATTTTACAAAATACACTTATATTGTATGCTTGCTAATTGTTTGTTTCTTTCTCCGAAGCTTTTAGAGCCTGATATGCAGAACCCTTGCGGCATCCACCGACCATCTTCAAGCAAGAAATTTAAAAACCGTAGTTTCTTTGTCAGAGTTAACCCCTCCTTTGGATGAGACTAATGAATACTTTAATATGAAGACTTCGCGCCGAAGCTCGTCGATTATTGTTTTTTTATTTCAGGTTTCAGAATACTTATTTTCATTGAATGCTCTTTTAGGTGACTGTGTAGCTAAGACCACAACAAAAAAAACTGTTTAATATTAGATTTAATAGATAAATAAAGTTATTGAAAATAGGTGTTATCCCAACGCAACTACCAACCGATGACGCAATCCTGCAAACTGCATCCTAACAACCTTCAAATCCATGGTTTTCGCAAATTTAGAAATTATGTTATGCAGAAGTTTATGACTTCTGTTATTAAGTATTTTTTTTTTTCAGTTTTAATTGAGTTTTAAGATAAAATTATCTCGAGGGATGAATATATGCGTCATGAAAATATAATCCGTGGAATCTATAGAAGCATTTTTTTACATCCATCCCCCTGACTTACCACATACGGCGCAACGTGACAAATGTTTCCTGTTAACCTGTAAATACATGTTTTTTACAGATTCATAAAGCATTGTTATGATAAGTTTATGACTTCAATTATTAAGTATGTCAATTGCTTCAGTTATAAGCTCAATAATCGGAAGGGATGCAAGCATGCGCCATAAAAAAATTGTCATAAAATTTCCAGAAACATTCATTTACATAAATCCCCCTTATTAACCAACGATGGAACATTAGGCAAATTGTTTCTTGACAACCTTAATATATCATATTGTAGGTGTAGAAGCTGCAACACTCTTGTGACTTTAAAAAAGCGCCACCTAGCCGTACAAATTTCGATAAAATTTTATGCGTGAAAAATAATCAATAGCATTTACCTTATTTAAGCAAACCCCAGATCTTCTTATTCAATACTTAATCAATGCCTTCAATTTTTTTAGAATACAATTTACTCAGAATGTTTATCTGCAATAACGAAAAGGTTCCATTTTAAAGGATGAATAGCTGTCGAAATAACCACTGAAGGTTACTTTTTTTGCATAGCTGTACCACCAACTCCATTTCATATAATAATCACCAATAGTTTCGAAGGGTCTAAACTGATGTTCAGTACAATCCTTTGTTTTTTACGAGTTCTATTATTATAGTTTTTAACTTATAATAAAATGCAAATACATTTTTGAAATGAAATTTTCACATTTTCTTCACAAATAAGTAATACAGAAATACGTGTCCTATTATGTAAGTAGTAATGAAAGTAAAACTTTTAAAAAAAGATTCTAGAATGATAATTAACCCTCTAATGCATACTGTTACCGTTTGGTAACAAGTTACGTAATCCACTTTATTCTATTAAAGTTGACCTTCTCGACAACTTTTTGTTTTTTCCATCTATTACATTCCATTTTGAAGTTTTAGCTAATAATAACCCTCATAGATGACAGAAGTAAAAGGGTATTCAAAATTAAAGAGTGATATTATTAACTGTTGCGAAATTACGTTTTTGGCAGTATTCAAAGTATAATAATATTAATACTAAATTACAAATAAATTGTTTTGAAAAATTAATTGTAGTTAAAGAGGGTTATTTTGAAATATATTTAGTAGTTTTCAAGTCATTATTATCAAAATTGGAATTTTGTAGTTGGTTTTTCTTATATGGAAAAAATTTTAAAAATTGAAATTATTTAAATTCTAATGCAGTTAAAGTTTTTTTAAGCGGTTTTTTTTAGTATTTTTCCCATAATGTGTGAGTATTAAAGATACATATGTATTTTTTTTTAGCTGAAAATAAAAATTCATGCAATAGAGGGTTAACCATCCCGCATGAACGAACATAACATGAAAATAGTTTCTAACTTTAATACTCTCTTCGCATTCCATACGCTTACACGTACGAATTGCGTTATTAATGCGATCGAGTACAAAAATACGTGATGCCCATATGACAAAATATGTACTTAAAGTACATATTTTGTTTTAAAAAGTGGTGTTTAATGAGAAAATGCATGTTTCCTGCATGGGTAAATGGGTGCTTTAAGGGGGTCATAGGAGTCTTAAAAATGTGCAAGGAAGGTACTACAAAGTATAGTTTGATCTTTCTTGTAATTTTTTAACTACTCAATGTACAAGTATATATTTTTATATGTAATTCTACAAGACTTGATTAATATAAAGCAAATTTTAAAATTTATGAAACTTAAGCCAAAACTAAAATAAATGATATTAAACATGAAGCTATTTGAACACATTGTGATTAGGCGTGCGCGGCAAATTGTGAGGTCAAAATTTAAAAAATGACCAAGAAAATGACTTTATATTGTACAAATATGTACAAACAAAGACTTATACCTAAATTCTCTGCTCAATTTTAATTAGAAATTATTTTTTAAAATATTTAAAATCAAAATTTTTAAATTTTTATTAATTTCTTTAAGTAAAAGTTCATAAAATAATTTCTAATTAAAATTGAGCTGAGAATTTAGGCATAAGTCTTTGTTTGTACATATTTGTACAATATAAAGTCATTTTCTTGGTCATTTTTTAAATTTTGATCTCACAATTTGCCGCGCAAGCCTAATCACAATGTGTTCAAATAGCTTCATGTTTAATATCATTTATTTTAGTTTTGGCTAAAGTTCCATAAATTTTAAAACTTGTTTTATAATAAATAAATCCTGTAGAATTACATATAAAAAATTATATGCATTTAGTGAGTAGTTAAAATATGACATGAAAGATCAAACTATGCTTTGTAGTATCTTCTTTGCACATTTTTAAGACTCCTGTGACCCTTTAATGTCCAATGCTTGATTGAATTTGAATAAAAAAAACTAAAATATTCTCGCTTATGAGATGATAACTCATAGCCGAAGCAAATGAAATGTTATTGCGGATTTCTGATGCTATTTAACAGCTGACTGGAATAGTCAATCTGAGACCACAACAACGTTAAGTCGTGTTGACATTGCGGTTTTAAACAGGATGTTAATATGTGATTCCCTTTGTTTCCCCATTCCAATGTTAAAGTAATTTAACAAATATTCAAGTAGTTTAACAATCAAATTTTTGCATTTTGTCTAACATGTACTTTTTGGACTGAATTCACATTTATTGATGAATGACCCAGAAGCGCTAAAATAGATATTTTCATTTTCAAAACCGCAACAACTACAATGTATCCAATGATAGATAGGTTATAATTCAATTTAACCAAGTAAAAGAAAATTGTATTACAAAATTAATTTGTTAAATGTTTTAAACTCATATCTTTAGGTACATTTGTTATGATGGTGCTATAGATGTCGCCCTCGTAGTGAAACGGTTATAGCTCTGGACTGCAGAGCTGGGGGTCTGGGTTCGATTCCCGGGTAAGGTGTGGTTATAAATTGTACTAATCTCAGTCTTGTAATTGGGTGTAAATCTGTTAGGCTGTGTGTCATAAGAATAATAAATAATATTAGGCGGCCGAAATGATGGAGGAAAAGCTTTAATATTTACAACTTTTTACAGAATAGAGATTATTTTGGATTCTTATATATTTTAAATAATAAACTTAAATTATGAACCTAAAATACAAGTTCTGATATTTATGGAACACGACGGCAAGTTTGTTATTGAAAAGCAAAAACATGTTGCCCTAGCAAAGCGCTGTGCTGCCATCCAGGATATCAGGGTAGACAAATCTTGGCTGCTCGTGCACCACACATTTGGATGACAAAAAATGCATATTTTTCAGTTAAAATGGTTTTACAATATCATATTGTCTCTTAATTTTAAATAAAAACCAATAAAGCACACACAATTTTTATATTAATTTTTTTATTTAGTATAAAAACGCAAAAGAGTTTTGCCATACATTCTAACTGCTTCTTTGAACACATTATAAATTATGCAATGGTCGTAAAATAGGGAAATACATTAATTAATAATTTTATAAGTTTAAACAAAAATAAATTTATTATTAATGTTTATTTGGATTAAAATGAATTCAAAAAACATAAGTCGATATCCATTGACTTTAATATCAAGCACAGCTTTTTAGTGAAAACAGTAATTATCTTTTAACAAGATGTATTTCATAAAACTACTTTCTTGAAATGTTTATGCATTGCATTCGGTGGTTTTTTTTTAAATAAATAAAGTCAAGGGAGAACTTATCTGTGCAGTTATCGATTATTTTGTGAGAAACTTGTAATCTCACTTTAACAAATTGTTTTGAAACGCAATTTAATTATCAAGTAAATAGAACTTAATAATTTTGACTAGTTGAGTT
Organism: Hylyphantes graminicola; assembly: GCA_023701765.1. Taxonomy (NCBI): domain Eukaryota; kingdom Metazoa; phylum Arthropoda; class Arachnida; order Araneae; family Linyphiidae; genus Hylyphantes; species Hylyphantes graminicola. Next base: position 16,754,603 of record CM043112.1, read on the forward strand.
TAATTACTTGACACATCTTATTATAAAATTTATTTAACTAATGAAGATATCTTAGTTTTACATAAATAATACCTTTAAAATTTCTTTTTAAATGACATTTATAATCATTGCAAAAAAAGCGAAATGCGAAGAGAATGAATTTAGACTTAGTCAAAAATAAATGATAAAATGCAAGCGTCATTTACATTACTTAAATACTTGTTAAATTACTTTAAAATTTGAATGGAAAGAAATCAACTCAGAAAAACATCCTATTAAAAATCGATCTTCCAAACACGACTCAATGTTGTGGTGTCCCATACCCGACTATTATAGTCAACTGACAGAAGCATCAGCGATCAGCAAAATGTCTAAACTTAGTTCCCATTTCGCCCACTAACCATTCCCGCGACATTCACTGCAGTTTGTGTTAGGTTAGGTTTGAATTATCGTCACACTAGACCTACATGAGGGCTATTGGTGACGGGCGTCGTATTTTAGAACCACAGTCAGGTGACGAGCCAACACCTGAACAGGCACCCAACGCAACCGTTAAAGGCGACATCGTACGCATCGTTAGGACTTTGAAGGATATTTAACGTGCACTCCCTTACACGGGGTTTTATTCGTCGGACATTTTTGGCTGCACGTGCCGTTTATGGGTCGGCAGCTATTTTGGAGATGCCCGAACCCGAACCTGGGACCTTCCGCATGCTAAGCGAGCGCTTAACCAACTGGGCTCCCCAGCCCTCTGCAGTTTGTGAGCTGCCATGATATAGTGGAAAATATTTTCAAATTTCAATATATGTGTGAATATTTGTTACATTCCGCAGGTGAACACATACGAGCTGCGTTTAAATTTTTAACAGAACTCCAGCTTGAAAACCAAATCAATTTTTAAGGACAATTTTATTCAAAACGGCACCTGGCGCCTAAACCCGTATACATCGAAGATAGTGACATGGATTAATCATGGTTGAGGCAAACAAAAATTTTGAGATAATGTTCAAAAGTTGTGTAACTTCGCAAAAAACCCAAAAGTCAAGCATCACGTCACGAGGAGTAAATGGCAGCCGAGGAAGCATCAGGTGTCATCAACTTTTGGGAAGTCTACTGCAGCAGGCGTAGGGCAGGCGGCAACCCGAAGAATGCATTTTTTGAATACGTATATTATATTCGTTACATACACATACCTCCTCCTCAGGAGAGAGAAATGCCTTTTTTTTAAACGGAAATTGCTACAACTAAGTCCCTTCAAATCTGACAGTTTTTTTAAATAAAAAATGTATTTCTTCTTCCAAAGTGGTAACAGTAAATTTGAAAAACATTTTGTCGTACTTTATTATTACCAAATTGTGCCATCATATAGCGCCCCTTTAAATGAAAAATATGGAATGGAATTTCGAATTTGTTAAAACACTCCGAATTATACTTGAGAAAAATGACATAGTTAAATAACATGAGAATAATCAAAGGTAAATTGACTTGTATCTTTAACTTGTAAAATAATTAATTACACTCAGATAACATATAAACTACCTGCCGTGATGCCTACAAAATATTGTAAACAATCGGGGTTCCTAAGTAAGCGGGTGCTATGAAAGCGGGTGCAAACAAACACTGCAATATTTAGAAATGAATTATTCATTTCATATAATTATTAAAGCGATTACTATAAACGGTGGAGTCGAATAAATTAATAATAAAAATTCTCTATTATGATTGCCAACTCACAGCCGATGCCCATGAAAATTTTTTGCGGATTGCTGCTGGCGCTATATAACAGCTGACTATAACAGTCAGTCTGTGACACAACGTTGTAGCGTGTTGACTACGTGTTTACGTTTTCAATAGGATGTTGTTCTGTGATTTAGTTTGTTTCCCTATTCAAATGTCAAAGTAATTTAACAAATATTCAAGTAATTTAACTGACGCTTTTGCATTTTGTCTAACATTTATATTTTAAGCTGAGTTCACATTTTGCGAGGGGGTGATCCAGAAGCGCTATAACAGAAATTTTCATTTAAAAAAAAAGCCATAATTTCAATAAATCCATTGATAGTTAAGTTAAAATTAATTTTAGGCAGATGAATGAAAATAATATCACAGTTTGTTAAAAGTTTTGATCCCATAACGCTTAGGTACATTAGGATGAGAAAAATCCAATTTTCAGCTAAAATTGGTTTTGTAATGTCTTATCTTCTCGTAATTCAAAATAAACTATATGACGTATAAAAAAATATTTTTATTAAGAACTTCAGCAGTAAATGTCGGACAAGTTTAGCCATAGATTTAAAATGCTTCTTTGAAGTTGCTTTGAAATTATCTAATATTTTGAAATGATGGCAAAAATTTGTTTTGAAATGCAATTTACTTATCAAGTAAATATAACTTAATAGTATTTCTTCAAAAAAAAAAAAGAGTTTAGTTTAATTACCTGACACACGTTATAATATAATTTATTTAAATAACAAAGATATTATACTCGTAGTTTTACAAAAAAAATTAAATTTCTTTTTGAATGATATTTTAAATCATTGCAAAACAATAATAAAAGTGAAATACGAAAAGAATGGATTTTGACTTGGTCAAAAATAAATAACAAAATGCAGGTGACATTTTAAATTACTTAAAAATTGAAAAGTAAAAGAAGAAAACATTGATTAACTTCCTGTTCTAAATAGCAATGCCAACATGACTCAACGTTGTTGTTTCACAGACTAACCATTATTTTGCATTCCGCATCCCAGATGCTTTTAAAATTGCAGAATATGTTGAAATGACTAGCCATTACTATGCATTAAGCATCTGCATGGCTTTTAAAATTGCTGTAAGTCTACATTTATACTATCTCACAATTGTTTTTATTTTTTCATAAAAGATAAATTTTGTTTTAAAAACTGGTGTTATTAAACATTTATTTAAAAATTCAATCATTAATATTTTATGTGATTGGTATGAAATTTTCTAAAATGTTTATAGAGATTGATACAGAAGTTGTTTTTCTTTACCACAATGTATTTGGGTCAAAAGAGGTTACTCAAGATATTGCAGATTTCTGTAATTGCACTATATTTAAAAAGCAAATATAGTTTTTTATACTCATTATATAGTATAATATAGTTTTTTGCACTTATATAATTTATTGTTTTATATCAATATTATTTACATGTTAAATATTGTATTGCGTTTATATTTGCTGAAGATTTCGAATTAACAGTATTACGAACTATACGCGCCGAAGGCTCATAAACCCGTATATATAGTGACATGAATTATTCATGGTTGAGGCAAACAAAAGTACTAAGATAATGTTCAAAAGTTGTGTAAGTCCGCAAAAAGTCCAAAGTCAAAAATCACGTGGAGTAAATGGCAGCCGAGGAAAAAGTGGGCATCAGCATTCATCAACACTTGGGAAGTCATCTGCAGCAGGGTAGGCGGCAACAGACGAGGTCGTCGTCTTGGGAGAGCAGGAAATGTCTTCACAAACTGTGATGTCTGTCGTGAGCAGGCAAGTGGTAAAAAGTGTTACTGTGCAATTTGGTGCTTGCTTTAGCTACAGAAAAAAAAACTTTTAGTGTGAAACAGGAAGTGGTAAAAGACTATAATCAGAGTTAATGGATATCAATCAGCAAAAAAAAGTTAAAAGTTCTTCAGGGAGGAGGTTTTGGTGTGGATTGGAAGTCGCCAGTAATAATGACGTTGTCCTGAAATTTGGAGACAGATTGAAGGTCTTGTGCGACATCCTTGGGGTTGGCTCCACAAGGAACAAAGATCGAGACGAGAGACAGGAGGGGGGATGGGCGGGGATCATCACAGTGATGGCCGAAGCTTCAGCAATCTTGAGAGGGGGAACAGACGCTGAATGATGGGGGATGGCGCTCTTAATTGCAATGGCTGTGCCACGTATTCCTCGTCCCTAATGTTTTTAAAGCGATTGTTATAACCGTTGGACTCGAATAAAAGGAACATTTTTCTCTCTTTGAAATGCCAACTCAAAGGCTGTACTTATGAAAAAGTTTTAAGACCGCCTCTTTTCAGCATATATTTTACCCTCTATATGATGTTTGCAATAATATTGTATTTTGATTCATCTTATATCATTGCTGGTTACTTGCCTATATTAATCACCTTTTGGTCCTGAATTTAAAATTCAGATAAGTTTTACTCTTTATATTTTAATTTAGAATTTTTATCATTATGCGTATAATTTATATGTTTCTAAAATTTTGAAATTAATTGAAAATAATTATCATGAAGAGTAATATTTATGTATTAAACATTTTTACATTCTTTCAGAAATCACAATTTATGATTATGTGCTTTAGAACTCCAAAAATAAAAACTATTCAACTTGATAATGACCAAATGATAATTACAAGGGAAAAACTACCCACTCATTGCATATAATAACTTCTAAGAGACTATATAGTTTCCCAAGTAGAAATAACATGTTATCCAGGCATGTTATAACTATTATGTGGAAACAATTAACTAGTCTTGATGTCACAATACCCCACATATGAATGCGAGATATTTATTGGTTTTGGTTACACTCAAATTCGACAAAAAAAAATTTTAGACATTTTTATTATAAAAAAAGTTTTTATTTATACAAAGTGGTAACAACATTTTTATGTTACAGTATTTATAGCTTGGGCCATCCGATAACGCCTCCCTGAATGAAGATTTTGAATACAATTCATAGTTAGTAAAAGTATTCTGAATTACGTTTGAGAAAAATGACATAGTTAAATAGCAAATAACAATATTTGAAGTTAAATCGATTTGTACCATTGAAGTGTAAAATAATTAAATACTAAAAGGAAGCCTATAAAGAGATAAAGTATTATTTGGCTCGTGCTTGCTTATAATATTTTTTATAATAACGTGCAAAAGCTTGAAATTCGTGTTCTTACTTTTGTCTTATTTAATTTCCTTTAATAATTTTTCTAATACTTGTAGTTTCCATGGAAATATTAGAAAATGCAATAGTAATGAACTAATAGAAATAAGTGAGTTTCATGACCATTTAGTTTCAATGGAGATATTCATGACATCATTTTGTTCTTTTACCAATCAGATACTCTTATTTACTTTACCGCACTAGTGCCGAAAGTCCCACTTTCGGCACTGTCTGTGACGTAAGCACGTAAAGTGTCATTTTCGCAACAATTTATGAAAGAATATGATATAAAAAAGTGAACTTTTTTGCACGTTGTTATAAAAATGTATTTAATTGATATAACGTTCTTACTTGACGTAGTTTTAATATTTCAATAGCGAGTACAAACAGTTTGTTTGAAAGATTTTAATTTTTTTTCTATAATTCGGAGAAGATGAACTGTTTTACGTTCTTTAATTTAAATTAATTAATTTTTGTGTTTAAAATTAATTTGTTTTGGGTACAAGTAACAAACGTCTTAAAACAAGAAATTAATTAATAGCTAATTAAACCCGTATATTTTTTTAAGAATTTTATATTAGGCATTTTACATTCGAATAATGTTTAGTATAGAGCAGAAGGAATAACAGGATAATAGTTGGAAAAAACATATAGTTTGCTAAATTAATGTAGAAGAAAAATATTTAAAAAAAAAGTATAATCTTCAGCGCCTACTACACCAAAAAAAAGTATAAATAAAAAGACCAATGGAAGAAATGGCTAGTTGTGACGCACGGGAATCTTTCTTTTAACATTATAACTTTATAAAAACAAAAACAAAAAATGAGTTTCTCTATAGTAATGCTTTTGTTTTTTTTTTTTTTTTTTTTTTTTTCCGCGTGCTTTTTATCCGTTGCTTTTATTTCCATAATATTTTTTTTTTCCTGTGCTTTTATTTCCGAGATTCAATGTATATTTATTATAGAAATTAGATTAAAAGATTTTCATGACAGTTAATTCAACATTTGAGTATTAGTCCTTAGTAATATCTAAGCATCCAACACATTTTACTCCAACAAAAGTAGGTATTATCCCCCCCCCCCCCCCCCAAGAGAACTATTTTCTCTAAATTACCCCAACTATCTACCATACATATAAAAACAACACAATGTAAACTGGATGTTAGACTGGTTACATCAGCGAAATTTCTTTCCTGGCCTCAGCTCAAAAAATGGCCATCCATTTCCACCTGTTGTGGTCGCATGCCCCAGGATACAGACTAGAGGTGCATGGATGTGGTAAGACATACATTAACCCATACATTATACATTACTGGGTATACATTAACCCATTAAGACCCTTTCAGGTGGCGCTAATTTAAGGTTATGAGACTCTGTTGTGAATTGCCTTAGACAAGAATGCCCTTTAAAACAGCTACGTAATCAAAGTTGAAAACAACGTAGCAATTTTTGAATCGGTTTTGTTTAAAAAGGGACGAAAACACACAAGGCTACCTATTTAGACACAACGCGATTTTCGACCTCATTGCAATATTTAAATTACCTAAAGTTTAATACTAGTTAATAGTAGTAAGTAATTAGTTTCATGAATATGTGAAAGGCTTTTTTAATGATAAAATAAACTTTTATGCACGAATTTTCAAATAAAATTTAAAATGTCTATAGCTTGATAATTAACTATAATACAACGCCCCCCTTAGAATATTTTTTTTTGCTTTAGAATAATCTTTATAGAAGAAGAAGAAGAAGAAAGAAGAAGAAGAAGAAGAAGAAGAAGAAGAAGGAAGAAGAAGAAGAAGAAGAAAGAAGAAGAAGAAGAAGAAGAAGAAGAAGAAGAGAAGAAGAAGAAGAAGAAGAAGAAGAAGAGAAGAAGAAGAAGAAGAAGAAGAAGAAGAAGAAGAAGAAGAAGAAGAAGAAGAAGAAGAAGAAGAAAAGAAGAAGAAGAAGAAGAAGAAGAAGAAGAAGAAGAAGAAGAAGAAGAAGAAGAAGAAGAAGAAGAAGAAGAAGAAGAAGAAGAAGAAGAAGAAGAAGAAGAAGAAGAAGAAGAAGAGAAGAAGAAGAAGAAGAGAAGAAGAAGAAGAAGAAGAAGAAGAAGAAGAAGAAGAAGAAGAAGAAGAAGAAGAAGAAGAAGAAGAAGAAGAAGAAAGAAGAAGAAGAAGAAGAAAGAAGAAAGAAGAAGAAGAAAGAAGAAGAAGAAGAAGAAGAAGAAGAAGAAGAAGAAAAGAAGAAGAAGAAGAAGAAGAAGAAGAAGAAGAAGAAGAAGAAGAAGAGAAGAAGAAGAAGAAGAAGAAGAAGAAGAAGAAGAAGAAGAAGAAGAAGAAGAAGAAGAAGAAGAAGAAGAAGAAGAAAGAAGAAGAAGAAGAAGAAGAAGAAGAAGAAGAAGAAGAAGAAGAAGAAGAAGAAGAAGAAGAAGAAGAAGAAGAAGAAGAAGAAGAGAAGAAGAAGAAGAAGAGAAGAGAAGAAGAAGAAGAAGAAGAAGAAGAAGAAGAAGAAGAGAAGAAGAAGAAGAAGAAGAAGAAGAAGAAGAAGAAGAAGAAAGAAGAAGAAGAAGAAGAAGAAAAGAAGAAGAAGAAGAAGAAGAAGAAGAAGAAGAAGAAGAAGAAGAAGAAGAAGAAGAAGAAGAAGAAGAAGAAGAAGAAGAAGAAGAAGAAGAAGAAGAAGAAGAAGAAGAAGAAGAAGAAGAAGAAGAGAAGAAGAAGAAGAAAGAAGAAGAAGAAGAAGAAGAAGAAGAAGAAGAAAGAAGAAAGAAGAAGAAGAAGAAGAAGAAGAGAAGAAGAAGAAGAAGAAGAAGAAGAAGAAGAAGAAGAAGAAGAAGAAGAAGAAGAAGAAGAAGAAGAAGAAGAAGAAGAAGAAGAAGAAGAAGAAGAAGAAGAAGAAGAAGAAGAAGAAGAAGAAGAAGAAGAAGAAGAAGAAGAAGAGAAGAAGAAGAAGAAGAAGAAGAAGAAGAAGAAGAAGAAGAAGAAGAAGAAGAAGAAGAAGAAGAAGAAAGAAGAAGAAGAAGAAGAAGAAGAAGAAGAAGAAGAAGAAGAAGAAGAAGAAGAAGAAGAAGAAGAAGAGAAGAAGAAGAAGAAGAAGAAGAAGAAGAAGAAGAAGAAGAAGAAGAAGAAGAAGAAGAAGAAGAAGAAGAAGAGAAGAAGAAGAAGAAGAAGAAGAAGAAGAAGAAGAAGAAGAAGAAGAAGAAGAAAGAAGAAGAAGAAGAAGAGAAGAAGAAGAAGAAGAAGAAGAAGAAGAAGAAGAAGAAGAGAAGAAGAAGAAGAAGAAGAAGAAAAGAAGAAAGAAGAAGAAGAAGAAGAAGAAGAAGAAGAAGAAGAAGAAGAAGAAGAAGAAGAAGAAGAAGAAGAAAGAAGAAGAAGAAGAAGAAGAAGAAGAAGAAGAAGAAGAAGAAGAAGAAGAAGAAGAAAGAAGAAGAAGAAGAAGAAGAAGAAAGAAGAAGAAGAAGAAGAAGAAGAAGAAGAAGAAGAAGAAGAAGAAGAAGAAGAAGAAGAAGAAGAAGAAGAAGAAGAAGAGAAGAAGAAGAAGAAGAGAAGAAGAAGAAGAAGAAGAAGAAGAAGAAGAGAAGAAGAAGAAGAAGAAGAAGAAAAGAAGAAGAAGAAGAAGAAGAAGAAGAAGAAAGAAGAAGAAGAAGAAGAAGAAGAAGAAGAAGAAGAGAGAAGAAGAAGAAGAAGAAGAAGAAGAAGAAGAAGAAGAAGAAGAAGAAGAAGAAGAAGAAGAAGAAGAAGAAGAAGAAGAAGAAGAAGAAGAAGAAGAAGAAGAAGAAGAAGAAGAAGAAGAGAAGAAGAAGAAGAAGAAGAAGAAGAAGAAGAAGAAGAGAAGAAGAAGAAGAAGAAGAAGAAGAAGAAGAAGAAGAAGAAGAAGAAGAAGAAGAAAGAAGAAGAAGAAGAAGAAGAAGAAGAAGAAGAAGAAGAAGAAGAAGAAGAAGAAGAAGAAGAAGAAGAAGAAGAAGAAGAAGAAGAAGAAGAAGAAGAAGAAGAAGAAGAAGAAGAAGAAGAAGAAGAAGAAGAAGAAGAAGAAGAAGAAGAAGAAGAAGAAGAAGAAGAAGAAGAAGAAGAAGAAGAAGAAGAAGAAGAAGAAGAAGAAGAAGAAGAAGAAGAAGAGAAGAAGAAGAAGAAGAAGAAGAAGAAGAAGAAGAAGAAGAAGAAGAAGAAGAAGAAGAAGAAGAAGAAGAAGAAGAAGAAGAAGAAGAAGAAGAAGAAGAAGAAGAAGAAGAAGAAGAAGAGGAAGAGGAAGAGGAAGAGAAGAAGAAGAAGAAGAAGAAGAAGAAGAAGAAGAAGAAGAAGAAGAAGAAGAAGAAGAAGAAGAAGAAGAAGAAGAAGAAGAAAAGAAGAAGAAGAAGAAGAAGAAGAAGAAGAAGAAGAAGAAGAAGAAGAAGAAGAAGAAGAAGAAGAAGAAGAAGAAGAAGAAGAAGAAGAAGAAGAAGAAGAAGAAGAAGAAGAAGAAGAAGAAGAAGAAGAAGAATATAATACAGTAGGCAAAACACCAAGGGTCACGAGGACCATATTGGCAAACATAAAATAGTATATGATGTGAATTTACAGCCACAAAAAAAGAACAAAGATTAAATCACAAGTAAAAAAAGTATTATTATGGCTACAGAAGTGTCGGGAGTGAAAAGTTGACTATGAAATTGTCTTTAAACTCGTGATTAATCAGTTAATTGAAATAGGTATTGTTGAATAGATCATGCGTTCCCAGCTACTTAATATTGGTATTTCTCTTTATAAACTAAAGTTAGGAAAAAAACGAATTCTGTAATAAAAAAATGTTCAGAGGCTCCCAACTTTGCTGGTGCAAAGGGAACCTATAGTTGTAAATCGGGCCCTGTTTATCCCAGTGTCCTAGTTTTAGAACTCAAACAAGAAACATAAGTAATTCATTTCCTCCTTGAGTGAGTTTTTTTAGTGTGTGTTATGGCACAAAATATTGCCATAATGCATTCATTAACTGTGAAGGCAACGAATAATTTCTTTTCTTACTTAAGCTTATACAATAACATAGAACAAAGTAATCCTTATTTTCTTTCAGTAACAATTTCAGAAAAATGATACTCAACTCCTTTCGATTTCTGTGTATCGCGTCATCTCCTGGCAGTTTCATTGGGATCACACTGGGTGTTAACCCTTTATGTGGAACTGGGGCAAATATGACCCACGTTTTCAGGTTTTGCCCCTACTATTTGCAAGTGCGAAATTAAAAAAAAAAAAAAAAATGTTGACTCTACATAATCAGATATATAATCTTTGATTTCCCTTAAAAAAAAACACCCAGTTTTTAAACTCTGACAGCGGTAGTATGGAAGCCCTGCATTCCTGCATTTCGCCTATTAGAAATGTACTTTTAATAGAATTTTTTAAAGAATGTTATTTTTTTACTTATATATTTTTATTTACACATTATTTATTGTATTCTTTAGTGCAATTACAGATTCATTGATACTGTATTCGATCTCAAATTGTCCTTGTTTCTGTCCAATACGAATTATCCATACAAAAAAAAATGAAATTCGAACATTTCTAAAGCAAATATAAAAGTTGCAACTGTAGATTTTTTTTTTGCAGTCGTGGTCTCTTCTGACGTGGAATTACCCATAAGAAGTACGCACTAATAAAGCTGTGTTAATAGATTTTTTGTATTGATCTCTAAGGATCATTTTTAGCAGGGATATTCATCGGCATAATGCTTTTTTGCTTGCAAAATTACAAACTCATTGCATATAATTATTGTCAAAAAAGCTGTAGTAACACTGTGAGAAATTACAAGTGTTACAGGTCTGTAAACAATATGTTTATCAATACGATTGACTAGTTTTATTTTCGACATACCTCGCATGCATTTACAAGCGAGGTATTTATTGATGTCTTTAAAGGTTTACTCTTATATATCAGTTCAGATTTTTTTTTCTATATAAAAATTGTGTTTATTTCTGTTAAGTGGTTATAATAAAATTTTAAAGCATTTTATCATTACTTTAGTTTTTTTTTTAAATAGTGCCATCAGTTAGAGGTTATTAAGAAAAATAGGAAAACAAATAAAATTTAGTTAAAATATTCCGATTTCCTTATGAGAAAATGGCACAGTTAATTTAAAGATAATATTGGAAGTTAAATCGATTTGTACCTTTGAAGAGGAATATAAATCCTTACAAACTAGAAGCTCATAACTTACATCCCACAATAATTTACAAATTCCGTTACACTTTGATGCATAGTTTTGTCCGATCCTCAATGATATGTGTTTGAATGTTTTGATTGATGTCGTTGGTTTTTGTTGTTTGTTTGTGATTGATTTTTTCATGTCGTTGAATATAATTATCACAAGAAGAGTAATACTAATATTTATGTAATCAAAATCCTGATAGCAATTCAGAATTCACAGTTTTTTATATACGTTTTAGAATCCCAAATTTCATAAAATAAAAACTATTCAGCATGATAATAGATTTCTTCTTGAAAAACTACCAACTAATTATCTAAGTCACTGCCAAAGAAAGCAGAAATACTGTAAGAAGCAACATGATTTCTAGGTCAGTAAACAGTTTGTGGAAACAACTAACGACGGAAACTGATCACAAGCACGATTAACTAGTTTCAATTTTAACCTACCCCACATAACTACATGCGAGATACCTTATGAATAATGTAATTTCAAAATTTTTTACCGTTGTTGAAAAAATATGTATTTGTTTAAAATATGTATTTGTTTCTCTAATGTGGTAACAACAAAATTGCAAAAAAATGTCGTTACTTGAGAATTTCCAAATTGGGCCATCAGATGACGCTCTTTAATTGTTTATGCATTGCATTATGCGAGTTTTTTTAATAATAAGGTCAGGGGAGTAGTAAGTTTTGCACCTGTCAATTCTCTAAGAATACTTTGTAATATTTAAAAAAATATTTTGAAACGCAATTAAATTATCAAGTTTATATTATGTAATAATTTCAACTGTAATTTAGTTCAATTATAGAGATATCTTATAATAAAATTTATTTAACAGATAAGATATTTTAAGACATTTTAGTTTTACTACTAATAATAAATATCCAATTGTATATTATTTTACATCATTGCAAAACAAAAGGAATCGAAATACGAAGGGAATGAATTTAAACTTAGTCAAAAATAAATAACAAAATGCAAGTATCTTTTAAATTACTTAAATTTTTATTTTTTAAATTACTTAAAACTTTGAAAGGAAAAGAAGAAAACACAGAATAACGTACTATTCAAAATCGCACTTTCAACACGACTCAATGTTGGTGTATCAGAGAGTGACCATTATCGACAGCTGACAAAAGCATCAACGATCCGCATGACAAAATGTTGATAATAAGCTGCCGTTTCGCCACTGCGCGACGTTCGCATTTGGTGAGTTAACCGGTATTTAACAGTTGGCGCACATTATTTTAAAATTTTATTTTCTTCTTTGCATTTCGCATCCAGTATGTCTATCATACCAGTCGCGCTAAAACTTAACTAAAGGAATATGGTGCAAAAAGACATGTTAAAAACATATTTTATTAAGAAAATATTTTGTTTAAAAAACTGGTATTAGCAAGTGTTCATTGTATTGCATCGATACTCGATTTTAAATTCGTCCCGAAGCATAGGATTGGAGCGTATAAACAATATATATTTAAAAAAAAAATAGGAAAACAGCAATAAATAACATTCCGTATTTAACTGATACTCATTGATCGTGCATTTTGCTAGATTTGTATTTCAGAATGCGACTAAATGTTAAGAGTTTTATCGAAAAAGCTTCCATAAGCAGCAGCAATGCCAGCAACTTCCTAAAAACCATGTCATTTTTTTTTGTACTATTTACAAATAGTACAAGTCCGCTGCTTCGGTATCGATATTGTTGAAAAGCTTGAGCATATACTCGCCCGATCGTGATAGCTCGGTCTTAAGGGGTTATTGCCCCACTGTCCATTTTACAAAATGCATATTATATTACAGGTTACTAATGGTTTATTTTTCAGAATAATTAAAAACCTGCTATGCAGAGTCTTTCAGGCACCCACTGACCATCTTCAAGCAAGGAATGTGTCCAGCATTATTCCCAGTCAAAGTTAATCCCTTCAAGAGAGGCTTTCGATGAAGGAGTAATTGCTTTTCGCGCCTACGCTCGTCGGTTACTTTTCGACTTCTGGTTTCTGAACACTTATCCTTACTGAATATAATTTTGGGTGACTATGTGTTGCAGAGGACACTACAAAAATTCCTTTTAATAATAAAATATAATAAATACAATTAATTTAATAATAAATTAAATAATAATAATAAATTAAATAATAATAAAATTTAATAATAAATAAAATTAATAAGATAATAAAATTCAAAAAATAAAAGCCGACTTCATTGACTTTTATTATAAGGCACGGCCTCTTATTAAAAACATTAATTATCTTTTATCAAGATGTATTTTATAAAACTACGTTCTTTAATTGTTTATATGCATTGAATTATGCCTTTTTCAAAAAAAAAAAAAAAAAAAAAAACTAAGGATAAGAAAAGCAGTACATTTTGCAGTTATCAACTCTTTTGTGAAAAGCTTATAATCCAATTTGAAAAATTTGTTTTGAAAGGCAAATTAATTATCAAATAAATAGAACTTAATATTTTTAAATAGTTAAGTTTAATTACCTGACACACCTGAAATAAAATTTATTTTACTAACAAAGATATTTTAGTTTTACATAAATAATAAATATCTTTTTGAATGACATTTTAAAACAGTTCCAAACAACAAAAAAGCGAAATACGAAAAAAATGAATTTTTACTAAGTCAAAAATAAATAACTAAATGCTAGTGTCATTTAAATTACTTAAATATTTGTTAAATTACTTTTAAAAAGTGTTATTTGGAAACAAATAGTAGTTCATATAGACTAGGTAGCAGTAAAATACAAGTTTTTTTTTTTTTTTTTTGATTTACTAATAAAGGAGTTTTTATCATAAGATTCGTAAGAATAAAAAATATAACAATGTTAAAATTTTACATTACACTCACATAAAAGTTGCCTGAAATAGTAAAAGAAAATTTATTTAATTCAGAAAACAGAATTACTTTTAAAGTAATGCACAACATTGAAATCTAACTTCGTGCTATTTTAGTTAAAAATAAAGGTAAATTAAAATATTATTCACACAGAAGAAATTGAGAAAGAACAATTTCTTCGATACATTAAAATTGTTTCAGATTCCTTCTTAAAACATTTATTTAAAACGTTAATATATGGACCCAAAATCGTAATCGACTACGCACTCCCACCGGTTTTTTTGGCCGTCATAACATGGCGTCGCGGTTGCAGTGACGGCTTTACCGATGACGGCTTCACCACTTTCCATTACTCATTCCTCCATGCGTGGCTCTAGATGACATAACTAGATGACATAAAACATAAATGCAAAAATTGTCAACCAACAACAGGCCAGGGGCCCACAGCAAGGTTGGTCCATAATACATATCTAATTCCTTACCAGTTTTCGATAGCTATCGAGATTCTTCTTAAAACCTTTCACTCTTTTCGAATACACAACGCATTAATTCTGGTAAAGCATCCCACTCATTGACGACTCTATTGGAAAAATATTGTTTTCTTACCTCCTCCCTTCTAAAGCATGATTTATTCAATTTCTGATCGTGTCCTCTGGTCCGGCAATTTAAGGTAAAACTTAAGCTCTTCATGTCTCCCTGTTTTATTACCTTGAATAACTGGATTAAATCATCCCTTGTTCACCTATTTTCCAAGGAATACTTGTAAAAGTAACTCATTTCTACCTCGAGTGTGTTTTACAGTATGTGTTTTGGAACAAAATGATGTCCGAATGCATTAATTTAATGAGCAAGCAACAAATTATTTATTTTTTTTACTTTTAGCCTATACAACAACATCAAAAAGTAATTCAAACTTTTTATAATAACAATTGTTGCAACACCGATCTTCTTCTTTGTATAGCGTGATTGTGGCAGTGTGATTGTGATCAAACAGGCCATTAAAATGTATATATACAATAATATTATAGTTTGATTTATCTTATATCATTCTCGTTATTTACCGTCACAAACTAGGTTATATTTGTTTTTATGTTTTGGTTTATTCTTTGTTTTGATTGAAACTATATTTGGTTGGCTGAATTTAATTTTGAGATAAATATTTATCTCTGTAATTTATATATATATTTTTTTCATTATGCGTACAATTTTGATGTTTCAAAAATTTTGAATTTCGTTTAACGTATTATTATCATTAAGAGTAATTTTTTACGTATCATACAATTTTGATATTCCTACAGAAATCACAATTTATGATATTTAGTTTTAGAACAAGTTGCAAAAAATAAAAGCCATTCAACATAATAATGAACCTTTTGCTTGTACAACTACCAACTCAGTACATATAATCACTGTTAGGTAGTCACACAATTAGATATAACAGGTTTTCCACGCCTCTAACCATTTTGGGCAACTGAACATGCTGACAACTGAACTCATACAGTCCTGCACAAAAGTTTAGACACAGACGCAATTCCTGAAAAAATCGTCAATGTTACTATTTTTCAGTAGTTTTTTTTTAAATATATATTCTTTAGACAGCATGACAAATAATAGGGTAAAAATTTTTGCCCAAAAATATAGATAAATTTGACTTCCATCAACAAATTAAAAATGTCCATACTTTCCTTGCCACAAAAGTATAGGCACAAGTTTCAGTTTTATGCAAATTCTATACAGGAAGTGATTGCGTCATCAAAGGGGAGGGGTTTTAAGTTGCTTTAAAAGGTTGAAGGTAATTTTCAATGCTTAGAACCATTCTGAAGTCAAGTGAAATTTTGTATGAAGAGATTTTAAGGATATGGACATTAAAATTCAGAGGTAAATCTGTTTCTGATATTTCTACTGAATTTAAGCGTTCAAAACGAGGTATTTATAGTGTGTCAGCACGTGGCGATCAACACCCACCAAAATCGCGGTCTGGAAGACCTCGAATCATCAGAAAACGAGAAGACAGACAAGTAAGAAAATTGGCTTCAGACAAACAATGCTCTTCAAATCAAATTAAAATCCCAATTGTAGCTTAACTTTTAACAAAAACTATCAGGAGGTGAATCAATGAATCTGGATACTTGGTAAAATCCAAGCTTATAGCGCAACCTAGCTTGCTATCTCATCTTAAAGACGCAAGACCGCAATGGACTCAACAACACATGTCTTACAGCTATCCATTGCAGTCTTGCATCTTAATGATGAGGTAGCAAGCTAGGCTGCGCTATAAGCTTGGATTTTATCAAGTATCCAGATTCATTGATTCACCTCCTGATAGTTTTTGGTAAAAGTTAAGCCACAATCGGGATTTTAATTTGATTTGAAGAGCATTGTTTGTCTGAAGCCAATTTTCTTATTTGTCTGTCTTCTCGTTTTCTGATGATTCGAGGTCTTCCAGACCGCGATTTTGGTGGGTGTTGATCGCCACGTGCTGACACACTATAAATACCTCGTTTTGAACGCTTAAATTCAGTAGAAATATCAGAAACAGATTTACCTCTGAATTTTAATGTCCATATCCTTAAAATCTCTTCATACAAAATTTCACTTGACTTCAGAATGGTTCTAAGCATTGAAAATTACCTTCAACCTTTTAAAGCAACTTAAAACCCCTCCCCTTTGATGACGCAATCACTTCCTGTATAGAATTTGCATAAAACTGAAACTTGTGCCTATACTTTTGTGGCAAGGAAAGTATGGACATTTTTAATTTGTTGATGGAAGTCAAATTTATCTATATTTTTGGGCAAAAATTTTTACCCTATTATTTTTCATGCTGTCTAAAGAATATATATTTAAAAAAAAAACTACTGAAAAATAGTAACATTGACGATTTTTTCATGAATTGCGTCTGTGTCTAAACTTTTGTGCAGGACTGTACATGATTAACTAGTTTCAATTTTAACATACTCACATGTAGAATGAACATGCGAGATACTTTTTGAGGGTTTATTTTTATTTGCTAACTGAATATTAAGAAATTTTATTTATTTAAAAAATGTATCTCTTCGTCCAAATTGGTATGCAAAATTGCAAAAAAAATTGTCATTACTTAAGTATTTCCAAATTGAACCATCAGATGGCGACTCTTTGAATGCATATATTCTAAATGCAAAGCCGAGTTTTAAAAAAATATTTTGACGATTTATTTCTTCACATGTGATTTCATATCCTTGTTTTTATTTTTATGATCCTCCCCGTTTTGATAGGATTTTATCTATTTTTCGAAATTCGTTTATTTCCCTTTTGTTATTTATATTTTATTTTATTTAGTTAGCAATTTCATTTTAAATCAAGCCCTAACAAAAAAGCGAAATACGAAAAGAATGAATTTGAACTTAGTCAAAAATAAATAGCAAAATGCAAGTGTCATTTAAATTACTTAAATATTTCTTAAATTACTTTAAAATATAGTTATTTGGAAACAAATAGTAGTTAATATAGACAAGGTAGCTGTAAAATAAAGTTTTATTTTTTTGATTTACTAATAAATGAGTCTTTATTATAAGATTCGTAAGAATAAAAAAATAAATAAGGATGTTAAAATTTTACATAAAACTCACATAAAAGTCGTCTAAAATAGTGAAATAAAATTTATTCAATTCGGAAAACGGAATTACTTTTTAAAGTAATGCACAACATTGAAATCTAACTTTGAACAACATTGAAATCTAACGTGCTATTTAGTTAAAAATAAAATCAAATTAAAATATTATTCACCCAGAAGGAATTGAGAATGAACAATTCCTTCGATAATTTGAAATTGCTTCATAATCCTTCTTAAAATATTATTTAAAAGCTTAATATATTAACACAAAATCATAAGCACTCCCACAGGTTTTTAGGCCATCATAACATGGCGTCGCGGTTGCAGTGAGGGCTTCACCGATATCGACTACCCTTTACTCATTCCTCCATGCATGGCTCTAGATGACATTTCTCTCACTGCGTCTGCTTGAGTGCCTATCCCAATCGGCGCGGTTTTTTTATTTACGAGACCAATCACCAAACTTTTCGAACACAACTGTACCGAGTGATTCAAAAGTCAGAACAAACTTTAAAATTGAATAATTCGAAAGCAACCAACGAAGGAATCTGAACTAAAGCACGATTAACTACACTGCTCACAACAATTAGGGGAGCGCATGGTTTAAACTCTTTCAACCCGAACGTTTCCATTTGGAATAATCTGCTTGCGATTTTTTTCTCACTTAGTTGAGCTTGCACTAATTTACTTTTAGATGGAAGAATCATGTCTTTTGAGGATGTAAATAATGTTTGTTTTAATCAAATGAAAACATGTTAAAATAAAATAAAAATATAAAAATTAATTTACCCTAAATTCTTCACGCTTTCATTCTCAGATGTTTAAAAATTGATTTTTACTCTTTTTTGCAAATAAAAACTTGAAAAAAATTATTGTTATAACTTATTCTTAATTTTTGATTCCATTTTTTCCCCCTTAAATTTTAGTTACAAATAAAAATATTTTTTCGCCGGTTGTTTTGCCATTTCATTCTGGATGCATAATGAATCTATTTCACAAATTTTAGAATGAAAAAAAAATGCTGAAACTGAAAGGGTTAACAAAAGTACGCAAAGTGCTCCCCTAATTGTTTTGAGTAGTGTACTTTCAATTTTAACACACTACCTCATATGTAAATGTGAGATAGTTTTTAAAGGTAGATTATTTCAACCCAGAAAACTGCTATCAATAAAAAAAATGATTTACACAAATTATTTCTTTATTTTAGTTGGTATTTAAAAAAAATTGCAAAACAATTTTCGTTCCGTTAGTATTTCCAAATTGTGCCATCAGATGACGACACTTTAAATGCAGATTTGTAATGCAATGTCGAGTTTAAAAAAAAAAAAAAAATATTCAGATGACTTATTCATCAACATGTGATTTCACATCATTGTTTTGATCAAACTTTATTTTTAAATATGATGTGTGCAAAATAATAATAATAATAATAATAATAATAATAATAATAATAATAATAATAATAATAATAATAATAATAATAATAATAATAATAATAATAATAATAATAATAATAATAATAATAATAATAATAATAATAATAATAATTTTTGCGCAAAAATAGCATACATTAATTTGAGGGAAAACAAATTCAAAAATAATAATACAATATACAGAACACCAAGGGTCACGAGGACCATACTGGCGAACATAAAAAGTGTATGATGTAAATTGACAAACACAAAATAAAGAACAAAGATTGAATCACAAGTAAAAAAGTATTATTATGGCAACAGAAGTGTCGAGGGTGGAAAGTTGACTATGAAATTGTCCTTAAACTCGTAATTAATTAGTTAATTAAAATAGTTATTGTTGAATAGATCATGCGTTCCCAGCTACTTAATATTCGTATATTTCTTTATAAACTAAAATTAGAAGGAAAAAAACATGAATTCTTTAATAGAAAGATGTTCGGAGGCTCCCAACTTTGCTGGTGCCCATTGAACCTAAAGTTGTAAATCGGGTCCTGTTTATCCCCGTGTCCAAGTTTTAGTAGGGTAAGGTGGGGTAAGTGGGCCATTGGGGCAAGTGGGCCACCCCCCCTGGCATTTCCCGAATTATGGACGCAAAAAAAATCTGTTACAATATTTTTACGTATTTACCCCAATAGATGCAGGAAACATTATGGCATAATTTTCATTGAAGTATGTAACAAGGTACAATCCTTTTTGTGAAAATTTTTAAAATTGCATCTTTCCGTAATTCATGCCATCATACTATTTTTTAATTTATTTCCAAACGGTTCGTGATACAAAACAAAATGTTATATGTTTTGAAAGTGTATAAAACATAGTATCTTTTTGCAGTGTCAGATACTTGTGATGTTGATAAGGTTAAAAGAAAATTGGGGTGGCCCAGTTGCCCCGCGTTTGGGGTAAGTGGGCCACCACAATGGCGGGGTAAGTGGGCCAGGGGTGGCCCACTTGCCCCAACTCTTTAATATACTTTAAAAAAAGTCATATTCACTTATTCATAGGGTTAGTCATATTCACTACTCATAGTCCTATTCATTGACATAGGCCAGTTTAAAATCTGTAGCCCTAACATTTTTTTTACACTACATGCAAAAATGACAAGATGAAAATTAGCGTATTTTTTCTTGTAGTAAGCTTGCATGCCAGAAAAAGTTGCTATTGGGGAACTATTAAAGATACATCATTACTTTTTTTTTCAAACACTCAAAAAATCATGTAGATTATTCCACTTGCCCCACCCTATCTCTACCAGTTATGTGTAAAAATATATTAGGGGGGTGGCCCACTTACCCCACCTTGCGGGGCAAGTGGGCCACTCGGATGACCAAAAAGAAAAACATATTTTTAAAATTTATTTTTTGCCAATTTGTGTTAAGGTTGTCATGGGTACAGTAATAACATATGAGAGAATGGACCACAAAAAAAATAAGTTGTTAGGCCGATTACATCCAGAGGTATGAGGGTCTAAAGTCGAATTATGCCAAAAAGGTGGCCCACTTACCCCACCTTACCCTACTCAAAAGAAAAAAAAAGCATAAGTAACTCATTTCCTCCTTGAGGGAGTTTTTTTTTTGTGTGTGTGTTATGGCGCAAAATATTGCCAGAATGCATTCCTTAACTGGTGAAAGCAACGAATAATTTCTTTTCTTACTTTCACTTATACAATATTGCATAAAAAAAGTAATCCTAATTTTCTTTAAGTAACAATTTCAGAAAAATGATACACAACTCCTTTCGACTTCTTTGTATAGCGTCAATCACACAGGCCGTTAACCCTTTATGTGGAACTGGGACAAATATGACAAACGTTTTCAGGTTTTGCCCCTCATATTTGCAAGGGAGAAATTAATTTTTTTTTTTACTCGACATAAACATATATATAATCTTTGTTTTCCCTAAAAAAATAGTTTTTAAACTCTGTAGAATGGAATTCCTGCATTCCTGCATTTCGTCCATTATAAATGTACTTTTTATAGAATTTTTTTAAAGAATGTAATTTTTTTACTTATATATTTTTATATACACATTATTCATTGTATTCTCTAGAGTAATTACAGAATAATTGATATTGTATTCGATCTTATTGTCCTTGTTTTCGGTAAAGACTTAGTATTCAACATCTGCCATATAGTGTCACTGAAAATATTACAACAACTCTTATGTAGTAAAAGGTGCATGAAAGTGTGAAATAAGTAGTGCTAGAGTATTTGCTTAAATGTTTGCTGTATCTAGATGATGTTGTATTCTAATATTGCATTGTTAAATTTGCGCCGTCTAGCGCAAAAATAATACTTGATTTGGCTACATCACAGATAACAACAAATGTTTGTCTAATGATGAGCAAATATGATCCTATAATGTCGAATATAATCCGCCTTTTCACACATCATTCTGGATACATAAGGAGTCTATTTCACAGATGATTTTTTTTAGAATAAAAGTTAGTACTGTAAGAGGTAATGGAATAGATTTTTATCTTCCAGATCTTTGTATTGTACATTTTTTTTCTTTAAGTGTATAATTTATATGTTTCAAAACATGTGAATGTCGTCGAACCCAAAACCAGAAGAGTAATATTTACGCACTAAAAATTTTGATATTCAGTTTTAGAGAATATCAAATTGCATAAAATAAAATCTATTTAAGACCATAATGCATTTTTACTTGTAAAATTACCAACACATTTCATATAATTATTACCAAAAAAAGCGGTAGCTACACAGCAAGAAATGACAAGCGTTACAGGTCCTTAAGAATTCGGTTTAAACATCTAACGGTGAAATCTGTTTACGAATACGATAAACTAGTTTTATTTTTGACATACCTCACATACATTTACAAGCGATATATTTACTGATTTCTTTAAAAATATCTCAAATCAATTTACGGACAATTTTATTCAAAACGGCACCTGGCGTCGAAGGCGCCATGAACAAATAACCAATATAAATTTTAAAAAAAATAGTGTTCATTTCTACATAATGGTACAAATAATATTAAAAAACATTTTATCGCTACTATAGTTTTTTTTTAAATTGTTCCGTCAGATAGCGGCCCTTTAAAAGAAAATTTAGAATACATTTAAAAGTTAGTTAAAATATTCCGATTTCCCTTTGAGAAAAATGACATAGTTAATTAAAATGTTAATATTTGAAGTTAAACTGATTTGTACCTTTAAAGCTTTAAAGAGAAAAATAAATGCTTACAAACTGAAAGCTCATAAATTACATCCTACAATGCTTATTAAAATCAGTTACACTTTGAGGCATAGTTTTGCCCAGTCCTTAATATGTTTTTGAAGTTCGTTGGACATAATTAATAGTATTATTTATGTATTAAAAATCCTGATACAAATTCAGAATTCACAGTTTTTGATGTTATGTTTTAGTATCCCAAACTTCATAAATTAAAAACTATTCAACATTATAATGGATTTTACTTTCAAAGCTAACTACCAACGCATTATCTAATTCACTGCCGAAAATGTGTAGAAGTTCATTGAGCAGTAACATGTTTTGTAAGTCTGTAAACAATTTCAACATATCCCACATATCGAAATGCGAGACATTTTTTGGTTGACTTAGGTTTCTTAGCTAGTAGGATACAAAATAAGAATTTTTTTTTAAAGCATGTATTTGTTTCAAAAAGCTGGTGACAAAATAATTGCAAAAAATTGTCGTTACTTGAGAATTTCCAAATTGGGCCAACATATGACGTTCATTATTTGTTTATGCATTACATTATAAGTCTTTTTTAATAAATAAGGTCAGGGGAGTAGTAAATTTTGCCGCGTCGATTATCTTGTGAATACTTTGTAATATTGAAAAAAAAAAATGTTTTGAAACGCAATTAAATTATCAAGCTGATAGAACTTAAAAATTTTAAATAGTTTAGTCTAATTACCAGACACGTCTTATAATAAAAATTTATTCAACTGATAAATATATTTTAGTTTTACTAAATAATAATAAATTTGAATAAATTGCATAACAAAAGAAAGCTAAATACACATTAGAATGAATGAACCCTCTAATGCATGAATTTTTTTGTTCCGTCCCGAAAACATATATTTGTATCTCTTATGCTCACACGTTACGGGAAAAATACGGAAAAAAAATAAATGCATTGGAATTTAAAAAATTTCATTTTTTAAAATTGTTACCGAACGGCAACACCATGCATTCAGCACTGAATAGAGGCTTAAAGTTCGCGGTACTAATATTTATTTTTATTCAAATTATTACATTTTTTACTTAAGCTAATGAACTTTTTTTTATATTTCTTATAAATTATACTTATGCTTATTGATAATTTTATTATTATATAAGAAGTTGCAGAGGCACACAGACACATAGTTTTAGGTATAAAATCTTAAATGAAAACGTGTATAACAAACAAAAAAGAGTATTAATATTTAGTACAATTAGATTTCGTTAAAATAGAAAAATTAGTTATAAAAATAATTATGAATAGTAGTTACTTTTGAAACAAAATGAATGTACAAATAGTAGGCAATAGCAGGTTCAGTACAAATAGTAGGTATTCATGAATAAAAATATACAAAAAAAAACATTTTTAAACATAATTTTTTTAAATGGTAGAATGATGCGACATAAAACAGTTAATTTTACTCTTAAAACAAAGTGGTACTAATATTATTACTTTGATTACTGCCAAACACGTAAATTCATAACAGTTAGAAACTTCACTTTTTTAATTTTGAATACACTTTTACTACTGTCATTTATGAGGGTTATTATTAACTAAAACTTCAAAATGGAATGTAATAGATGAAAAAACACAAATTTGTCGAGAGGGAGGTCTACTTTAATAGTATAAAGTGGATTATGCAACTTGTTACCAGACGGTAACAGTATGCATTAGAGGGTTAAACTTAGTCGAATATAAATAACAAAATGCAAGTGTCTTTTAAATTACTTAAATATTTGTTAAATTACTTTAAAATTTGAAAGGAAAAGGAGAATCCGGCCGTCGTCCCACACGTGTGGCACTGCGAGCCCAGATTTGGCAACAATGGCAACACCCTTTTTTGAGTTCATTTTTCTAATCTATGACATATTTTAATACGAAATGCCAAATTTTGTTAGTTTTTAAGCATTATTAGGGGAGTTAGAGACGTGCAAAGTTTAGGTGCCATAATGTTAAATGAGTTGCACATAAAAAGAAACTATCCCGATCTATAAATAATTAAGATAATTAAACGAATTTTTTTACTGAAAAGAAATTATAACAACCCAAACAAAATGCATTCAATATTGGGGTATTTAAAACAATTTTTATATTTTTAAATAACTGTTATATTAATTAAAAAAAATGAGTAGAAACCCCTAAATATTTTTACAGAAATAAATTTAAGACAGGAAGTTCAAGCGAAATCCAAATTTTTAAAAATTTTAGTCATAATTTGCTGAGTAATTCACAAAATACATTTTAATTACCCTTCAGGGGAATGTGTATAGAGACGGCCTTGCATGCATGCTTGCTTGTCATTTTAGAGATGGTCCCTAAAAGGTCCACAAGTGATTCGATTGAATAACTCGTCAAATAATCATCCAAATGTAACAAAATCTTAGATTAAAGGGTTTTCGAGAGTGCTTAGTATTTCTAAGTTAATAAAATTGGGTGTTGTCATTGGAAATTTCAGAGTTAGAAACGTTTTTAATATGAAGACGGCCCCTTATGCAAATTTTGTGTCACGCAATTAACTCAGAATGTTAATTGTTCACTATCTCAAAAAGGTCCGATTATATAGGGAGACTAACGGCTGAAATAATCACTAGTGGTACTTTTTTTATTTCCACAGCTGTACTTTCCGATTGTAGCGCATTGTTTTATCGGAATGTACAGCTGTGGAAAAAAATTTACCCACTAGTGATTATTTCGACCGCTAGTCATCCTATAAAATTGAACCTTTTTGACTATGTGAACAAATAACATTGAGTTAATTGCATGACACAAAATTGGCATAAGGGGCCGTCTTAATATTAATAATGTTACGAACTTTAAAATTTTCAATAGCAACACCCAAATTTAATTATTTAGAAGTGTGAAGAACCCTCGAAAAACCCTAAATCCAAGTTTTTTTTTTACATTTGGATAAATATTTGACGAGTTATTCAATCGAATCACTTGTGGACCTTTGGGGGACAATGTTTAAAATGACAAGCGTAGTCAGTCTGTAGGTTTATTAATGGAGGGGAAAAAAGCACAAGGTCAAATGTCTTGAGGATGGAGCCCTATGAGGGATATAAAAGTCAATGAGTTGCTGTACATATTCAAAAATAAGTTGCCGTCAAAAATAGATCCCTTTCGTCACTTGATAAGGGTTCTAAATTACGAGCCGTAATTGGCTTTGTTAAAGCTTCTAAAGGTGAATAGAAATAGGCAGCCGGAAACCGTTACATTAGTTCCCGTAGACACAACGGGTGTGCTAGTTTCTAAGTCAATTTCAATAATGAAATTCTCCAATGATAATCCAATGAGAGTTTCAAACTTAGAGTGTTCTTAGTTTATGGGTCAGTCGACGCCCGTCTTTAATGTTTACATACCTCACACACATTTACATGCGAGATATTTATTGATTTCCTCGTCATAGAAGAAACTACAATTATAATGGGACACTTTTAAAATAAAAAATTTCTTTATTTCTTAAAGGTGGTAACAATAAAATTGAAAAACATTTTACCGTTAGTTCTAAATTGTGAAATCAGCTAGTGCCCCCCAGAATGAAGATTTGAAATACAAATAATAGTTAGTTAAAATATGTAAAATTTCGTTGGAGATAAATGACATAGTTAAATAATATGATAATATTTAAAGTTAAATCGATTTGCACCTATAAACTGTAAAACAATTTATTGCTAACAAGAAGCTTATAAATTACACCCCATCACACCTACCAAAATATTGTAAAGAATTGGGGTTCCTGGTTAAATAGGTGCTTTAATGAGCATAATCCCAAGAAATAAATCATTGAATTAATATATTTTTAAAGCGATTGCTAAAACCGGGGAATTCGAATAAAAAAAACCTACAAAATTCTCGCTTATGAAATTCCAACTCTTAGCCGATGCCAATTCAAATGTTACAGTAATGTGAAAATATTCAAGTTAACTGACACAGTTAAATTCTCAGCTCAATTTTAATTAGAAATTATTTTTTTAAAAAATTAAAATTAAAATTTTCAAATTTTTATTATTTTTTTTAGAAAAAAGTTCTTAAAATAATTTCTAATTCAAATTGAGCTGAGAATTTAGGTATAAGTCTTTGTTTGTATATTATAAAGTCATTTTCTTGGTCATTTTTTCAATTTTGACCTCACAATTTGCCGCGCAAGCCTAATCACAATGTGTTCAAATAGCTTCATGTTTAATATCATTTATTTTAGTTTTGGCTAAAGTTTCATACATTTTAAAACTTGTTTTATAATAAATAAATCTCGTAGAATTACATATAAAAAATTATACTCATTTATTGAGTAGTTAAAAAATGACATGAAAGATCAAACTATGTTTTGTAGTACCTTCTTTGCATATTTTTAAGACTCCTGTGACCCCTTAAAGGAGCTTCCACTTACATGGATCCCAATTGGACTGACCACAGATGGCGCAACCAGGAAAAATTGTTTCTTGACAGTCTTAATACAACTTATTGTAGGTGACAAAATCTGCAACACTCTCATGACTTTAACAGAGCGCTATTTAGTTATGAAAATTTTGACAAAAATTTTTTTGCGGGAAAAACGATTCCAATGACTTCACCTCATTTCTGCAAACCCCAAATCTTCTCACGCAATACTTATTAATGGCATTCAAATTTCTTACAATAGTTCTTACTCGGAATGTTTATAAGCAACAACGAAAAGGTCAATTCCATAACCCTTTCCGACCGGGCTCGCACGATCGTGCGGGTATTAAAGAGAATGTTCAAACTCTTCAAAAATATCGATACCGCAGCAGCTGGTTTGTACCATTCGCTTTTTGTATTAAAATGAATTTGGTTTTAAAGAGTTGCAGGCATTTTGGATGGTTAACGTATTTTTTTAGATAAACCGCCAAATTTAGTCTATATACATTTTAAATCAGCGCCACCTCTACCGCGCGCCGCGGTCGTAAAGGTATAGGATGAATTCCATGAAGCAGTGGCGCTGCCTTCCAATACGCATAAGGCTTAAGAAAGCAAATGATAATTAATTTTTGCTTGTAAAACTACCAACTCATTACATATAATCATTGCCAAAAAAGTTGTAGTTACACACTAATAACTCTTGAAATAATCATTGACGGTAACTATTTTTTGCATAGCTGTACCATCAACTCCATTACCGAAAAAAATTACGAAGTCTAAACTGACGTTCATGTACGACAATATAGGATGAATTAAACCAGGATATTTCGTCCCATCTTCAAAAACACACCAGTTGCCCCACACTACATTCGATAAACAATTATAACATTCGTTATGTTATAATACAGACTCCACTTTATGTTTTCACATGTGAGGAAATTTTTCTAGTCCTCCGATTCCGATCCCAATCAATACCCGTGGGGGTTATCCAAGTCTGGGCGGGAGAATCGTGGTAGTGGAGCTGCCCTTTCTAATACGCATAAGGAAGCAATTGATAATGAATTATTGTGCTTGTACAACTACCAACTCATTACATATCGTCGGTAAAATGACAAAACCACGAATGTGCAAAAACAGAAAGTGCTTAGGGATGGAAAACCGTTCAACTTTTACCGGTTTTTGGCTTCGGTTAAACGGGCAAAACCCGTTCTTTAGGTGAACCGGTTAAAACTGAAGAACCGATTTGAACGAGAATCTTAATCGGTTAAACTGGAGGAAAATTTTAAAACTGTTAGATAAATCAACTGATTATGACGTCATAAAATATATCACAATGGGTTTGAATGATACGGTTCATAAATTGATTATTAACACTGTTGATTCTGATAATGCCTTCAGGCATCAAGAGCATAGCTACCGGTGAATGCTAGTCCCATGACATAAAACATGGCAACAAAAATCTTTTTCTGTGCCTTATTAGGCAGCAAACTATCAGAAAGGAGCACAGGAAGTCCACTATTTGTGTTAAAAAGAAACACAATCAACTTATGGTTTAATTTTCAGCGTTTATGAAGGTAAAATGTTGTCTTAATATAAATTATTCCTTATGATAAGGTGTTTTTTTATGTTGCGGTTTTTCTGTTTTTCAAGATAGTCGAAAATCTCACCTCTGAGATATGTTTTAAATACCGAATGATTATAAAGTAACTTTGCCACCATCTGCGCTTCTAGAGTCCATTAGCGTCACCTGACTGTGGTTCTAAAATACGACGCCCGTCGCCAATAGCCCTCGTGTAGCTCTAGTGCGACGATAATTCAAACCTAACCTAACCTAGAGTCCATTATAGTTAACCGATCGAGATAAAATTTTAAATATAGTTATTTGGAGGTATGTGCTCGAGATTCTGTGAAATTCATGACAGTGGTAGTCACGGTTACGATTATAGTTACATAAACTCGAAAATTGCAAATGACAACGCCTACTTTTTCCTGTCTTAAAATGTTTAGCGCATGCGAAAACCTTAATTAGCGTTGAAACGGCATCGATTTGTTCAAAAACCGGCGAGTTAAAAATAACCCTTTAAGACCTTCCATCAGATGGCGCTGATTAAAATTATGAAACTAACTGTTAAGAGTTTTACAGAAAAAAAAATGGTTTAAACAGCCAACAAAACATTATCTGTGCGCAAGCAGTATATTTGCATATTACTGACTTGCGCATTTAGTAAATTTGCAAATTATGGCATATTTCTCCGATAAAACTTTTGACAGTTAGTCCATTAACTTAATCAGCGCCATCTGATAAAAAGTCTTAAAGGGTTATTTTCAACTCGCCGGTTTTGATCGATGCCGAATGAACAAATCGCTGCCGTTTCAATGCTTATTAATGTTTTCTGAACATTTTGAGACAGGAAAAAAGTAGGCGTTGCCATTTGAAACTTTCGAGTTTCTGTAACTATAACCGTAACCATGAGCACCACTGTCCTGAAACTGGAACGGACTCTAGAAGCGCAGATGTTGGCAAAGTTTCTTTATAATCAACCGGTAGTTTATTGAATTGCCTTTTTTTACATAGCTTACTAACTTTGGATTTCTCACATTATAATAAACGAAATGTTATTTGATGTCAAGTTCTTTACTACCAGATATCTATAATCGTAGTCCATTCGAAAAACGTAACCTAGATTTAACCCTCTAAGACCCTTTCAGATGGCGCTGATTTAAGGTTATGAGACTAAAATTTAACCCATTAATGCCTGGCGTCCCTTTTTAGGGACACTTTTAAAGAAATTTTGCAATTTTTAATGAATCAACTTTTCAATTAAAAAATTGCTCCGTTGTATTCAACAGTGTACATTTCAACTGACCCAAGTGCATTGATGCTGTTTAAGGCAACTTTTCCGGTAAAACTCTTAACATTTTAGTCTCATTACCTTAAATTAGCGCCACCTGAAAGGGTCTTAATGGGTTAAGAGTTTTATCGAAAAAGTTATCTTAAACAGTATCAATGCCAGCAACTCAAACTTCGTAATTTTCTATATACAAATACTAGAAAAGTTGCCTTGAACAGCATTAACGCCATACTCCTAAAAAAAAGTACAACGATTTTTTTTAAATTCGCTTTTCGTGTATTTAATTTTTCACATCTAAAATTAAGCTATCTATTAATTTCACATCTAAAAATTCACATCTAAAATTAATTAATATAAAGGAGGTTAAATAATTTGTTCCACAAGTGGAAGGTTGGCTTATAAGATATTTAAATAGGAGTTTTAATCAATTACTATGGAATATGTTAACGCAAACGAAAATTTTAATCGCTATCCGTAAAAACGAAAAATACAATTTGAAACACTGAAACCATTTTTTTATAATAAAATAATATAAAAACTCTTTAACCGGAAATTACCAGTTGTAATTGGATGTGATAAAGTTTTTCAACAAAGATGCCAAAAATAGATGGCTGCAAATGCTCATCCTACCTTCCCGAATTGGCTGTGTTAAAGCATCTCACAGAAGTTATAAAAATAGACAGACGGAATGGATCAAACTTCCAAAACCGGTTTTTCAAAGAAACGGTTTTTAGTAACTTTTAACTGGTACCAGTTAAAACCGGAGGAAAAAAAGAACCGGTTGAACCGAGAAGCGGTTTTAGTTTTCAAAAACCGCCTTTCCCTGGAATTGCACATTCGTGGTTTTGTCATTTGACCGACGATATAATCATTGCCAAAAAGTTGTAGTTTCACTGTAAGAAGCATCCTGTAGAAACAACTAACGAAGGAATCTGGAAACGCACTTTATTACTTTTGTTTTAATTTACATATCTCACAAATTTGCGAGACACTTATTTAAGCTTTCAATATTCATTATTAAGTGCATGGTTTGAACCTGACATTTTTTTTATTAAAAATGTATTTGTTTCTCCAAAGTGGTAACCTCAAAATTAAAAAAATATTTTGTCGCTACTTGAGTATTACCAAATTGTGCCATCAGATAGCGCCCCTTTAAAGGAAATGTGGAATGAATTCCGAATTCCGTTAAAGAAAAATGCCATAATTGAATAATATGATAATAATAAAAGTTAAATCGATTTATGCTTGTAACTTCTAAAATAAGTCATTACAAACAGGAAGCTTATAAATTACATCCCACAATGCTTATCAAAATCAAGGTACACTTTGATGCATTGTTTAATTCAGTCCTTAATGAAATGTTTTTGATTTTCGTTGAACATATTTATCATGAAGAGTAATATTTATGTATTAAAAATTCGGATATCACTTCAGAAATCCCAGTTTTTGATATTCTGCTTTAAAATCCCAAATTTCATTAAATAAAAACTATTCAAAATTATAATGAATTTTTCTTGCAAAACAACAAACACTTTACCTAATTCGCCGCTAAAATGTGTAGCAATACAGTTCGAAGTAACATGTTTTCTAGGTCTAAACCGTCTGTGGAAACAACTAACGACGGAATCGAAAGACAAACATGATTAACTAGTTTTAAATAATTTTTGACTGTCCAGAACATTATGTCTCCTGCTCTTTTCATTCCAATCTCATTTCTGTATTACAAAACCTTTTTCAGTCCGGAACGGAAGACCGGACCGGTTCGTTTCACAAAATCCGGGAGTGTCGGTCTGATTTCCTTACATTAATACCTTTTCGGTCCTTAAAAAATGGGCGGAACTCCTCATTCGAAAATCAGGAATTGTCTGATTCCGATCATCTGTTTAAGTAATGTAATGCGTATTTATCGATGCACTTTTATTGTATTTTAAATTGTAGTACCCTTTCGGTCCGAAACGGATGACCGGACGGTTTGTTTCAAATTCCGAGATTCTTGGTCAAAATGCTAAATTTATATTTAGCTTTTAACTCGCGTGAACATTATTATATCCCGATCTTCTCGCTTAAGTATATAGTGTATATTTTCGGTGTATTTTTACTGTACTTTCAAATGTAGTCTTTTTCGGCGAAGAACGGATGACCGGACCGGTTTGTTCAAAAATGTAGGAATGTCTACTTCAATTTTTTAAAAAAAGAAAGTAGGGCAAAATATTTTTTTAAAATAAATAAATAAAACTATTAGTAAAAATTATAAATGCTTTGGAGTTCAGTTTTAAACGGTTGTTTTAAAACTCTCAAAAGCATCTGAAATATTAAGAATATCTAAGATTACAGTTTTTCAAAAAAAATCCGAATGAACTTTTTTATTTGACATGTATAAACATAAGTAAAACATTCCAAGTGTTGTGAGGTTGGTTGTTAGTCTATAGATATAATGATAATTACAAGCAAAGAAAATTACCACCTCATTACATATAATCAATGTTAAGAAACTGCAGTTAAAAATGACATGTTTTCCAAGCCTATTAACAATTTGTCGAAAAAAATTTAACTCTTATTTTAAATTAACCTTATCTCACTCAAAATTACATGCGAGATATTTATTAATGTTTTCATGTAATTTTTTTATGGAAAGATGAAGACTTTTTTTAATATAAAAAATGTGTTTAATTCTCCAAATTGGTAACAATAAAATTAAAAAAAAAACATTTATCGTTACTAGTATTTCTAAATTGTGCCATCAGATAGCGCCCCCCTAAATGAAGAGTTTGAATACAATTAATAGTTAATTAAAATATTTCAAATTACGTTTCAGAAAAATTCCATAGTTAAATAACAAGATAATGTTTGATGTTTAATAGATTTGTACCATTAAAGTGTAAAATAATAATTACTAAAACAAAGCTTATAAATTACATACCATCTTGGCCTCCAAAATATTGCAAACAATTGGGATTTCTGAGTAACTAGATGCGTTAATGTGCAATGCTTAGAAATAAACTATTCAATTCACACATAATTTTCAAAGCGTTTGCTGTTACAGGTGAATTCGAATAAAACAAAATATCGCTTATGAAATGCTAACTCATAGCGGATGCCAATGAAATTTTTTTAAAGTAATGTAAGAAATATTTAAGTAATTTAACTGACAATTTAGCATTTTGTCTAACATGAATATTTTTGGCAGAATTCGCATTTTGTGATGAATGATCTAGAAGCGCTATGACAGAGATTTTCATTTAAAAAACATAACAATTTCAATAGTTCACGTGGTTTTGAGTTGAGAAACAAGATCAGTAAGAATTTCTTTTATTTTATGGGGTTCAGTATGTTGTATATGGGTAATGTTAAATTGGCCAATTGCAATGTACCTTTTCACAATAACTGCTGATCAGATCATCTTGAAATTTTCTGTGCGTGTTATACCAACCTTATATATTAATCTGAGGATTAAAGTTTTTTTTATTAACTGTTAGATTTTTTTTAAAAAAACTAAGTTTTAAAGTACCCAAAAAATCAAGAAATTTTTCACTTCTTTGCCCCATAAAATTTTTTCACTTTATTTTTATTAAAAATTATAACCTCAGATTAATCTATACTATGTATTACATCATATAAAAAAGTTTACGAGAAAAAATAGCATAGTTTTTGAGAAAAGGTACATCGAAGTTCAAATAATCAATATTGAGAAAAATGCGTTTAAAGTTTTTATTAGAAGCCGTTTAAAGTAAGGAAAGGGTTAAATAAAATAACCTTCAATGTCAAAAAGACTTTTCCAATCTTCTTGATACTTTGTAACATTATTAATAAAGATTGAAATAGTATTTTAAGCCAATTAATTTCTTTTTTTGATTTTTTCACCGAGTTTGGGGTACTGAGCCCCCTTAAATAATGTGTATTGATTTCTCCAAAGTGATAACAACAAAACTGTAAAACTATTGGTCGTTACTTAAGTAGCTCCAAATTTGTCCATCAGATAACGTTCTTTAATTGTTTATGTTTACAATGACATTTTCTCACTAGTTTAAAGAAATTGATACAGAAGCTTTTTTAAGATGTGTTTTTTTTTGTTAACCATTGAGTCATTCTTCAAAAGAAGGCAGTTAACTTCCTTTCAAAATTTTCAGTAAACAAATGTTATTTTGTATTGTATAGGTGCTTCATTTTACATCATTGCCCCCATGCCGAAGCATAAGTTTAAAGTATATAAACAAAGATGAAAAACAATAGGAAAACAACAATAGAGAATAAACAAATATTTAACTGATTTTTATTAACCATGCATTTTGTTAGTTTTGTTTTTCAATTTGTAGTAATGTCCTTGTTTTGTCAATTTTACAAAAATGCTACTTATTCTACTGCTTACTTATTGTCCCACTGTTCTTGTTCTGTCCATTTCACAAAATATATCTTATATTATATGCTTGCTAATTGTTTAATTCTTTCTCAGAAGCTTTTAGAATCTGCTATGCAGAGCCCTTGCGGCACCCATTGTCCATCTTCAAGCAAGGAATTCGTAAAACATTTTTCCCCAGTCAGAGTTAACCCCTCCTTTGGGAGCTTTCCTATGAAGAAGTAAGTTCGCTTCTCGCCGAAGTTCGTCGATATAATTTTGAGTTCAGGTTACAAATACTGATCTTCATTGAATGTCCTTTTGGGTGACTATGTGTAGTCCAGGCCGCAACAATTTTTTTAATAAGAGATTTAATGGATAAATAAAATTATCGAAAATAGGTGTAACCCCACACCGGACTACCCTACGATAACTCAATCTGGCATACTGCATCCTGACAGCCTGTAAATCAATGCTTTTCACAAATTCAGAAGGTATTGTTATATTGAAATCTATGACTTCTGTTATTAAGTAGTTTAATTGTTTTAGTTTTAGTTGGGTTTTAAGATAAATCATCTCAAGGGATGCGTCATGGAAATATATTCCGTGGAATTAATAGGAGCATTCATTTACATCCATCCCCTGACTTACCACAGATGGCGCAACGTGACAAATGTTTAATGTTAGCCTGTAAATCCAAGTTTTTTGCAAATTCATAAAGCATTGTTATGTAGAAGTTTATGACTTCAATTATTAAGTATGGCAATTGCTTCAGTTATAAGCTCAATAATCTGAAGGGATGAAAGCATGCGTTATAAAAATTTGTCATAAAATTTTCGGGAACATTCATTCACATAAATCCCCCTTATTAACCAAAGATTATACTACTAGGCAAATTGTTTCTTGACAACCTTAATGCATCATTTTGTAGGTGTTAGAAGCTGCAACACTCTTGTGACTTTAAAAGAGCGCCACCTAGCCGTGCAAATTTTGATAATATTTTGTGCGTAAAAAAATAATCAAATGACTTTACCTTATTTACGCAAACCCCAAATCTTCTTAGGCAATACTTAATCAATGCATTAATTTTTTTACAATACAATTTACACAGAATGTTTATCTGCAATAACGAAAAGGTTGGATTTTAAAGGATGAATAACTGTCAAAATAACCACTGTTGTTAACTTTTTTTTTTGCATAGCTGTACCACCAACTCCATTACATAAAATAATCACCAATAGTTTCGAAGGGTCTAAACTGATGTTAGGTGCAATGCTTTGTTTTTTACGAGTTCTATTATTATAGTCTTTAACTTATAATAAAATGTAAATACATTTTTGAAATGAAATTTTCATATTTTCATTCACAAATAAGTAATGCAGAAATATGTGTCCTATTTTGTAAGTAGTAATGAAAGTAAAACTATTTAAAAAAGATTCTAGAATGATAATTAACCATCCCGCCTTGACGAACATAACATGAAACTAATTTCTAACTTTAATACTCTCTTCGCATTCCATACGTTTGCACGTACGAATTGCGTTATTAATGCGATCGGGATACAAGACATCATCCGAATATGACAAAATATATACTTAAAGTACATATTTTGTTTTAAAAAGTAGTGTTTAATGAGAAAAGTTTTCTAAATTTTTAGTGCATTTTTTTTATTTTGTATCTATTTATGTGATGATATATGTAGTATTTGCTGTTTTATCTACCTGGAAAATGTTAAATTTTCTCAAAAAAATCTCACTTAGAAGATTTTCCTGGAGCGTTCTTTTATAAATGACAATGACAAATACTTTTATTTAAAGATATTCTTTATTTAAAGACTATTCTTTGGACGTTTCTTAAAGAAATATTATTTTTCTGCGAGAAAAAAATAAGAAAAAAAAATTGAATTACATCTGAAATATATAGCAAGATTTTCATTTCGGACTTAATTTAACTTTAAAAACAACGTTTTTAGAACAAAACAAAAATTCATCTAACATTTTCTAATTCCTACCTCTATGGCAAACACCAAGTGAAATGGCAAATCGCTTTGTCTGCAGTGATATTTTCCTCCGCGTTTCGTTTTCGAAACAGCTTGCTTTCCTCAATGTTAAGTGGATCCCACACCTCACTCCACCTTTCCCTCTAGCTCATTGCATAATACAGACTCCACTTAATGTTTTCACCATGTGATGAATATTTTACCACACTCCGTGCAACCTAACTTGGGTAAAAACAAAGAGGCATAGGGAAAAACGCGATTGGTCCGCTAGTTGCAAACTCTTTTAAGGTAATATTTACATACACAATTATCTGAATACAATTTAACCAAAATACACTTTTCATTCGGATAAAATAGCCAAATTTTCTCAATATTCAAATATGTTAGACCTTAAATGAAATTAATGTTTTAAACATGTTTTCTAGATGGATCTACAAATAATTTATTTAACACTTTACATCCGTGGAATAAGTATCTTCTCCAGAGCATATTTATATTTACCCAACTTAGGTTGGCAAGGAGTGTAATGTCCACCGATTCCCATACCCAATCAGTACCTCAGGGGGTGATAGGTCAATTCTGAGATCCCCTGGTTGACATCTGTGTCTCTAAAATTGGAAGGATCCATTACGGTTGGTTGCGTTGTCCTCCTTCGCATTGCTATCGGGCGAGGGAGCCCGAGTAGCATACAAAACAGAGACAACGTGGTGTAGAGCTGATCTCTATTGCGTTGCTGCCGAATACGGAACTGGTGTAGTAGACTCGAACTAGAACTCACGTAGTAGGATTGCAATCTAATGCGTATAAAGAAAAAATAGATAAAGAAGTTTGCTTCTAAAACTACCAACTCATTGCCAAAAAAGTTGCAGCAACACAGTAAGAAACAGTATGTTTTCCAGATGTATAAACATTCTGCAGAAGCATCTAACGAAGGAATCTGGAAAAGTACACGAATAATATAGCTTTGTTTAAAATTTACATGTCTCACACACATGGTATTATGCGAGACAATTTCTATGATTACATCGATATATATGAGTGCATCTGGATTAAGCTGGATATATATTTTTTTTATTTCAAATTTATTTGTTTCTCCAAAGTGGTAACCTTAAAATTGAAAGAAATTTTGTCGTTACTGAATTGTTATTATTTCCAAATTGGGCCATCAGATAGCGCCCATTGAAAGGAAATATGGAATGAAATTCCGAATTTCGTTTGAGAAAAATTTCATATTTGAAATAAATTATATTAATATAAGTTAATTTGATTTATACCTTTAACGTCTAAAATAATTAATTGCAAACAGAAAATTTATTAATTAATAAGTCCACAATGCTTATCAAAATCAAGTAATACTTTGATACATTGTTTAATCCTGTCCTTAATGATATGCTTCTTGAATTTCGTTGAACATATTTGTCATGAAGAGCAACATTTATGTAAAAATTCTGATATGAATTTAGAATTCACAGTTTTTGATATTCTGTTATAGAATCCCAAATTTCATTAAATAAAATTTATTCAACATGATAGTGAATGTTTTCTTGTAAAAGTACCAACTTCTTACCTACTTCACCGCTAAAAAAGTGTAGAAATACAGTACGAAATAACATGTTTTCTAGGTTTAAATTGTCTGTGGAAACAACTAACGACGGAATCGAAACACAAACTGTTATTAGAAGTAGTAACTAGTTTTAATATTTTTATTAACCAGTTTTAAATACTTTTTGACTAAACAGAACATTGACTCCTGATATTTTTATTCCCATCTCATTCCAGTATTACAAAACAATTTTCAGTCCGGAACTGATGATCGGACCGGTTCGTTCCAAAATCTGGGAATGTCGGTCTGATATCTATACATTAATATCTGTTCGGCCCATTCAAAATGGGCCGAACTACTCATTCGAAAATCAGGAAATATCGGATTCCGATCATCTCTTTCAGTAATGTAATTTATATTTTTCGTTGCTCTTTTAGTGTATTTTAAATTGCAGTACACTTTCGGTCCGGAACGGATGCTTTTACCGGTTCATTCAAAATCTAGGAATGTCTAGTTCAAATTTTTTAAAAAAGAAAGTCGTCAAAAGGAATTTAATTTTGTTTTGTTTTGGAGTAAAAATTATAAATGCTTTGTAATTAAAAACGGTAATTTTAAAACGGACAAAAACCATCTAAAATATTAAGAATATCTTCGGGTACATTTTTGCAAAAAAAAAATTCGATCGAGCCTTTTTATTTAACAAGTATGAACATTAGTAAACCACTCCCACGTGTTGTGAGGTTGGTCGTTAGTCTAGGGAACTTGATAATGACGCAATGATAATTACAGGCAAAAAAAATAACTACCACCTCATAACTTATAATCTTTGTTAAGAAACTGTAGTTACACAATAAGAAATAACACGTTTTCCGAACCTATGAACATTGTGTGGAAACAATTTTAACTAGTTTTAGTTTTAACCTACCTCACATGCAACTACTTGCGAGATATTTATTAATGGCTCATCGAGTTATTTTCTTAAAACTTCATAAGAATTTTTTATTATAAAAAATGTGTTTAATTCTTCAAATTGGTAACAACAAAGTAAAAAACACACACATTTTATCGTAACTAGTATTTCACAATTGCGCCATCACATAGCGCCCCCCTAAATGAAGATTTGGAAAATTAAAATATTTCAAATTTCAGAAGTGTGTTCGACTACTCGAGTTCAAAGAATATTTTTTTCTAGCTTTGAAATGCCAATTCAAAGTCGATGCTTATGAAATAGTTTAATGACCGCCTCTTTTCAGCAGGTCTTTAACCCTTTATGGGTATGCAATAATACAGTAACCCCTCGTTATAACGCGCTTCCCGGGAGACAAGCGAAAAACCGCGCTATAACCGAATGCGCGATATAACGAGCGGCTTGATAAATATTATACTTTTGATGTATTTATGCTCTCAACCAAGTTTTTTTTAACTAAACAACAGCATGTATTGTAATAAATATTAAAATGCATGCAGTTTAATTTAAATAATATAACTACTCAAAAAAGAAACAAACATTTAGACAGGACAAATTATTATTAATTACTATGAACATTACATATTATTGCACAATTAATAATATGCATATATTTCACTCATTTTCTAGTGAAAAATCCATCCAAAGTCAGCTGCTTTGACTTTTCTCGTAAAACCTGTTTTCCAGCAAATATTAACGAACGAAAGTTTATTAATTGCATCTCACCAACAGAAGAGGAATTGCATCTTTCGAATGCATTATATGCTTTCTCCATCATGTCCACTGCTTCCTTCATAGTCACAGAAGGATTAGGTGACTCTTCTTCATCATCGTCAGTATCATCCTCCTTTGGGTCGTCTCCCCGCACTTGACCTATAATTTGTTCATCAGAGAGATATGCCGTAGTTTCTTCGTCGTCATCGCATCTAATCCAAACTCTCACTTCAACTTCAGAAACGTCCAAAACGAGTGACTTTGAATGAGCTAGAAGCTCCGTTGTATCGTCATCTTGAACTTCTTCCGGTATTTCAACGCAATTTAACACTTTTATCCACGATTTAGAGATGCCTTGGGATTTTACAGCTGACCAAGCTTTTTCTGCAATGTACATTGAGTCTTTTAAGGTAACACTTTTAATTGCTTCAGGAAGGGGCTTTTCATCGGCAAACAATAAATTGATTAGAAGCTCTCTTCGATAATTTGTTTTGAATGTATCGATGGGTCCTTGATCCAGTTGTTGAAGGAGACTCGTTGTATTAGCCGGTAAAAACATAGCTCTTATTTTACCATCCGACGAAATGAGTTCTTCCTCACAGGGATGAGCGCTGCATTGATCTATAAGAAGAACAGCCTTTTCTTCTAAGCCCTTATTCCTCAGATGAAGTCGGACCGATGGAACAAAATTTTCATGAAACCAGCGTTTGAATAAGGTTTAAGTCATCCAGGCATCCTCTAACTGTTGATGCACCTACTCCCACCTCATTAGCAACTGAAATTTGGGTAGCACCCTTTTTAATTTTTTTATATTGCGTTCAGTTTAACTTTAAATGATATACCTACTCTCTTAGCAGCCATTTTAACGTAAGAACCATTTGAAGCTAACCAAATTGAATATAGTCTGCAATTTTGTTGCGTGTTACAGAAAATAGTCTAGCCTCACCGCGAGTCTCATAGCCTCGCCGCATTCCCTTAGCCAATGAGATGCGACTTACCCACCTGTTAACATTTTTAGCACTCCTTCCCCCCTTCCCTCCCCTTTTTTCTTTGTCCGTCGGAGATCTTGACCATGTGTGTCTCGTGTTTATTTTTCGGAAAGTACATATTGAAAAGAAATGGGGGGGGGGAAATTTGGGAGACATAAATCAATGCGCGATATATCCGAATGCGCGTTGTAACGAGGCGCGTTATAACGAGGGGTTACTGTATTGTATTTTGATTCATCTTTTACCATTGATGGTTACTTGCCGTCACACAAAGGGTTAATTTTATATGTTTTGGTTTGTTCTTTACTATTTAATCAATCCCCTCTTGGACCTGAATTTAAATTTGAGATAAATTTTTTTTATTTATCTCTGTAATTTAGAATTTTTATCATTATGCGTATTTTTTATGCCTCTAAAATTTTGAATTTATTTGAACATAATTATCATGAAGAGTAATTTA
Organism: Hylyphantes graminicola; assembly: GCA_023701765.1. Taxonomy (NCBI): domain Eukaryota; kingdom Metazoa; phylum Arthropoda; class Arachnida; order Araneae; family Linyphiidae; genus Hylyphantes; species Hylyphantes graminicola. The sequence goes on from CM043112.1 coordinate 16,794,999, forward strand.
TGTATTACGCCTTTTGATACTGCTTCAGAAATCACAATTTATGATAGTGTGTTTTAGAATCCCAAACAATAAAAACTATTCATCCTAATAATGACAGAATGATAATAACTAGGTAAAATACTACCAACTCATTACATATAATCGCTATTAAGAAACTGTAGTTTTACAATTAGAAATGTTTTCCAGGCCTGTAAACATTATGTGGAAGCAACTAACGGCGAAATTTGTTAAAAAACACGATTAACTAGTTTTATTTTTAACATATCTCACACACATTTATATGCGAGATATTTATTGATTTCTGCATCGTTGGGAACGATAACGAAAATCTGAAATCATAAACTAACAATCTGTGCATCGGCGCGAAGCGCCCTTTCACATTCATCGAAAACGTCCCATAGGGCATAACTTAAAAACAAGAATCAAATAGCCAGGCGAACCGGCTGGTCTAAAAGATGAGAATAAGAACTCACGAGCCGAGAGTCCTGGGACGAAAACTAGAACTCACGAGCCGAGAGTCTATGGAGCAAGCATGCTGAACAGGGCCAACATCTTCTCCTCCTTGCTGGAGCAAGCTGCCAGGGCAGCTGCGTTTTTCTTGAATGCCTCTAGATCTCCGAAAACGTCAGCAATGGCGTCTTTGACGGATCTCAGGGCAGCCAATAGGGAGGTAGGACCTTCCTCCTCTAGGCGTGGCTTATGTCGGTTCTGCCACCTGGTGGAACTCTCTGGAAGCTCCCTTTTGGGGGGCTTTGGCCTATGCGGGCAGCATATTTCGAATCCTTACATTCAACTGACACCATGACAGTGACGTCAGACTTGCTGGGCGGGAACGAAATAAATGTAACCAATCATTGGCCGTCTTGGTGCAATGAGCGTTCTATAAGCAATTATTGTTTTGTAGGGTTCATCATTATTTCGAGATTTTAATTATTCACACAAAAAAATACTAAAATTAGCTGAAAAAATATTGAATGGTGTTTATATGTGCAAATTGAAGTGATGATTATTATAGCTAGATAATTTTAGATGTTTTGAGCGCAAATGACAGATTTTAGATCTCGAATTTTGTGCTCGTGCTGCCATCTATATTCCAGTACAGCAACTCAATCCTACCTAATATAGCAAACATTAAAAAAAAAAAAACATTCCTGAATTTTACTAAAATAGTTTTAAAAAATATTCCTTTTTCCGGAAACATCGGAATTAAATAAGAACTCCCCTCCTCTTTTAATAAATGTTTTTACTTAATTTTTTAATCGAATGTGCAATTAATATACAGGTTTCAAGGCTTCCGAATAATATCATGTACCTAAACATAGTTAAGCTTCATTTTTACCCTGCTAAAACATGTTCTCAAATAATACACCGGATTCGAAATCTATCCCTATATTCGGAATGTATTCCTATATATTTCACAAAGCCTGTGATAATGTAATTACACTCCCTTAACTGGGGATTCAATAAATATTTTTTTAAATAGAAGTTATTTACTGACAATATATTATTGATATTAATAATATAAAACACTTGTTTCTCATTCTCCTATTTAATGATTTAAAAATTACTGAATATATGTTTCTATGAATTAGCTATATGTGTCTATTAGATATAATAAATGTTCTGTTCTATTGAATGATAGTTAATAGTAGTCATATTGCTAAAAAAATCAATACGAACCCCTTACAAATTTGTCAGTCTTCTTTGACAATCGCTAATTTAACCTTTAAGTAAATTTTCGCAGTGTAATCACAATTTTTTGATTGCCCTTTATTCTCTTCAGGAGACACTTTCATAAAGACTTTTCATTTCCCCGCCCAGTAGCCTGACGTCACTGTCATAGTGTCGGTTGAATGTAAGGATTCGAAATATGCCTCCGGCATGGCCGCTGAGGAACTGAGGTGGGGCCCACAACAGTTCGCACAGCGCCGAGTATGAAGATCATCTCGGGTGGGACACGCACGAGAGTCGTGGCCGAGGCCACAATAGCGGCACTTGGGGCCCATGTGGCAGAGACTGCTCACATGGCCAAACCCCTGGCAGTTATAGCATTGAGGGACCCTCGCAGGTTTCCTGTACGGCTCGAAGGAGACCTTCTTGCCTAGGAGACTGCATTGCTGGTAAATTGCCTTGAAGTTGCCCGTCCGAACAACAAGGACTTGGAAAATTGGCAAAGGGGCTTTGGACCGGGACCCGATCAGCTGGGCCACCTTGTTGATAATGAAGCCTTCCGCGGCGAGCGCGGCGGTGATGGTTGCAGGATCGGTGGTGCAGGGCAGGCCTTTGACCACCGTCTTAATAAAGGAGCGCTTACGATGGGAGTGACGGAAGTAACCATACTTCTCTTCGGCTAGGATGGCAAGGATCTTTGCCTCCTCTTCCACGGACCGAGGAAAAACTTTCACAAACTTGTGAAAGGGTTTTGAGCCGATATCATCCGCCACCGTCTCAGCGATGCGTTTGCAAATTGCTTCGCCAGACTCTCCACCAAGGAAGAGAATTGGCAATGGTTTGAGTGTCACCTGGGATTGGGCATCAGGGGTCTTAGGGTCAAAAATTTCCGAGCCGGAAAATTTGGCTTTCTTAGCCGCCGGGGGATCCGAGCAAACCGAGCCGGTTGCAGTCCCCGACGCCGGGCATTGGGCATCCAACGTCGGACCATTGGACTCGGCCAAAGGATCAAACTTGTTTGAAACAGGGACGTTTGCCACGTGCCGAGGCTCTTCGTGTGTTTCCGCATCGATTTGCATTGGGACAGGGACGCTTGCCACGGGCCGAGGCTTGTCGTTTGTCGGGAAATCCGAAACCGCTAACGGGTTGTCCAGAAATCCCTTTCTAATATCGTTCATAATCACGAGTCTAACTTGCTCGTTATGAATCCTCTCAGCAATAGGAAGAAATGCAGACATTGCATTTTTGAGCCGGCATTGCTTCCTGATGAAGATAAGCCTCTCTCTCGCTATGGCAACGGTCGGCGACTCCCAGAATTCCTTCATCTCAACTTCGCCTTTGCTTCGTCCTGACATGATGCAGAATGTGATGTGATGTGAAGTGACGATAACGAAATTTATGGGACGTTTTAATTATATTTTTTTTCTTATTTTTCCAAGGTGGTAACAATAAAATTGAAAAATATTTTACAGTTATTTCTAAATTGTGAAATCAGCTAGTGCCCCCCTGAATGAAGATTTGGAATACAACTAATAGTTATTTAAATTATTTAAAATTTCGATGGAGAAAAATGTCATAGTTAAGTAATATGATAATATTTGAAGTTATATTGATTTGCACCTTTAAACTGTAAAACAATTTATTGCTAACAAGAAGCTTATATATTATATTACATCACATCATACCTACCAAAATATTGTAAGGAATTGGGATTTCTGAGTAAATGAGTGCTTTAATGTGCAATGCTTAGATAATTTATTCAATTCATATAATTTTTAAAGCGATTGCTAAAACCGGTGAATTCGAATTAAAGAAATTCCAAATTATCGCTTATAAAATTCCAACTCAGAGCCGAAGCAAATGAAATTTTATTGCGTATTGCTGATGCTATTTAACAGCTGACTGGAATAGTCAATCTGAGACACAACAACGTTAGGTCGTGTTGACATTGCGGTTTTGAACAGGGTGTTTTAATCGGTGATTCCTTTTGTTTCCCTATTCTAATGTTAAAGTAATGTAAGAATTATTTAAGTAATTTAACTGACAATTTTGCATTTTGTCTAACATGTGTATTTTAGACAGAATTCGCATTTTGTGATGAATGACCCAGAAGCTCTACAATAGAGATTTTCATTTTCATAACCGCAACAATTTCAATGTATTTAATGGTATTTAAGTTATAATTCAATTTAACCAAGTAAAAGGAAATTATATCACAAAATTAATTTGTTAAATGTTTTAATCTCATAACTTTAGGTACATTAGGATGACAAAAAATCCCAATTTTTCAGTTAAAATGGTCTTACAATATCATATTGTCGCTTAATTTTAAATAAAAGCCAGTATAACATATACAATTTTAATATTTTTTTTTATTTAGTATAAAAACACAAAATGGTAAAAAAGTTTTGCCATACATTCAAACTGTTTCTTTGAACACATTATACATTATGTAACGTTCGTAAAAAAGGGAAATACATTAATTTAATGGTTTTATAAGTTTTAACAAAAATACATTTATTATTAATGTTTATTTGGATTAAAATGAATTCAAACACTAGAAGTCGATTTCCATTGACTTTAATATCAAGCACAGCCTTTTATTAAAAACATTAATTATCATTTAACAAAATGAATTTCATAAAACTACTTTCTTGAATTGTTTATGCCAGTGGTTCCCAACCTGGGGGCGATCGCCCACAAGTGGGCGATTTGTGTTATCAAGGGAGCAATAAATAGTTTGGGGGCACTAGGGGGACGATGAGTATTCAAAGGGGAAAAACTAAAATATACTGTAATATAGTACAGTAAAACCATTCTATTTTTTTATCATCGTGACAAGCTTCAAATTGTCATTCTTACAAGATTTGAATATTTGACCAAGTTAGAAATTCCTGATTCTATCGTAGATCCATTCCCTTTTGAATCTGTGGGTTGTGGATAATCTTGATAACTCTTTGCAGACGGAGTTTGTAGATCTGAAGTATGACTGTGAGGCGAATCTCACTTTAACAAATTGTTTTGAAACGCAATTTAATTATTAAGTAAATAGAACTTAATGACTTTGAATAGTTTAGTTTAATTACTTGACACATCTTATTATAAAATTTATTTAACTAAAGAAGATATCTTAGTTTCACATAAATAATACCTTTAAAATTTCTTTTTAAATGGTATTTCTAATCATTGCAAAAAAAAAAGCGAAATGCGAAGAGAATGAATTTAGACTTAGTCAAAAATAAATAACAAAATGCAAGCGACATTTACATTAATTAAATACTTGTTAAATTACTTTAAAATTTGAATGGGAAGAAGATAACTCAGAAAAACATCCTATTCAAAATCGAGCTTCCAAACACGACTCAACGTTGTTGTGTCCCATACCCGACTATTATAGTCAACTGACAGAAGCATCAGCATCTGACAGAAGCAAAATGTCTAAACTTAGTTCCCTTTTCGCCCACTAACCATTCCCGCGACATTCACTGCAGTTTGTGTTAGGTTAGGTTTGAATTATCGTCGCACTAGAGCTACACGAGGGCTATTGGCGACGGGCGTCGTATTTTAGAACCACAGTCAGGTGACGAGCAAGCACGTGAACAGGCACCCAACGCAACCGTTAAAGGGGACATCGTACGCATCGTTAGGACTTCGAAGGATATTAAACGTGCACTCCCTTACACGGGGTATTATTCGTCGGACATTTTTGGCTGCCCGTGCCGTTTATAGGTCGGCGGCTAATTTGGCGATGCCCGGACCCGAACCTGGGACCTTCCGCATGCTAAGCGAGTGCTTAACCAACTGGACTCCCTAGCCCTCTGCAGTTTGTGAGTTAACAGGTTATAGGGGAAACTATTTTCAAATTTCAATATATGTGTAAATATTTGTTACATTCCGCAGGTGAACACATACGAGCTGCGTTTAAAGTTTTAACAGAGCTCCAGTTTTTGAAAAACCAAATCAATTTTTACGGAAAACTTTATTCAAAACGGCACCTGGCGCCTAAACCCGGATACATTGAAGATAGTGACATGGATTAATCATGGTTGAGGCAAACAAAAGTACTGAGATAATGTTCAAAAGTTGTGTAAGTTCGCAAAAAATCCATAAGTCAAGCATCACGAGGAGTAAATGGCAGCCGTGGAAGAAATGAGCAGCAGCAGTCATCACCACTTGGAAAGACTACTGCAGCGGCTTCAGGGCAGGTGGCAACCGCATTTTTACTCAATGTGTATTTTATTTTATTTACATACACTACCTTCTCTCTCTAAACATGAGAAAGCAACGCTTGTTGGTATAAGGAAATGACGAAGGTGCTCTTTATTGAAAATATTTCAATATAAAGATGTATTTGTTTTTCTAAAGTGTTAACAGTAAAATTGAAAAACATTTTGTCGTTACTTTATTATTTCCAAATTGTGCCATCAGATAGCGCCCCTTTAAATGAAAATATAGAAGGAAATTCCTATTTTGTTAAAATACTCCTAATTCCATTTGAGAAAAAATGACATGAGATGACAGATTAAATAAAAGTCAAGCATCACGAGGAGTAAATGGCAGCCGAGGAAGAAATGAGCATCAGCAGTCATCACCACTTGGGAAGTCTACTGCTGCAGGCGCAGGACAGGCGGCGACCCAAACAACGCATTCTTTTCAATACATATATTATATACACTGCCTCCTCCTCAGGAGAAAGCAATGCTTTTTTTTTAAATTTAAACTGCAAGGAAATGATCCTTAATAGGAGATATTTTTTTAAAATAAAAAATGTATTTGCTTTTCTAAAGTGGTAACAGTAAAATTTAAAAACGTTTTGTCGCTACTTTATTATTTCCAAATTGTGCCATCAGATAGCGCCCCTTTAAATGAAAATATAGAATGGAATTCTGAGTTTGTATTAATATTTCGAATTTTCTTTGAGTAAAAGTGACATGGTAAAGTAACATGAGAATAATCAAAGGTAAATCTACTTGTATCCTTAACTTGTAAAATACCTAATTAATAACAGACAAATACATACCGTGATGCCTCTACCAAAATATTGTAAACAATTGGGGTTCCTAACAAATGGGTGCTTTGATGTGCAATACTTAGAAATAAATTATTCAATTCATATAATTATTAAAACGATTACTATAACCGGTGGAGTCGAATAATAGAATAAATTCTCGCTTATGAAATGGTAACTTATAGCCGATGCCTATGAAATTTTACTGCGGATTGCTGATGCTATATAACAGACTATATCAGTCAGTCTGTGGCACAACGTTGGGACGTGTTGACAGGGCAGTTTTGACTAGGATGTTGCTCTGTGATTCCTTTTGTTTCCCCATTCAAATGTTAGAGTAATTTAACAAATTTTCAAGTAATTTACCTGACACTTTTGCATTTTGTCTCCCATATATATTTTTGGCTAAATTCGCATGTTGTGATAAATGATTGAATAAAATCCAGAAACGCTATTTTCAATGAAATTAAGCGTAGAAAGGCTAGATGCGTGTTGGGTGCAAAAAAACTACGTTAGTTTGTTGAGTAGTTCCGTAAATGCAGGACGTTTGTTTCGAGGGTTGAGTGCAGAAATAGAGGAGGAGTTATTACGTTTTTCTCCCTCCTGAAAAATGTGAAATTCGTGACTGACGTTGTTTCTGGACTCACCGATTCAATTGGTTATGCATCGTATTATGCGTTCTCCTTCTTTTTTTAAAAAAATAAGGGTCCGGGAAGCAGTACATGTTGAAGTTATCGATTCTTTTGTGAAAAGCTCATCCTATTTGAAAATATTGTTTTCAAACGAAACTTAATCATCAAGTAAATAGAACTTCACCTTTTAAAATAGTTTAGTTTAACCCTTTCAGTCCCAGGGATGCCATTTGGAATCATTACTGTCAATATTTTTTTTTCCAAATATTTATGTAACGTTATGACATCCAAACACACATCATTCGATTCTTCACACTTTGTTCTATTAGACAATATTTTATATTAATCTCAATACAAGTCAGAACTACTATTTTTTTTTTATGTAGAAAATAGCTAACAAGTGTTTCACCTGATTTTTGAAAAGTTCACTTCAGTTCCACATTTTTAAAACACAATTTAAACTATTTCGGTTAAAATAATTACGAATTTTTTTTTCAATAATATGGTCAGATACCTTAAAATATATAACTCGATGTGTTTTTAGGTAAAAATATTTTTTATTTTGTTGTTTTCCACAGTTAAAAAATTTTGGCATTATTTCAAAAACCGTACAAAAAATTAATATGAATTATTTTTTCTTATGGAACTCTTATTTTTGACCTAAAATAAGCTTATTTTGAGAATATCACATGTTTCTGTAGTGTAGTAAATTTTTAGGACTGAAAGGGTTAATTACCTGATAACGCACCTCATAATAAAATTTAACTAACAAAACGAGGCAACCAAGCAAATTGTTTCTTGACAGATTAATACAACATATTGTAGGTGACAGAATCTGCAACACTCTCGTGACTTTAACAGAGCGCTATCTAGTTATGAAAAATTTAACTACAGTTTTTTGCGGGAAAAAAGATTCCAATGACCTCAACTTATTTCTACAAACCCCAAATCTTAGGCAATACTTACTTAATGCATTCAATTTTTTTATAAAACAATTTACTCAGAAGTTAATCAGCAACAATGAAAAGGTCGATTCTCTAGGATGAATGGCTGTTGAAATAATCACTGACGGTAACGTTTTTTGCATAGCTGTACCACCAAATCCATTACCGAAAAAAAAAATACCAATACCTTAGAGGGATCTAAACTGACGTTCATGTACGATGATAAATCATAATTAAACCAGGATATTTCTTCCCATCTTCAAAAATACAACAGTAACCCCACACTACATTCGATATACAATTATAACATTCGATATGTTATAATACAAACTCCACTTAATGTTTTCACTTTCACATGTGATAAATATTTTTCTAGTCTTCCGATTGCCATACCCAATCATTACCTCTGGGATTGATAGGCCAATTCTGGGATCTTCTGGTTGGCTTCTGTTTCTGAAATGAGGAGGATCCATTACGGTTGTTTGTGTTGTCCTCCATTGCGTTGCTTTTAAACGAGGAAACCAGAGCAATGAGTAGTAAACAAAACAGAGGCAACGTAGTGTAGAGCTGCTCTCTAACGCGTTGCTGTCGAACAAGGAACAGGTGTAGTAGACTCGAACAAGAAAGGTTGTACGAGAGGGGTTTTGTAGTGGGGCTGCCCTCTAATACGCACAAGAAAGCAATGGATAAAGAATTTATGCTTGTAAAGCTACCAACTCAGAACAAATCATTGCCAAAAAAGTTGCAGCAACACAGAAAGAAATCGCTGTTTTCCAGGTCTGTAAACATTCTGCGGAAACAACTAACGAAGGAATCTGAAAACGTACACGATTAACTCTGTTAAATATTTACATGTCTCACATATGCTATCACGCGAGACACTTATTGATGCTACCATTTAGTTCTCTTACGCTTGTAAACTAGACTTTTTTTTTTTAGAAGAAATGTATTTGTTTCTACAAAGTGGTAACCTTAAAATTGAAAAATATTTTATCATTACCTAAGTATTTAAAAATTGGGCCATCAGATAGCGCTAATTTAAAGGAAATACGGAATGGAATTCCGAATTTAGTTTGAGAAATTTTTTATATTCGAATAATATGATAATAATAAAAGTTAAATTGATTTATACCTTTAACGTCTAAAATTATTAATTACAAATAGGAAGCTTATAAATTACAGCCCAAAATGTGGAGAAAAAAAAAGTGGAAACAACTAACGACGGAATCGAAACACTAACACGATTAATTTGTTTCGAATAATTTTTGAGTGGCCAAAACATTGGGTCCTGATCTTTTCATTCCTATCCCATTCCAGTATTACAAAACCCTTTTCAGTCCGGAACTGATGATCGGACTGGTTCGTTCCAAAATCTGGGAATGTCGGTCTGATTTCCATACATTAATCTCTGTTCGGCCCTTTTAAAAATGGGCGGAACTATTCTGTCACTTATTCTTCGTAAATATACGAAAGGAGGGTTCGAAAACGTTCTGATGAGCTATTTTATTACTGAAAAGGACATAACAGCACAAATACAGCACATACACACTGAGACAAAAGAAATATATATAGAGCGCTAAATCTGCTAATCTTCATCTCATGAGATCATCATAGAAAGTGTTCCTACAACAAAAGGTCTCATAGATGGGAGTTCAGGGTCAAAGCTCCGGCGCATGCGCGTTGGAGGGGCACTCATCTCAAGACATAAGCACTCAATTCAGGACAACTCATTCGAAAATCAGTAAATGTCGGATTCCTATCATCTCTTTCCTGTAATGTAATGTATATTTTTCGATGCACTTTTAGTGTAGCGGATCTAATACTTACTTCTAATACTTAGCGGATAGTTACTCTGAGACACGACAACGTTAAGTAGTGTTGACATTGCAGTTTTGAACAGGATTTTATCTGTTATTCCTTTTGTTGCCCCACTCAAATGTAAAAGTAATGCAACAAATATTCAAGTAATATTTAACTGACACTTCTGTATTTGGTCTCACATGTATAGTTTTGGCAGAATTTGCATTTTGTGAGAATTGATCCAGAAGCGCTATAACAGAGATTTTCATTTTCAAAACAGCCATAATTTCACTGTATCTAATGGTAGTTAGGCTATAATTCAATTTAACCACGTATGAAAACTGTACCACAATTAATTTGTAAAAGGTTTTAATCTCATAGCGCCGAGGTACATGTGGATTAGAAAAAAAAACTGCTTCTTTGAGCTTGCTATAAATTATCTAATATTTATACATTGAAAATAGTGACATGGATTAATCATGGTTGAGGAAAACAAAAATTCCAAGATAATATTCAAAAGTTGTGTAAGTTCGCAAAAAATCCGAAAGTCAAGCATTACGAGGAGTAAATGGCAGCCTAGAAAGAAATAAGCACCAGCAGTCATCGCTACTTGGAAAGACAACTGCAGCTGCCTCAGGGCAGGTGGCAACCGCATTTTTACTCAATATGTATATTATTTTATTTGTATGCACTACCTTCTCCTCATGAGAAAGCAATGCTTGTTGTTATAAAGAAATTGCGACGATGCCTTTGAAAATACGATTGACAATATTTTAATATAAATAATGCATTTGTTTTTCTAAAGTGGTAACAGTAAAATAAAAAAAAACCACATTTTGTCGAAACTTTAATATTTCCGAATTGTGCCAACAGATAGCTCCCCTTTAAATGAAAATATGGAATGGAATTTCGAGTTTGTTAAAATACTCCGAATTCCATTTGAGAAAAACGTATAAATTATATCCCATTTGCGTATTAATAACGTATAAATTACATCCTATCATGCCTACCAAAATATTGTAAACAATTGGTTTTCCTGAGTAAATGGACGCTTTAATGAGCAATTCTTAGAAATAAATTATTCAAATCACATAATTTTTAAAACGATTGCTAAAACTGGTGGACCCGAATTAAAAAATATATATATATATATATCGCGAATGAAATGTCAAATCATAGCCGATACCAATGATTTTTTTTTTTTGCGGATTCCTGATGCTATATAACAGCTTACTGGAATAGTCAATCTGAACAACGTTAAGTCATGTCGACCTTGAGGTGTTAAAAAGGATGTTGATCTCTGATTTGTTTTGTTTCCCCATTCAAATGTTAAAGTTATGTAACAAATATTCAAGTAAATTAACTGACACTTTAAGCATTTTGTCTCACATGTATATTTTTGGCTCAATTCGTATTTTGTGATGGATGATGGAGTGGCGATATGACGGCGATATTCATTTGGAAAACAACAATACTTTCAATATATCCTATTGTCTATATATTGTCTTTTACTTTTATATTGTCAATCTATATATTGTCTTTTAATTTTAGATAGTAACCAATATGGTACATGCATTTTTTTTTTAAATTATTGAGCATTTAAACACTTAATGTTAAACTTGCTTTGCCATATATTCATTATTAATTCTTTCAAATTGTTATAAATTATCTAATATTCTTAACAGAAGGAGATCTTTTAATTTATTTGTTTTACAAGTTTTAACAAAAGGAAGGTTATTATTAATGTTTATTTGGAATAAAATGAATTAAAAAAATAAAAGTCGATATACATCGGATTTTATTATCAAGCATAGCCTTTTATTGAAAACATTAATTAGCTTTTAATAAGATCTATTTTATAAAACTACTCTCTTATTTATGCATTACAATAGACTTTTTTTTTTTTTTTTTTTAAATAAGGGTCAGGGAAACAGCACATATTGCATTTATCGATTCTTTTGTGGAAAGATTATAATCCTATTTGAAAAAATTGTTTTGAGACGCAACTTAATTATCAAGTAAATATATTTGAATATTTTTAAATAGTTAAGTTTTATTACTTGACACACTTTATAATAAAATGTATTTAACTAACAGCGATATTTTGGTTTTACATAAATAATAAATATCTTTTTGAATGACATTTTAAATCTTTGTAAAATAAAAAAAAAGCAAAAAAAAGATAATTTAGACTTGGTTAAAAAAAAAATGCAACCTAAACATTTGTTCCATTACTTTAAAATTTGAAAGGAAGAAGGAAACTCAGTATGACATCCTGTTCACAATCGCTACTCAACGTTGTTGTGTCCCAGACAGTGGTGAAAGTGGGAAAAAACAAGTGGGGGGATGCCTTCAATTAGAATCTCATGCCCCATGCTCTTTGAGAGATATAAGAAATGGGGGAATGGATAGCCATTTTCATCGAAAATGGGGTGACGCGTCTACTCCCATTTGCAGCACTGGTCCCAAATGGACTTACTACCATTAATGACATAGAGAGATTAGCATCAACGTTCGGCAAGGCAATATGCCAAAAATAAGTTCCCGTTTCGCCTATTGCGCATGCGCGACATTCGCATATGGTGAGTTGCCGGGATCTGAACTAATGCACCTAGATTAAATTACTTTCTTTTTTGTACTCAGCATCTAGTACGTTCATACAAGATGCGTTTAAATTTCAAAAACCAATATTTTAACTCCATAAAAAGCCTTGACGAAAATATTATATAAAAAAATATTTTGTTTAAAAATCTGGTATATTTTGCGAAAACTTTTATAAATCAATGTAAAATATTTTATACGTTTACAATGACAATTTCTAACCAGTTTCAAGAGTGTGGTACATGCGTTAAGTTTTTTTTTTTTTGTTAACCACAATGTATTTGAGTAATTCCTCAAAAGAATTATTAACATATTTTCCTTTCGCAATTTTTGGTAAACAAATGTTATTTTTATTTTATAGGTGCTTCATTTTACTTCATTGGCCCACATGCAAAAGTTTGGAGCACATAAACAAAAGATGAAAAACAACAGGAAAACAACAATAGGTAACATAAAAATATTTAACTGATTTTTATTGACAATACATTTTGCTAGTTTTGTTTTTCAATTTGCTATAAACTGTCCTTGTTCTGTCCATTTTACAAAATATATCTTATATTGTATGCTTGCTAATTGTTTGTTTCTTTCCCCGAAGCTTTTAGAACCTTCTATTCAGAAGCCTAGCTGCACCCACTGACCATCTTCAGGCAAGGAATTTGAAAATCGTTGTTTGTCACAGTTAACCCCTAATTTGGAAGCTTTCCTATGAAGAAGTTAGGGGCGCTTCTCGCCGAAGTTCGTCGATATTTTTCTGATTTCAGGAAACGAAATACTTATATTCATTGACTATCCTTTTGGGTGGCTATGTGTAGCCCAGGAAACTAAAATTTTTCTTAATAAGAGATTTAATGGATAAATGAAATTATCGAAAATAGGTGTAACCCCACCCCGGACTACCCTACGATAACTCAATCTGGCATACTGCATCCTGACAGCCTGTAAATCCATGCTTTTCACAAATTCAGAAGGTATTGCTATATTGAAATCTATGACTTCTGTTATTAAGTATTTTAATTGTTTTAGTTTTAATTATGATTTAAGATAAATCATCTCAAGGGATGCGTCATGGAAATATATTCCGTGGAAATATAATAAATGGAATTAATAGGAGCATTCATTTACATCCATTGCCCTGACTTACATGGCGCAACATGACAAATGTTTAATGTTAGCCTGTAAATCCAAGTTTTTTACAAATTCATAAAGCATTGTTATGTAGAAGTTTATGACTTCAATTATTAAGTATGGCAATTGCTTCAGTTATAAGCTCAATAATCTGAAGGGATGAAAGCATGCGTTATAAAAATTTGTCATAAAATTTTCGGGAACATTCATTTACATCAATCCCCCTTATCAACCAAAGATTATACTACTAGGCAAATTGTTTCTTGACAACCTTAATGCATCATTTTGTAGGTGTTAGAAGCTGCAACACTCTTGTGACTTTAAAAGAGCGCCATCTAGCCGTGCAAATTTTGATAATATTTTATGCTTAAAAAAATAATCAAATGACTTTACCTTATTTACGCAAACCCCAAATCTTCTTAGGCAATACTTAATCAATGCATTAATTTTTTTACAATACAATTTACACAGAATGTTTATCTGCAATAACGAAAAGGTTGGATTTTAAAGGATGAATAACTGTTGAAATAACCACTGTTGCTAACTTTTTGTTTGCATGGCTGTACCACCAACTCCATTACATAAAATAATCACCAATAGTTTCGAAGGGTCTAAATCTAAACTGATGTTAGGTGCAATGCTTTGTTTTTTATGAGTTCTATTATTATAGTTTTTAACTTATAATAAAATGCAAATACATTTTTGAAATGAAATTTTCATATTTTCTTCACAAATAAGTAATACAAAAATATGTGTCCTATTTTGCAAGTAGTAATGAAAGTAAAACTATTTAAAAAAGATTCTAGAATGATAATTAACCATCCCGCTTGGACGAACATAACATGAAACTAGTTTCTAACTTTAATACTATCTTCGCATTCCATACGTTTACACGTACGAATTGCGTTATCAATGCGAAGGAGTACAAGTGGTACACGTGATAAAAACATGAGAAAATATATACTTAAAATACATATTTTGTTTTAAAAAGTGGTGTTTAATGAGAAATTTTTTATAAATTTTTAGTGCATTTTTAATTTTGTATCTATTTATGTGATGATATGAAAGTATGTACCCACTCTAAGGAGATTGATACAGAAGTAAGGTTTTTTTTAACCACTATGCATTTAGGGCAGTTATCAAATAAGGGCAGATTTCTGACTTTGCACAATACTTTCGAAAATTTTTTAGACAAGGATAAAGGTTGTTTTAAACAATTATATTTGTTCTTATTCTCTAGAAGAATACCCACTTATCCCTACACTACATTCGACATACATAACATTCGTTATGTTATAATAGTAAACACCTCATATTTTTACAGTTGCAGAATATTTGTATAAATGAATACATTTTTTTATTTGAATCTGAATTATTATCTACCATTTCGGAGATCGAAATAATTATACAAACTATCAATGCGAAGCCTCTTTACTTCTCCATCTAAGATGCAACAAAATGGGAGAGCGTTTGTGATTTCTAAAAGTAAACTAAAAGTATATATGTGTAAAATGTGTAAATGTAAAGTGTGATGTAAAGTTACTTTCGTTGACTTGGTTAAAATTTTAAGAAAAGCTTGTAATGTCTACACAGGGCCAGGATAGCCTGTTTGGTAGAGTGTTGGACTGGCATCCCGTAGGTTGCGAGTTCGAGCCCTGCCGGCCATGTGCACGCTGATGGTGACTAGTGCACGTTAAATTCCGTCGTTTTCACAGTTCTCCAAGTTCCCATACCTAATGGATACACCTGGGGGTGACAAACCAATTCTGGGATTATCTGGTTGGCCTCTATCTCTAAAATTAGAATTATCTCTTTATGGTTGGTAATGTTGCCCTCTATCGTAGAATTTGAGTCCTGGGTAGTAGACAAAACAGTGACAACGTGGTGTAAGTGCTGCCCTCTATCGCGTTAATCTCGAACAAGGAACTCACGTAGTAGAATTGGACGAGATAGGAATGGGAGTGAGGCTGCCCTTTGCTGCGTGGAGGAAGCAATGGACTCTTCGTCTAATTGTAAAAGGTGGCTCCAACCACATCACCATTTCAGGGATTTGGGGTTGGAGCGAAATGCCTCCGAAGCAGAGGTGCCTTAGCCCTAAAAATACCCTCTAAAAAGACAAGAAACTGAACACAAGATAGAAATCCAGTTCCTGGCATAATATGATATAATACTTGTATACCATTCTCGTACCGAACGTGTAAACGTATGGAATGCAAGAAAAATAATTTTAAATTTGATCTTTTTACAATGATTTGATTTTGATATTTACTAGTTTTATTTTTTTAGCATTTTAATTGTATTTGAAAGTAAACACAGTTTTGACATGAAAATTTCATAATATTGAATTCTTAATTAAAAAATATCCCTACCTCAAAGTAACTCTTTAAAAGTAAACAATTAGTCGGTTATAAAATTTTTACTTGTTAGCAAATAAATTATATAGATTTAGTTATCTGTAATTAAGTCTTAAAAAAATTCATTCTTTTGGCAGCCGAGGAAGAAGTGGGCATCAGCATTCATCAACATTTGAGAAGTCTGCTGCAGGGCAGGCGGCAACAGACGCGGTCGTCTGCTTGGGGGAGCAGGAAATGTCTTCACAAGCTGTGATGTCTGTCGTGAGCTTTCAAGGGGTATAAAGTGCTGTTATACAATTTGGTGCTTGCTTTAGCTACAGAAAAAAAAAAATTAGTATGAAATAGGAAGTGGCAAAAGGCTAAAATCAGAGTTAATGAATATCAAGCAGCAAAAAAAAAAGTTAAAAGTTCTTCAGGGAGGAGGTTTTGGTGTGGTTGGAAGTCGCCAGTAATAAGGGCGTTGTCCTGAAATTTGGAGATAGATTGAAGGTCGTGTGCGACATCCTTGGGGTTGGCTCCACAAGGAACATACAGTGGTGGAAATTGATTTATGAACTGACAGTTTTTTAACATTATTTCTGTATTAAATGCATTTTTATCGATTTAAATTTTATGTACTATACAGGCTTTGCATTATAAACTATACACGTAAATAAAATTTTATATAAATTCGTAAACAATTTATTTCCTTGACATTTTAGTTTTAGCATAGGGAAATTGATTTATGAACTTTTGCATTCAATCTCAATTAAAAATTGCTAAAACTATTTTTTGTCGCGAATGCTTCCTTGATTTTATTTTTCATAGACAACACAAAACTTTGGGTCAAGTTTTGGTCAAGAAATTTGCAGTTTTTAATGATTAAGTCCTTCTATTCCATAACCGATGCACACTTCATTAAAACCATACTCTATTTGAGTAAATTATTCAAACCAATTGATCTCAGACATTATTCTTGGGGTTTAAGTCATGGCTATTGGCAGGATGATCTAAATGAACAACACTTAGCTCATTAAACAGTCTTTAATTTCGTTTGAAATGTGGATACTTGCATTATCATGCATAAAAATCTAATCAAAAGCATAGTTTTGCAACGCAAAAAGGAATTAAAGAATTTTCTAGAACTGATCTGCGATAAAGTGATGTTTGTCAACAATTCAGAAACATAACCTTGTTTCTTCGATCATAAGATATCGGGGCCCAAACCATCAAACTTCCACCACTAACATTTCTGCTGAAGACAGATTTTGGTTATTTCCGAAGATCCTTTCAATAACATTTTAAACCATCACGTCCATCCAAATTGAACTTTTTTCATCAGCAAATTTCACTTTTTCCCCATTTCTCTCCCTCCACCTCCACCCAATCAATTTTCATGTAGTTACGACTATATTTTAATAGCCTGTTCTTATGGTGAAGAGTAAGCTTTGGACCAGCCTTCATTTTGGAACATTTCAAGTTCGACGACGATATCAATATTTGTCCTACTCTTCTGTGAGTTACAGGAAGTGATTGTTCATAACAAATTCGTCCTGTAATGCACAAATGCTGACACAAATGGTAACTTTTTGGGATACCAATCCAATAATCCTGCTTTTGTCCCTCGTCCCACGAGGGTTACACCTTTTTTAATGATGGTTTTTGCCGAAGTCAGAATGATTCTTTAAATATTTATGAATTATATTTGTTGATCTTTTAATTAATATGCTAATTTCTCTTAAAGACTTGTTGCAATATTATATAAGGGTCATTTTTTACCTGTTTGGTTTCAGGCTGTCCCGCAAGCTTTCCTATTTAGTAAAATGGGAATAAAACAGATAAATTTCAACAAATTTGGCTTTAATCTTATTTATAAACACTGATAGTAAGCTCCCCTGAAGTTCAAATATAGAACTAGTTAAAATATTTGGTACCTGGGTTCAAAATAAAGTTGAGTTCATAATTCAATTTCCATCATTTGACATGCTTAAAAACTAAAATTAGATATATTTTTATTTAATATCATGTTTTGAAAAAAATTATGTGTGTAATTCCTTTATTGTGCTTTGAATATCCAACACACAAAATTTGAATTGTTAGCACTTAATACAAAGCTATATCTGGTGAAAAGAATGATAAGTTCATAAATCAATTTCCACCACTGTAGATCGAGACGAGAGACAGAGGGGGGATGGGCGGGGATCATCACAGTGATGGCCGAAGCTTCAGCAATCTTGAGAGGGGGACAGACGCTGAATGATGAGGGATGGCGCTCTGAATTGCAATGGTTGTGCCACGTATTCCTCGTCCCTAATGTTTTTAAAGCGATTGCTATAACCGTCGGACTCGAATAAAAAGAATAACTATTTTTCTCGCTTTGAAATGCCAACTCAAAGTCGATGCTTATGAAAAAGTTTTGAGGCTGCCTCTTTTCAGCAGGTCTTTAAGCCTTTATGTGTATACAATAATATTGTATTTTGAATATCTTTTATCATTGCTGGTTACTTGCCTTACACAAAGGGTCAATTTTTTTATGTTTTTGTATGTTCTTTACTAATATATCAACCACCTTTTGGTCCTGAATTTAAATTTGAGGTAAGGTTTTTTTTTTAATTTATCATTGTAATTTAGAATGTGCTTATTTTTAAATGAAGGCAAATATATTGATTAATTTGTTTGATAAGTTTTAACAAAAAGAAAGTTATTATTAATGATTATTTGGAATAAAATGAAGCTGATAATCATTGGTTCATTATCAAGCACAGCCTTTTATTAAACACATTAATTATCTTTTAACAAGACCTATTTTATAAAACTACGTTTTTTAATAGTCATTACATTAGGCGTTTTTTTTAATAAAAAAAAGTCAGGGAACAAGTAAATTTTCAGTTATCGATTCGTTTGTTTAAAGCTAGTTGTCCTATTTGAAAAATTTGTTTTGAAATGCAGTTTACTAATCAAGTAAAGTAAATAGAGCTTAATAGTATTTTTTTAATAGTTTAATTACCTGACACATTTTATGGTCATTAGGATGACATTTTAAATTTAGAGTTGGTCAAAAATAAATAACAAAGTTCAAGTGACATTTAAAGTACTTAAATATTTGTTAAAATACTTTGAAGTGTTAAAGTTAAAGAAGAAAACATTGAATAACAATCTGTTCAAAATCGCACTTTCAATACGACTCAACGTTGTTTTGTTACAGACGGACTATTATAGTCAGCTGACCTTAGCGTCAGCCATCGGCATTGGAAAATGTGGAAAGTACCGTACGCCCATTACGCATACTCGTCATTCGGCAATTTGTGAGTCAAATATCAATATTTCTTGTGCTTTACGCATCCCGTGCATTTACACATACGGATTGCGTTTATAAATGCTGTGGAAGTTAATGTACTTATCAGTACCACAATTTATTTTTCAATAAAAGAAATATTTTGTTTTAAAAACTGGTGTAAATGAGAAAACATTTATTAAAAATTCAATAATAAATATTTTATGTGATTTTGGTATGAAATTTTCTAAACAGTTTATAGAGATTGATAGAGAAGTTGTGTTTTTTTACCACAATGTATTTGGGTCGTAAGAGTTCTTCAAGATATTGCAGATTTTTGTCCTTGCACCATATTTAAAAAGCAAATATAGTTACTCATTATATCGTGTAATTTCGTTTTATCCACTCATATAATTTAATATTTTATAACAATATTATTTATATGTTAAATATCAACTAAACTATTTGAAACTTCAACTTTGTCATTTCCTGGTTCACATTTTTAAAAGTCAAGCTCTGTTTAAGTATTTGAATTAAATAATTGAAAACTAAATATTTTTAACTATTTTTTTTTTGAAATGTATGATTTTTATTTCAAAAACAAATACCATCAATTAATTCAATAATTTGTTCGCGTGTATTTTAAAGTTTCAAATGTGTTTGTACCAGAATTTTTTTTTTTATCTCAGATACTATTTTACTTTTGAAAAGTTCTTTTAGTAATTATTTTTCTTCTGTCTTTTACCCTTTATGGGTATGCAATAATATTGTATTTTGATTCATCTTATATCATTGTTGGTTACTTGCCGTCACACAAAGGGTTAATTTTATGTGTTTTGGTTTGTTCTTTACTATTTAATTAATCCCCTCTTGGTCATGAATTTAAATGTGAGATAAGTATTTTTTATTTATCTCTGTAATTTAGAATTTTTATCATTATGTGTATTTTTTATATGTCTCTAAAATTTTGAATTTATTTGAACATAATTATCATGAAGATTAATATTTATGTATTACGCCTTTTGAAACTGCTTCAGAAATCACTATTTATGATAATGTGTTTTAGAATCCCAAAAAATAAAAACTATTCAACCTAATAATGACAGAATGATAATTACTACGAAAAATACTACAAACTAATTACATATAATCGCTATTAAGAAACTGTAGTTTTATAATTAGAAATATGTTCTCCATGTCTGTGAGCATTATGTGGAAGCAACTAACGGCCAATTTGTTAAAAAACACGAATAACTAGTATTAGTTTTAACATACCTCACATATAGTACGAGAGCTAGCAACGTCGGAAAAACAAGCATTTCAGGTGGGCCAGTTTTAAGATATGCTATCTCTCTCACTCTCCCGGACATCATAAGGGCTATCTGGCTGGCGGTAGTGGTTGCGTTCATCAGTGCGCATCCTACTAATACAAGTAAAAAATTGATTTTTCAAATCATTTTAGGACGTTATATTTTTTATTGTTATTTTTAGCGAACTTTTTGCAACATAAATCTATTATTGCCAGACATTTTTATTGTTGTTGAAGCTGTGCCAGACGCTAATTTTGATTTTAAAAGCTCAAGTGTTGCCCAAATTATCAGCTCATTACAAGTATTGCCACATGGTATTGCGCAATGAATGACGATGACGTATTTACAATGATCGGTGAATTCACACCTGAGCTGGTAATTTGGGCAACACTTGAGCTTTCAAAATCAAAATTAGCGTCTGGCACAGCTTAAACAACAATAAAAATGTCTGGCAATAATAGATTTATGTTGCAAAAAGTTCGCTAAAAATAACAATAAAAAAATAAAACGTCCTAAAATGATTTGAAAAATCAATTTTTTACTTGTATTAGTAGGACGCGCACTGATGAACGCAACCACTACAGCCAGCCAGATAGCCCGTATGATGTCCGGGAGAGTGAGAGAGATAGCATATCTTAAAACTGGCCCTCCTAAAATTCTCTCTCAAAAACGTTGCTAGCTCTTAGACTAATACATTTACATGCGAGATATTTATTGATTGTTTTCAGCGGTAGAATATAATACGGCATCATATGGGAAATTTTTATTATTTAAAATCTCTTTATTTCTCCAAGGTGGTAACAATAAAATTGAAAAAGATTTTGCCGTTATTTCTAAATTGTGAAATTAGCTAGTCCGCTAAATTTAGAAATAAGCTTAGCTTAATCCCCCCCCCCCCCTGAATGAAGATTTTGAATACAATTAATAGTTAGTTAAAATATTTAAAAATTTTGTTGGAGAAAAATGACATAGTTAAATATTATGATAAAATTTGAAGTTAAATCAATTAGCATCTTTAAACTGTAAAACAATTAATTGCTAAAATTAAGCTTATAAATTACGTACCATCATGCCTTCCAAAATACGGTAAACAATTGGGATTTCTGAGTAAATGGGTGCTTTGATGCGCAATCCTAAGAAATAAATTATTCAAATCATATAATTTTAAAGCGATGGCTAAAACCGGTGAATTCGAATAAAAAAAATTTAAATTATCGCTTATAAAATGCCAACTCAGAGCCGATGCCAACGATTTTTTTTTGTTAACAATAAAAATTACTAATTCCGTGTGAGACAATTTTTTTTAACGAAAGTCCTGTCTTGCGCGTGCGAAAGGGGGGGGGGGGGGTAGAAAAAATGCACCTGTTCTGAAAAAATATATATATATTTGTCTCCCATTTTTTTTCTTGTCGTTTTCAGTTAGTTGCTTTAATATTATAAATTCAAAAATAAAAAATCAGTGATGGTCTTGATATTACACGCAATGCTAAAGCAGGCGCGCAACCACGGGGGGGGGGGGGGGGGGGGGGGGGGTAGGGTTAGAACCCCCCCCCCCCCAGAACCCATATTATAGTAAAATTTTATTTTGTTAACAATAAAAACATTCCCAAGAAATAAAAAAAATTCCCTGAGAAACACCATTTCGCAGTCACTATACTCGTCGCCAATCAAATAAGAAACGGTAGGGATAGCGTTTTTTCAGAAAAAAAAACGCTGTGTTAAAAACCGGTTTTCGGGTTTTACTGAACCTAAAGACTGGCTTTATGAAAAACCGGTTTTTTGGTCAAAACCGAGGACGAAAAGAACTGTTCTCAGTTTTCCATCCCTAAAGTGTTTCAAATAAGGGTGGCGGGAAGCGGGAAGTATATATCTGTGAAAAACAAAATATTTCTAACGAATCTCTTCTTATGTTAGGGGGTAGAAAAAAGGCGCCAGTTCAGATAAAATGATATGTCTTGCCTATTTTATTATTCATTTTTTGTCGTTTTTTATGAGTTGCTTTAATATTGTGCATTCATAAAATCAGTAAAGGTCACGGTATTACGCAATGATTAAGAGAAGAAATAACAGAAACTGACCCCCCCCCCCCCAGGATATATTTTTAAACGAATGACGTGTGTTATCTTTGGATTACTGTACTTTTTCTTTGGATTACTTGGTTCTAGGATTACTTAACTTTTTTTGAGCTTCTTTAAATATGTCGTATTAAATAGTTACGCTTCAGACATAAATAACGTAGTCTATTTAAAATGCTGTAAACAATAAAAAAAAATCCAAAGTCTCCTCGAATAATATGCGTTTTGACCAAAAAATCACAAAAACGGTTAACCGAAACCTTAAAGTTGTTTTCTCAATAAAGCAACCCGTGCAAAGGAAGTGCACATTAAATCTTCTCCAAGTCCTGACGCTGCATACAATGTCGCCCTTAACAGTTGCGTTGGGTGCCTACTCAGGTGTCGGCTCGTCACCTGACTGTGGTTCTAAATTATGACGCCCGTTCCGTTGCCAATACCCAGTCGTGTAGCTCTAGTGCTACGATAATGCTAAACTGAAACTAAAAAAGCTAAGTTCTGATGACGAGTGGTGGCCCTATATTATGAATTTTATTACCCATAAACGATTATAATCGTTCTTAAAAAAAAGTATAAAATTCGCTACAGCGTAATAAACGTTAAGGGTTAACATGAAGCTTTAAGTGTGACTAACTTTATTTTATTGTCATACCTGCCACCCCCCGTATTATATTGAAATTTATAATGACAAAAAAATTCCACAAGGAAAGATCAGTATACTAAATCTGCTTAAAACCAAAATGTCTACCTCTTCTAGGAGGCTGATTACAAAAAGCGCGAGAGTTTTGAAGAATAAATAAGTAGTGAATATTTTTTTCTCCTTTTTTTGTCCTTTTTTATGAGTTGCTTTCCGCAAATCTGTGAGTCACAGTCACGATATTAAGCAAAGTAAAAAAAAAAAAGAAGTAACAAAAACTAATACATCACAACTTGAACGGGAATAAAAAGATTTCGGATTTTTATTTATTATTATTTATTACGAGGGTGGCGTCGACATGTCGATTTCTGAAACAGGAAGGATCAGTATCGCTTTTATTCGTTAATAGATTGAAGAAAATTCTACATGCATGTTATCTTAGGATGATTTTTTTAAACGTTTTATTAGTAATAACGTTTTATTAATAATATTTTTAAACGGTTTAGTTAGGTTTAGTTTGCTTATACTATCTGAGTAAAAATAAATGTAGTTCAACTCAGGAGTTCTTCGCGCCTTTTCTCTCGTCATCTAGTAACAAGTTTCATTTGAGCAAGATTGGATAAAAATAGTAAGGTATTAGCCTCTATATTTTATTAATAATAAAGTTTTTTTTTAATGTTCTATTAATTGCTTCATTGATATTAAAAAATATATGTACAATCCATCAAAATTTTTTAATTTGGTGACTTAATGACTATCATGTGAGTTAGGTTAGTTTGAATTATCCTCCTGCTGTTAAGCCTGCAATTGTTGCACTAGAGCTACATGAGGGCTATTGGCGTCGTCGTAATTTAGAATCAGTCACGTGACGAGCTGATACCAGAGTAGGCACCCAGCGCAACTGTTAAGGGCGACATCATGCGCAGCAATGTGACTTAGGAGCAGATTTAACGTGCACTTCCTCTACACGGGGTATTATTCACCGGCCATTTTATAGCTGAAGTGGTCTTTCCTTATGAAATTTGTTGATATGTTGTCAGTTATATTTCCCCCTCTATTTGTAAGGACCTTGGCAGGGATCAACCTGGGACAAAAAATGCTGTAGCAAAAATGCTAAAATGTAGAAAAAAGCTGTAGCAAAATGCTAAAAAAATAGTTGCTTATAAATCAACGTCATGCCAATTAAATCACTTGAATCTAAACAAATCAATCTGTGTGTAGCAGTTAATTTTCTAGAGATAGCTTAACAATACATTGATACTTTTTTATGAATCACGGCATGGCAAATTTAAATAATTATATAAAACTAATTTAACCTTTTTTATAAATATTTTTAAGTAAGTACATTTACTTTTATTTATGGTGTTGGATTATCTTCAGATTTGTCTATGAACATGATTTGCTGTTAATTTGATGTATTAAAATCAAGGTTTGATAGTTTGAAACCACCAACTTATGGTCTTTCAATACATATCCATCCTTATTAACATAGTTCATACATTTATAAGGGAAAAAATCCAGCCAGACATTTACCTAGCAACATAAAATCTAAGTCAATTTTTTAAGAAACTAAATATGGTTTAAAATCAGAAACCCCATTACAGGCGGAAGAAGTATAAAAGGTTCAAACATAAACAAAAGGTATTTTAACGTTCAAGGTGTTCACGTGATCACGAACACCATGAACTGACATTTGATCAGAAAATATATTCTGGTTGCTGGTTGTCAGACTTGGTCTGAACCGGAGCTGCCAAAGTGCCGAGATACTCTTGCGATCATGCAGACCCAGAGAACTGTCAATCATTCTGACGCAATGTGGCGCCATGGATAGATTTCTTTAAAATTACTAGGCGGTAAAATAAGTAAATCAGGTAGTATTATTGGACTCCTCTTCTAATGTTAGGTTGCATTGGCTGGTCGAAATTTGAAGACATCTTAGTGTAATCTAATCTGAATTCATCTTCCCATTTTGATTACAATTTTTATTTTCGTTATTTGAATCGGTTATTTGAACTAGTTGTTTATTGAAATTTAAGTTTAGTTTCACCGAATTACGACGTCGCATTTTCGCGACGGCCAATAATTTTTTTTTCGCATTTTCGTACAACTCGTCGCATTTTGCGACAAATACGACTGCAGATTGATCCCTGGACCTTGGCCTCTTTTTTTCCTCTTTTTACTGTTTTTTTTCTGAAAACTTAATACGAATCTGCTATTTTTATTTAACGACATAAATGCATACAATTTAAAAATTATTTCATATCGTACTGCTGATTTGCGCCAGTACGAAGTCGTAAAATTAATTAAAAATATAAATAAGCTCCGGTGAAGTTTTAAATATTGGATTTTTTTTGTGAGCTTGTCGTATTTAATTTATTAGTTATTTTCTACATATTCTGACGTAATTTTCATGATATACAGTCATTATTTACCTTGTTTATATGTTAGCTACTTTGCATATTTCATAATTTGTAGTTTATATTTATCATTTAAATTTTCTCACATTAAAAAAGTGTGACATTTTATATTCTAGAAGCTTATCGTTTAATTTGTACAGAAAATAAAGTTATTTAGATTATCTAAGTTTTTTAATGTTGGATAAAAACATTATGTAAATAATTGATTTTTTTCTATTTATTGAACCTAATTTTTATTTAAAAATAAATCATTAATTATCTATTTAACAATACAAAACTTAGTTTTTTAAAACAAAAGCTAATGTAAGTAACAATTTTTTTAGTTTAAAAAAAAGTAGCAAAATATGTATTTATCATGTTTTAATTTGCAAAAATAATTCCAATTAAAATAATCTAATTAAAAATATGTATAATTAATAATAACTTTAATTAAAAATACTTAGAATTGAAAATAATTGCAATTAAACATGATTTTAGTTAAACATATTTTTAATTGAAAAATGTATAAAAAAATTGAACCCCCCCCCCCCCCCCCCCCCACAGAAATTTTTTCTTGTTGCGCCCCAGTGCTAAAGTAAAGAAATAACAAAGACTGATAAAAACGGCTAACCGAATTTTTTATTGCATAGGTGCTTGATTTTACCTCATTGGCACTTTCGCCGAAACATAAGTTTGGAGCATATAAACAAAAATGTAAAACAATAGGAAAACAACAAGAGGGAACATATAAATATTTAACGTATTTATTTTTAAACATGAATTTTGCTAGTTTTGCTTTTCAATTGGTCCCAAGTGCTTATTTTGTGCATTTTACAAAATATTTCTTCTTCTATTGCTTACTTCTTGTCCCTCTGTCCCTGTTCTGTCCATTTTTTTACAAAATATATCTTATATTATATGCTTGCCAACTGTTTAATTCTTTCTCAGAAGCTTTTAGAATCTGCTATGCTGAACCCTTGTGGCACAAATTGACCATCTTCAGGCAAGGAAATTGTAAAACATTTTTTCCCAGTCAGAGTTAACCCCTCCTTTGGGAGCTTTCCTATGAAGAAGTAGGGGCGCTTCTCGCCGAAGCTAGTCGATAATTTTTTGATTTCAGGTTACAGAATACTTATCTTCATTGAATATCCTTTTTGGAGGGCTATGTGTACCCGAGGCCACTACAAAAAAAATCTTTCAAATGATATATTTAATAGATAAATCAAATTAATGAAAAAACGGTGTTACTCCACCCCGACTCCCACCGATGACGAAAACTGCATTTTGACAGCCTGTAAATCCATGCTTTTTACAAATTCAGAAGGCATTGTTATGTTATAGGTTATGACTTCTATTATTAAGTAGTACAATTGTTTCAGTTTACGATAAATCATCCGTAGGGATGCACGCATGCGCCATGAAAATGTATTACATTAAATTTATAGATGCATTCATATACATGAATCCCCCCCGACTTCACCGCATACGGTGCAACGTGACAAATGTTTGATGTTAGCTTTTAAATCCATGTTTTTTACAGATTCATAAATCATTGTTATGTCGAAGCTAATGACTTCTATTATTAAGTTTGTCAATTGCTTCAGTTATAAGCTCAATTACCTGTAGGGATGCAAGAATGCGTCATGAAAATTTGTCATTAAATTTCCAGGAACATTCATTAACATAATTCCCCCTTTAAATCCCCCTGATTAACCAAAGATGGTACTTCTAGGCAAATTGTTTCTTGACAGCCTTAGTACATCATATTGTAGGGGATAGAATCTGCAACACTCTCGTGACTCTAAAAGAGCGCCATCTAGCTGCACAAATTTTGATAAAATTTTATGCGTGAAAAAAGACTCCAATAGCTTCACCATATTTCCGCAAACCGCAAATCTTCTTTGGCAAAACTTAAAAGACGCATTCATTTTTTTTCAATACAATTTACTCGGAATGTTTATCAGAAATAATGAAAAGGTTCGATTATAATAAAGGATGAATAACAGTTGAAATAACCACTGATGGTCCCTTTTTTGCATAGCTGTACCACCAACGCCATTGCATAAAAAAAATCACCAATAGCTCCGAGGGGTCTAAACTGATGTTCAGTACAATATTTTGTTTTGGGGCTTTACGAGTTCTATTTTTATAGTATTTAACTAAAAAATAAAACGCAAATGCATTTTTGAAATGAATGAAATTTTAATATTTTTGTTAACAAATAAGTTTTATAGAAACATGTGTCTTATTTTAAAAGTTGTAATACAAGTAAAATTCTCAAATAAGTAAAATCTCTCAAGTAAATTTTTATAGATTTTCTAGAACGATAATCAACATTACCACATTTACGAACATATCTTGAAACCAGTTTCTAACTCCAAAATGCATTTCCCACGTTTACATGTACGAATTGCTTTAATGATTCATGATTGCAAAAATTATGATTGACCTTGCCATAAAAAAAAAAAAAAAAAAAAATTAAAAACATATTATTTTAAAAAAAGTGGTGTTTTTTTGAGAAACTTTTGATAAATTTGTGATATTTTTTTAAATCTATTTATATAATATTATGAAAGTATGTAACAACTTCAAAGATATTGTTATAAATATTTTTTTTTACCACTGTGCGTCTAAGTAGATAAGAAATGGGGGTTTTGGCCCAGTGGTGACGGCGGGTATGACGTAACCACCACCACCACATATGAGTCACCACTGATGAGTCACCACTGATGAGTCACCGGATATTACGTAACGGATATGACGTACTCCTTATGGAATGGGAATGAGTCACCGAGTATGACGATAGTCTTATGACGCGATTTGTTCACGAGTTGAGTTGTTTTGAGACAGGTTTATATGACGTAGTTTATAGGGTAATTTTATATGACGTATATATAGGATAGGTTTATGTAACGTAGATTATAGGGTTGGGACAACTCAATCTGGAATACTGCATCCTGACAGCCTGAAAATCCATGCTTTTCACAAATTCAGAAGGCATTGTTATATTGAAATCTATGACTTCTATTATTGAGTATTTTATTTGTTTCAGTTTTAATAAAGTTTTAAGAAAGATCATCTCAAGGGATGCAAACGTGCATTATGGAAATATATTCCGCGGAATTCATGGCATTAATAGGAGCATTCATTTACATCCATTCCCCTGACTTAACCCAGATGGCGCAACGTGACAAATGTTTCCTGTTAGCCTGTATAGCCATGTTTTTACAAATTCACAAAGCATTGTTATGTAGAAGTTTATGAATTCCGTTATTAAGTATGTCAATTGCTTCAGTTATAAGCTCAATTATCTGTAGGGATGCAAGCATGCGTCATGAAAATTTGTCATAAAATTTCAAGAAACATTCATTAACATAATTCCCCCTTTAAATCCCCCTGATTAACCAAAGACGGAACTTCTAGGCAAATTGTTTCTTGTCAGCCTTAATACATCATATTGTAGGTGATAGAATCAGCAATACTCTCGTGACTTTAAAAGAGTGCCATCTAGCAGCACAAATTTTGATAATATTTTATCCGTGATAAAAGAGTCCAATAACTTCACCATATTTGCGCAAACCCCAAATCTTCTTAGGCAAAACTTAATTACTGCATTCAATTTTTTTACAATACAATTTACGCAGAATGTTTAACTGCAATAACGAAAAGGTTCGATTTTTAAAGATGAATTAAATGTCGAAATAACCACTGATGTTTATTTTTTTTGCATAGTTGTACCTCCAACTCCATTACATAAAAGAATTACCAATAGTTTCGAAGGGTCTAAACTGATGTTCAGAACAATATTTTGTCCTTGAGTTTTGCAAATTGTAATAAAAATAGAATTATTTATCAAAAAAATTCTAGAATAACCATCCGCATAGACAAAGGTAACATGAAACTAGTTTCTATCTTTAATACTCTTCGCATTCCGTACGTTTACACGAACGAAATGCGTTTTGATTACGAGGATATTTATATTTAGCCACGAAATTGATGTAAATATTTTTATAAAATATAAAATTTGTTTTAAAAAAGTGGTGTTTATTGAGACAACCTTTAAAAAAAATTTTTGTGCACTTCCGATTTTTTTTCTATCTATATATGTGATTCTATGAAAGGATAAAAAAAACTTTAAGGAGATTGATACAGAATTTTTTTAACCACCATGCATTTAGGTCAGTTTTTAATTAAGGGCAGATTTCAGACTTTGCACCATACAAGCCTATAATCCTATTTGATAAATTTCTTTTAAAAAGGCAACTTTTTTATCAAGTAAATATAATTTAATATTTTTTGAATTGATAAGTTTATTTACCTGATTTTAGACTTAGTCAAAAATATTAAATAACAATTAAAATGCAAGTGTAATTAAAATTACTCAAATATTTGTTAAATTACTTTAAAATTTGAAAGGAAAAAAAGAAAACACTGATTAACATCCTATTCAAAATCGCACTTTCAACGCGATTCAACGTTGTTACGTCATAGATTGACTATTATCCGAGCTGTCCCAATCGTGCGGGTATAATAGAGAATGTTCAAGCTTTTCAAAAATATTCCCGAAGGAGTACCATTAGTTATTTGTATTAAAAATGACGTTGACAATCAGACCATCAACAAATCGGGAAATAGCGAAGATTAAAAAAGTGTAGTTTTTTTTCAAACCAGTGTAAAAAAAGATTTGCAAGAATAGTTGAAATAGTTGTTTTACCTTGTGGTATTCCATTAACTTGTTGGTTCCATTTTCTGATTGTCTTTGATTATCCTGATTTTATTCATCTCTGGCACAAAATTTACCCATCAGAACTTCTCCTTAAGAAAACCAATAGCTCAATTTCTTCATTACAATTCTTAGACATACAAATTCAGATCTCAGATAACTCTGCTAACACCAACATTTATAAATAACCGAATGACATTGATTTTGATTTTATTCGACTTATTCCTTGGAGTTCTCATTTTTCTGTTGAATTCTATAGAAATTGCATTGTAAATCACCTACATCCCATTAATCTCATCTGCAACGTCAATAACTTTAAAAATCCCCAAAAATTTGACCCCCTAAGTACACTCACCAACAACAATTTTCCTCCACAATGTATTAAAAAAGCATTTGAAAAAAGTATTTCTAAATTATGCCATCAGATAGCGCCCGAATGAAGTTTGGAATACAATTCAAGTGAGTTAACATATTCCAATTTCCGTTTGAGAAAATGACATAGTCAATTAAAATGTTAATATTTGAAGTACTGATTTGTACATTTAACGTCTAAAATAAATCCTTACAAGCAGAAAGCTCATAAATTACATCCCACAAAGCTTAATCAAAATCAGTTACACTTTGATGCAGTCCTTTTGTTTGTCCAGTCCTTGATATGTTTTTGAAGTTCGTTTGACATAATGATAATGATGTATAATAGTAATATTTATGTATTAAAAATCCTGATACCAATTCAGAATTCACAGCTTTTAATATTATGTTTTAGAATCCCAAATTTCATAAATTAAAATTTATTCAACATGATAATGGATTTTTTTTTGCTAAACTAACTACCAACACATTTTCTAATTCACTGCTGAAAAAGTGTAGAAATTCATTAAGTAATATGTTTTCTATGTAAACAGTATCCAAAAACAACGACGGAATCTTACAAAATCACAATTACTAGTTTCACTTTCAACGTACCCCACATATTTAAATACGAGATACTTTTTGATGTCAATCCCTTTAAAACCTACGCCAAAATGGTAAAAGAAATTTTTATTTAAAACATGTATTTGTTTCGAAAAGCTGGTGACAAAAAAATTGCAAAAAAAATTTCGTTACTTGAGAGTTTCCAAATTGGGCCAACAGATGACGTTCTTTATTTGTTTATGCATTACAAGACATACTATATATAAGTTTACAGTTTGAACATTAATATAAATATTTTGTTTTCTTTCTTAAAAATATTAGTATCTTAATAATTTTCTTCTAATAATTCTTTTTAGTCAAATCTCATTCCAGCATTGCAAAACCCTTTTCAGTCCGAAACTGATAATCGGACCGGCTCGTTTCAAAATCTGGGAATGTGGGTCCGATTTCCTTACATTAATCTCTGTTCGGCCCTTTGAAAATTTGTGGAACTACTCATTCGAAAGTCAAGAAATGTCGGATTCCGATCATATCTTTCCAGTAATGTAATGTGTATTTTTCGATGCACTTTTAGTGTATTTAAAATTGTAGTACCCTTTCAGTCCGGAAAGGATGACCAGACGGTTTGCTTCAAAATCCGTGACTCTCGGTTTGACTGCTAAATTTACATTTAACTTGCGTGAACATTATTATATCCCGATCTTCTTGTTTCAGTATATAGTGTATATTTTCGGTGTACTTTTACTGTACTTTCAAGTGTAGTACCTTTTAGGCGAAGAACGGATGACCGGACCGGTTCGTTAAAAAATCTATTAAAGTCTACTTCAAGTTTTTTTTAAAGGAAAGTAGGCCAAAAGAATGTTTTAAAAATAAATAAATTAATTAAACCACTAGTAAAAATAATAAAAGCTTTGGAGTTCAGTAAAAAACGGTAATTTTAAAACTCTCAAAAATCATCTGAAATATTTAGAATATCTAAGGATAAATTTTTTCAAAAAATTCCGAATGAGTTTTTTTTATTTGACAAATATAAACACTATGATTTATTTTTTTAAATAAAAATTTGTTTAATTCGCCAAAGTGGTAGCAATTAAATTTAAAAAAAAAACACATTTTATCGTTACTAGTATTTCTAAACTGTGCCATCAGCGCCTCCTTGAATGAAGATTTGGAACAATTAATAGTTAGTTTAAATATTTCGAATTCCATTTGACAAAAATGACATACTTAAATAATATGATAATATTTGAAGTGAAATCGATTTGCACCTTTAAACTGTAAAATACTGAATTACTAACAAGAATCTTGTATATTACATCCTATCATGCCTTTCAAAATATTGTAAACGATTGGGGTTCCTGAGTAAATGGGTGCTTCAATACGCAATCCTAAGAAATAAATCTTTTAATTCATATATAATTTTTTTGATTGCTAAAACCGGTAGACACCGACAATCTCTATTCTTTACTTGTAAAATAATTAATTACAGACGGATAACATATAAATTACACCCCGTGATGCCCACCAAAAAATTGTGAACGATTGGCTTTCCTAAGTAAATGGGTGCTTTGATGTGCAATACTTAGAAATAAATTATTCAATACATATAATTTTAAAGCGATTGCTAAGCTAAAGCCGGTGGACTCGAATAAAATAATAAAAAAATCTCGCTTATGAATACCAACTCATAACCGATGCCTATGGAAAAAATTTGCTGACGCTATATCCCTTTTCGACCGGCGGTCAGGTGGCGCTGATTTAAAATTAAGAGACTAAATTTGGAGCTTTATCGAAAAAAATGGGTTCAACAGCATCAATGACAGCAACTCATTAAAAACAATGTCATTTTTTATACAAATAACGAATAATACAAGTCAGCTGCTTCGGTATCGATATTTTTGAAGCGCTTGAACATTCTCTTTACTACCCGCACGATCGTGCGAGCCCGGTCGGAAAGGGATACAACAGCTGACAATAACAGTCTGTCTGTGACACAACGTTGTAGCGTGTTGACGTTTTGAATAGGATGTTGTTCTGTGATTTATTTTGCTTCCCTATTCAAATGTCAAAGTAATTTAACAAATATTCAAGTAATTTAACTGACAGTTTTGCATTTTGTCTAACATTTATATTTTTAGCCGAGTTCACATTTTGCGATGGGTGATCCAGAAGCGCTATAACAGAGATTTTCATTTTAAAAAAAGCCATAATTTCAATAAATCCATTGATAGTTAAGTTAAAATTAATTTTAGGCAGATGAATGAAATTAATATCACAATTAGTTTGTTAAAAGTTTTGATCCCATAACGCTCAGGTACATTAGGATGAGAAAAATCCAATTTTCAGCTAAAATTGGTTTTGTAATGTCTTATTTTCTCGTAATTCAAAATAAACTATATGACGTATAAAAAAATATTTTTATTAAGAACTTCAGCACTAAATGTCGGACAAGTTTAGCCATAGATTTAAAATGCTTCTTTGAAGTTGCTTTGAAATTATCTAATATTTTGAAATGATGGCAAAAATTTGTTTTGAAATGCAATTTACTTGTCAAGTTAATGCAACTTAATAGTATTTTTTCAAAAAAAAAAAATAGTTTAGTTTAATTACCTGACACATGTTATAAAATAATTTATTTAAAT
The DNA here is from genome assembly GCA_023701765.1 of Hylyphantes graminicola. Taxonomy (NCBI): domain Eukaryota; kingdom Metazoa; phylum Arthropoda; class Arachnida; order Araneae; family Linyphiidae; genus Hylyphantes; species Hylyphantes graminicola. The sequence goes on from CM043112.1 coordinate 16,829,082, forward strand.
AATAAAGATATTATAGTTTTACAAAAAATTTAAATTTCTTTTTGAATGATATTTTAAATCATTGCAAAACAATAATAAAAGTGAAATACTAAAAGAATGGATTTTGACTTGGTCAAAAATAAATAACAAAATGCAGGTGACATTTTAAATTACTTAAAAATTGAAAATTAAAAGAAGAAAACATAGATTAACTTCCTGTTCTAAATAGCAATGCCAACATGACTCAACGTTGTTGTTTCACAGACTAACCATTATTTTGCATTCCGCATCCTGGATGCTTTTAAAATTGCAGAATATGTTGAAATGACTAGCCATTACTTTGCATGAAGCATCTGCATGGCTTTCAAAATTGCTGTTAGTCTACATTTTTACTAACTCCCAATTGTTTTTATTTTTTCATAAAAGATAAATTTTGTTTTAAAAACTGGTGTTATTAAGAAAACATTTATTTAAAAATTCAATCATTAATATTTTATGTGATTGGTATGAAATTTTCTAAAATGTTTATAGAGATTGATACAGAAGTTGTTTTTCTTTACCACAATGTATTTGGGTCTACATATGTTACTCAAGATATTGCAGATTTCTGTCTTGCACCACATTAAAAAAAAATTAGTTTTTTATACTCATTAAATAGCGTAATATTGTTTTATGCACTCATATAATTTATTGTTTTATATCAATATTATTTACATGTTAAATATCGTATTGCGTTTTTATTTGCTGAATATCTCTAATTATCAGTTTTGCGAACTATACGTGCCAAAGGCTCCTGAAAAAGTATACATTGAAGATAGTGACATGGATTATTCATGGTTGAGGCAAACAAAAGTACTGAGATGATGTTCAAAAGTTGTTAAGTCGGCAAAAAGTCCTAAGTCAAGCATCACGAGGAGAAAATGGCAGCCGAGGAAGAAGTGAGCATCAGCAGTCATCAACACTTGGGAAGTCTTCTGCAGCAGGCGGCAACAAACGCGGTCGTCGGCTTGGGAGAACAGGAAATGTCTTCACAAACCGTGATGTCTGTCGTGAGCAGGCAAGGGGCGAAAAGTGCTATTATACAAATTGGTGCTTGCTTTAGCTACAGAAAAAAAATACTTTTAGTGTGAAACAGGAAGAGGCAAAAGGCTAAAATCGGATTTAATGAATATCAATCAGCAAAAAAAGGTTAAAAGTTCCATGGGAGGTGGTTTTTGGTGTGGATTGGAAGTCGCCAGTAATAATGACGTTGTCCTGAAATTAGGAGATTGATTGAACGTCTTGTGCGACATCCTTGGGGTTGGCTCCACAAGGAACATCAAGGAGATCGAGACGAGAAACAGAGGGGGGATGGGCGGGGATAACCACAGTGATGGCCGAAGCTGCAGCAATCTTGAGAGAGGGAAGAGACGCTGAATGATGTGGGATGGCGCTCTTAATTGCAATGGCTTTGCAACGGGTTCCTCGTCCCTAATGTTTTAAAAGCGATTACTATAACCTTTGGACTCGAATAAAAGAATACCTTTTTCTCTCTCTTTGAAATGCCTACTTAAAGGCTGTACTAATGAAAAAATACTTATGAAGACCGCCTCTTTTCAGAAATTATTTTACCCTCGATGTGATGTTTGCAATAATATTGTATTTTGATTCATCTTATTACATTGCTGGTTACTTGCCGTCACACAAAGTGTTCATTTATAATTTTTTGGTTTGTTCTTTATTGTTTTATATCAATCACTTTTTATTCCGGAATTAAAAATTGAGATAAGTTTTACTCTTTATGTTTTAAGTTAGAATTTTTATCATTATGCGTATAATTTATATGTTTCTAAAATTTTGAATTTAATTGAAAATAATTTTCATGAAGAGTAATATTTAACAAATTTACATTCTTTCAGAAATCACAATTTATGATCATGTGTTTCAGAACTCCAGACATTTTTTATATAAAAAAAGTTTTTATTAATACAAAGTGGTAACAACAAAATTAAAACAACATTTTTACGTTACAGTATTTATAACTTGTGCATTCCGATAACGCCCCCCTGAATGAAGATTTTGAATACAATTCATAGTTAGTTAAAAAAATTCCGAATTACGTTTGACAAAAATGACATAATGATATAGTTTAATAACATGATAATATTTGACCTCAAATCGATTTATACGATTAAAGTGTAAAATAATTAAATACTTAAAGGAAGCTTATAAATTACAAACCACCATGCCTACCAATATATATTGTAAAAAAATTTGGGTTCCTGAGTAAATTTCCACTCACCAACTACCATTTGAAAAACTTGAAGGTTGAACTGGAGCGTTGAAACTTGAGCAATAAAACTTTGGCAAGAAACGTATTTGGGGGCGTTTACCCACGTGCGGTGCAGCGCGTTTCAAAATAAACTTTTAATTGCGAAATTTCTTAAGTCCATAGTCACCACTGTACAGGCGTGAGTGATTGCTGGGTTAAATAACTACCATCTAATTCAACGTTTATAACAAAAATTTGTTAAACAAAATATTAACAAGAAGGTTATTATTATATAGCAGTTACACATCGTCAACTCCGTTGTCAACTCTGTTGTCAACTCCGGCTTGTACAATTTGCCCTTCAACCATTCGACCTTTGTTGGCGTGAAGTTGGCGAGTGATTTTATGACGCGGCGATTTTATTCAGTGTTTGTGGATAGCAACTGAGATATGGATGAAGAAATTTTGATTGCTGCTTGTGCATTACATTTAGAGAGTATAAACAATTATTTAGAGGTAATTAGAAAAACAGCTAAAAAACGTCGTCGAAGATGGTGGATGATAGCATGTCATCGCAACCGAACTATGTATGTAGAAAATATTTTTAATTATTTTTCATAGTATATTCTTCATGGAATGATATCTTTCATTACAAAGAAATATTAAAGTTGTTTTGGTCAGCCGGGCATTTTATTTTAAGCACGATGTCGGATGTCTTGCAAAAAAAAGTTTTTTCAGTGTTAAATTCATAAAACATTTTTTCATTAAAAATGTTATAATGAAACTTCAACTACAAAAACTGTGCATTCATAACATACAAAAATGAGCATTTGTAAGGCTTTAAACTTCCAATTTAGTAAATATGTTGAAATAAAGATTAAAACTGTATTAATTTGCTTGGTGAAGAGCACATAATTAGCTGAGTAACGGGAGTCTAAACTAGCAATTTTCTTTATCATATACGAACGTTTTCTATTTGTGTTTTGATGATTAATATTAAATAAGAAAAATATATTTTGTTTTAAACTAGAAATAAAGCAATAATGATAGAAATAAGAATTTCCCTTCGTTTCATTTTTCAGACAAAGTATGGAAAATATGTTTCACGAAATGCTTTGTGAGGACTCTGGGGAATTCTCAAATTTCTGCAGAATGTCACCAATTGATTTTGATTATCTCCTTAATAAATTGGAACCTTACATTGAAAAACAAACTACTGAGTTTCGGGAACCGATACCTGCTAAGGTTCGGCTAGCGGTGACCTTAAGATTTCTAGCTACAGGGGATAGCTTTAGAAGTCTTCACTTTTTGTTCAAGATTGCCAGTTGTACGATATCAAAGAAATTCTTAAGTATTTTTCACCCCAAAAGGAAAAGTTTGGAGTGTTGAGTAAAAAGCTTTGTTTTTTAAACAAATACACTAGCGGCAGAAAATTAGAAGTATCGGGGGTTGAGGCAGACTTTAAATAATGTGTACGAAAGTGTATCTTGTTTTTTTTTTATGTAATGCATAGACAATTTTGCGAGAAAATAATTATTTGTCAAGAAGATCCTTGTAAAGTTGGACGAAGGTACTCCGGTACCAGTATTTGTGCAGTTTTTAACTATTTGTACCATCTTTAAGGGACATGATTGTTTCAAAAAAAATTAAAAAAAGAAAACGGGACATGACTGTTTTTTAACGGGGCATGACTGGTATCTCTGCTGCCGGTCCCTGCCCATTATTAATATTTTACGGGGAATTTTTTTTTTGTTTTAAAAGTGTATAGGAAAGTGCATTTTTTTCTGGATTTTTTTTTTTTTTTTGATGACTGTTCTTTTTCGTACTTATATTTAAATCTTTTAATGCCGGAGTATTACCGATTAAAATCAGGTCAAATAAAAAAGCGTTTTCAGTATTGTCCGCCAAAAATTTCGAAGTTATTTGTATTAAAATAACTGATTAAGCTAACAACTCCAACCAGGTTTCAGTATTTTAATACAAAATCTTGTTTAAAAATTAATTGTTTTGATTACGGGTAAGATATAAATAAGAGTTTGAATACTTTAATTCACATAGATAAATGTTATCATCACATATTTTACAGTGTCAAATTTTTAATTTCATTCATATATGTGATTGAATTTTATTTTCAAAATAATGAATGCGTCCTGCTTTAAATAAAAAAAAAATTAAGAAAAACTCATACAATTCAATTTGATGTTTTACATACTTTTTCATAGGATCACTTAAAAAAGAGATAACACGCCAAGATGTTTGCTATTTTCCTTATGGCAACCCTTTCCTTTGAAGTAGAGAAGAAAAACCGCAAAAAGATGGGTTCGTTACCTTGAACACGAGCTTCAACTGAGTGTAGAATATCTACATGTAATACTTTTACCTTGAACCAGTTCAAGGTCAAGTTGAAGTGGAAGTTGAAGCCGGAGTTGACGACGTGTAACCACGGTATTAAATGTAAATAATTAAAGTTGTGCTTTGATTACTGGCACCGCATGCAGACAGTAAACTTGGTAAAAGTTACTGTAAAAAGAGAAAGATAGTCCGGCGTGCAGTTGTTATATAGAGCAGCTTGAAGTGTGAGGAATGCGTATTGGCATTACCAGTACTTGAGCGCCACCACTGGTGAACACAGGAGAAGAGCGCCACCACTGCCGATCCTACGAACTTCGTCTTAGCGCGCCGCCACATATGTTATGGAATTAAGAATTTCGTTTGAGAAAAATTTCATACTTGAATAATATGATAATAATAAATGTTAAATTGATTTATAACCTTTAACGTCTAAAATAATTAATTACGAAGAGGAAGCTTATAAATTACATCCCAAAATGCTTATCAAAATCAATTTACACTTTGATGCATTGTTTAATCCAGTCCTAAAATATATGTTTTAGAATTTCGTTGAACTTATTTGTCATGAAGACATATTTATGTTTTAAAAATTGTGATCTGAGTTCAGAGTTCACCGTTTTTGATATTGTGTTTTAAAATCTCAAATTTCATAAAATGAAAACTATTCAACATGATGAATTTTTCCTTGTAATACTACGAACCCCTCCCTTAATTCACCTCTAAAAAAGTGTAGAAATACAGTACGACGTAACATGATTTCTAGTTCTAAATTTTCTGTGGAAACAACTAACGACGGAATCGAAACACAAGCATGATTCACTAGTTTGAATAATTTTTGACAGGCCAGAACCATTATGACTCCTGATCTTTTCATTCCAATCTCATTCCAGTATTGCAAAACCCTTTTCAGTCCAGAACGGATGACCGGACGGTTTTTTTCAAATTCCGAGACTCTCGGTCAGACTGCTAAATTTATATTTAACTTTTGACTTGCGTGAACATAATTGTATACCGATCTTCTCGTTTCAGTATATAGTGCATATTTTCGATGCACTTTTACTGTACTTTCAATAGTAGTACCTTTTCTGTGCGGAACGGATGACCGGACCGGTTCGTTAAAAAATCTAGGAATGTCTACTTCAAATTTAAAAAAGGAAAGTATTCCAAAAGATTTAAAAAAAAAAAAAACTAATCGTAAAAATTATAAATGCTTTGCAGTTCAGTTAAAAACGGTAATTTTAAAACTATCAAAAACCATTTGAAATATTAAGGAGATCTAAGGTAACATTTTTTTTTCAAAAAAATCCGAATAAGCTTTTTTATTTGACAAGTATACGCATTAGTAAATCATAATACGTGTTGTGAGGCTGGTTGTTTGTCTGGGGAACTTGATAATGACACAATGATAATTACAAGCCAAAAAACTACCACCCACCTCATTAAATATAAACACTTTTGAGAAACTGTAGCTACACAATTAGAAATAACATGTATTCCAAACCTATAAACAATGGGTGGAAACAATTTTGTCTCGTTTTTAGTTTTACCATGCCTCGCACCTAATTACGTGCGAGATGTTTATAAATTCTTTAATAAGTTTTATACATAATTAATGTATGACTTTTTTTATTATAAAAAATGTGTTTAATTACCCAAATTGGTAAGAATAAAAAAAAAAAAACATCTTTTTGCGTTACTAGTATTTCTAAATAGTGCCATCAGATAGCGCCCAACTAAATGAAGATTTTGAATACGATTAATAGATAGTTAAAATATTCCGAAATCCTTTTGAGAAAAATGACATAGTTAAATAATATGATAATATTTGAAGTTAAATCGATTTGTGCCTTTAAACTGTAATATAATAAATTACTAAAAGGAAGCTTATAAATTGCATCCCATCATGCTTACCAAAATATTGTAAACTATCAGGGTTCCTGGATAGATGTATGTTTTTATTTGCAATGCTGAGAAATAAATTATTCGATCTATATAATTTTTAAAGCGATTGCTAAAGCCGGTGGACTCAAATAAAACATTAAAAATTCTCACTTTTGAAAAGCAACTCATAGCGGATACAAATGAAATAATTTTTATTGATTGCTGATGCTATACAACAGCGAACTGTAACAGTTAGTCTAAGACAAAACATTGGGACGAGTTGACAGTGCAGTCTTTACTAGAATGTTGCTCTGTGATTTATTTTGTTTCCCCATTCAAATATTAAAGTTATTTAACAAATATTCAAATAATTTAGCTGACTCGTTTGAATTTTGTCTAACATGTATATTTTTGGCTGAATCGCATTTAGTTATGGGTGATAGAGAAGCGATATAACTGAGAGTTTCATTTTCAAAACTGCCATAATTTCAATAAATCCATTGATAGTTAAGTTATGATTAATTTTAAGCAGATAAATGAAAATCATATCACAATTAATTTGTTAAAAGTTTTAATCTCTTAACGCTTATGTACATTAGGATGAGAAAATCCAATTTCCAGCTGAAATTGGTTTTGTAATGTCTTATTATCTCTTAAAATTTAAAATAAACAATATCACGTAAAAAAAAATTATAAAGAACTTCAGCACTAAATGTCGAACAAGTTTTGCCATAGATTGAAAATGCTTCTTTGAAGTTGTTTTAAATTATCTAATATTTTTAAATGATGGCAAATTATTGATTAATTTGTTTGATAATATTTAACAAAAAGAAAGTTATTATTAATGATTATATGGAATAAAATTAAGCTAATATCCATTGGTTTATTATCAAGCACAGCATTATATTAAACACATTAATTATATTTTAACAAGATCTATTTTAAAAAACTACGCTCTTTAATTGTCGCTGCAGTGCATTAGGCGTTTTATTTAATAAATAAAGTCAGGGAATAAGTAAATTTTCGGTTATCGATTTTTTTGTGGAAAGCTAGTAATCCTATTTGAAAAACTTGTTTTGAAACGCAATTTATTTATCAAGTAAATATTACTTAACAGTATTTTTAAAATAGTTTAGTTTAATTACTTGACACATTTTATAATATACTTTATTTAACTGATAAAGATATTTTAGATTTACATAAATTTTATATTTCTTTTTGGAGGATATTTTAAATCATTGAAAAACAAAAAAAAATGAGAATTACAAATATAATGGATTTTGACTTAGTCATTAAAAAAAATACAAGTGGCACTTAAATTACTTAAATATTTCTTAAATGACTTTAAAATTTCAAAGAAGAAGACATAAAGAAACATCCTGTTCAAAATAGCACTTTCAATTCGTCTCAACATTATTGTGTTACAGACGGACTATTATAACAGTCAGCTGACAGTAGCATCTGCATTAGAAATTATTGAAAATACCCATTCGCGCCACTACGCGTAATTCGCTGTAATATGTGGTTCAAATTTCAATATTTCTTTTAGATTCCGCATCCCGTACATTTACAGATACGAATTGCGTGTGTTATTGAAAGTTACGAAACGGATCTCGATATCACCATTTATTTTTTTTTATATAAAAAAATATATTCTGCATAAAAAATGGTGTTTTTAAAAAAAAAACATTTATTAAAAATTCAAAAATAAATATAATAAATATTTTATGTGATTGGTATGACATTTTCTAAACAGTTTATAGAGATTGATACAGATGTTTTTTTTTTTACCACAATGTATTTTGGTCAAAAGAGGTTATTCAAGATATTGCAGATTTCTGTCCTTGCACCATATTTAGAGAGCAAGTATAGTTTTCTACACTCCTTATATAGTGTAATATAGTTTCATGCATTCATATAATTTAATGTTTCATAACAATGTTATTTACATGTTAAATATCATATTGCGTTTATATTTGCTGAAGATTTCTAATTATCAGTATCACGAACTATACGCGCAGAAGACTCCTAAACCCGTAGTAGGGTTGCCCTCTAATGCGTATTAAGAAAAAATTGATAAAGAAGTTTGCTTCTAAAACTACCAACTCATTGCCAAAAAAGTTGCAGTAACACAGTAAGAAACAGCATGTTGTCCAGATGTATAAACATTCTGCAGAAGCATCTAACGAAGGAATGTGGAAAAGGACACGAATAACTTTGTTTAAAATTTACATATCTCACACACATGTTATTATGCGAGACAATTTTTATACTTCAGTTCATGAGTGCTTCCAAGTTTAGCTTGATATATTTTTTTTTAATTTCAAATGCATTTGTTTCTCCAAAGTGGTAACCTTAAAATTGAAAAATATTTTGTCGTTACTGAATTGTTGTTATTTCCAAATTGGGCCATCAGATAGCACCCCTTGAAAGGAAATATAGCATGGAATTCCGAATTTCGTTTGAGAAAAATGTCATATTTGAAAAAAATTATATTAATAAAAGTTAAATTGATTTATACCTTTAACGTCAAAAATAACTAATTCACAATCCGCAATCAGGCAAACTGCTTCCTGACAGCCTGTAAATCCATGCTTTTCACAAATTCAGAAGGCATTATAATGTAGAAGTTTATGACTTCTATATCAAAGTATTTCAATTGTTCAGTTATAAGGTAAATCTTTTGTAGGGATGCAAGCATAAAATTTACAGGAGCTTTCATTTACATGAATCCCAAATTCGACTAACTACAGTTGGCACAACCAAGCAAATTGTTTCTGGGCCGCCTTAAACAACTTATTGTAGGTGACAGAATCTTCAGCACTCTCTTGACTAAAGAAGCGCATCTAGTTTTGAAAATTTTAGTAAAAATTTTTTGCGTGAAAAAAGAATCCAATGACTTAGCTTCTGCAAACCCCAAATGTTCTTATAGGCGATAATTACTTAATGCATTCAATTTTTTACAATACATACCATTTACTCAGAATTTTTATCAGCAATAATGAGAAGGTCGATTCCTTAGGATGAATAACTCTTTAAATAATCATTGACGGTAACTTTTTTTGCATAGCTACACACCACCAACTCCATTACCGAAAAAAATTACGAATACTTTCGAAGGGTCTAAACTGGCGATCATGTTCTGCGATAAAGGATGTATTAAACTCGCATATTTCTTCCCATCTTCAAAAATACACCAGTAACCCCACACTACATTCGAATACAAACTCCATTTAATGTTTTCACACGTCATGAATATTTTTCTACACTCCGTGCAACCTAACTTGGGTAAAAACAAAGAGTAAAAAGGCCTAGGGAAAAACGCGATTGGTCCGCTAGTTGCAAATTCTTTTAATGTAATATTTACATATAAAATTATCTGAATAAAATTTAACCAAAATACCCTTTTCATTGGGATAAAATTGACAAATTTTCTCAAATAATATTCAAATCTGTTGGACCTTAAATGAAATTAATGTTTTAAACATGTTTTCTGGATGGATCTACAAATAATTTATGGAACACTTTACATACGTGGAAGGATCTTCTCCATAGCATATTTCTATTTACTCAACTTAGGTTGGCAAGGAGTGTAGTGTCCACCTATTCCCATACCCAATCAGTACCTCATTGGGTGATAGGCTAATTCTGGGTTCCTCTGGTTGGCATCTGTCTCTAAAATTAGAAGGAACTATTACTTTTGGCTGGTGTCGTCCTCTTCTATCGCATTGCTATCGGGCGAGGGAGCCCGAGTAGCATACAAAACAGAGACAACGTGGTGTAGAGCTGATCTCTATTGCGTTGCTGTAGAATACGGAACTGGTGTAGTAGATTCGAACAAGGAACACTCTAGGGTTGCCCTCTAATGCTTATAAAGAATAAATTGATAAGGAAGTTGGCTTCTAAAACTACCAACTCATTGCCAAAAAAGTTGCAGTAACACAGAAGGAAACAGCATGTTTTCCAGATGTATAAACATTCTGCGGGTTCGAGCCCCGGCTGAGTCGTCGGATTTTCTGGATGGCAAAATCCTGGGTGCGCATGTCATATGATTATGTGGCATGTAAAAGATCCCTGGAGGGCCCATTTGGCTTGGGTTCTCTCGGCAAAATTAAATCTCGGCGTACTTTAACATCCACAGAGAGCTCAGATTAATTGTAATCTGGGCGTCAAAATTGGTAGCGAGAGTCGCCTAGATGGTGCCACAAAAGAATGGCTCTCAGTTCTGGGGAATATGCCGAGTCTGCAGAGGCTTGACTGCCACTACTGCAGCCCCATTATAAAAATAAATAAACATTCTGCAGAAGCATCTAACGATAACTCACGCAGTAGGATTGTACGAGAGGGGCGTGGTAGTGGGGTTGCCCTCAAATACGCATAAGGAAGCAATTGATAAATAATTTATGCATGTAAATCCACCAACTCGTTACATGTAACCATTGCCAAAAAAAACTAGTAACACAGTACAAAATTGCAGTTTTCCAGTTCTGTAAACATTCTGCAGAAACAACTAACGAATTAATCTGGAAACGTACACGATTAACTCTGTTAGATTTTTACGTGTCTCACACATATTATCACGCGATACACTTATTAATACTCTTTTCTATGGTTATCTGACGCTTGTAAGCTGTAAGCCGGACCTTTATTTTATAGATCGAATGTAATTGTTTCTACAAAGTGGTAACCTTAAAATTAAAAAATATTTTGTCATTACCTAAGTATTTCCAAATTGGGCATCAGATAGCGCTAATTTAAAGGAAATACGGAATGGCATTTCGAATTTAGTTTGAGAAAATTTTCATATTCGAATAATATGATAATAAAAGTTAAATTGATTTATACCTTTAACGTCTAAATAATTAATTACAAATAGGAAGCTTATAAATTACATCCCAAAATGCTTTTCAAAATCAATTTATACTTTGATGCATTGTTTAATCCAGTCCTTAATTATGTGTTTTTGAATTTCGTTGAACTTATTTATCATGAAGAGTAGTATTTATCTATTAAAAATTCTGATATCAATTCATAGTTCACCGTTTTTGATATTCTGTTATAGAATTCCAATTTTCAAAAAATAAAAACTATTCATAACATGATATCAAAATTTTTCTTGCAAATCTACCAACTCCTTACCTAATTCACCTTTCAAAAAGTGTAGAACTACAGTATAAAGTAACATGTTTTCTAGGTCTAAATTGTCTGCGGAAACAACTAACGACGGAATTGAACACAAAAACGACTCACTAGTTTTGAATAATTTTTGACAGGCCAGAGCATTATGACCCCTGATCTTTTCATTCCAGTTTTACAAACCCTTTTCAGTCCGGAACGGATGACCTGACCAGTTCGTTTCGCAAAATCCGGCAATGTCGGTCTGATTTCCATACATTAATATCTGTTCGGCCCTTCAAAAATGCGCGGAACTACTCATTCGAAAATCAGTAAATGTCGTATTCCTATCATCTCTTTCCAGTAATGTAATGTGTATTTTTCGATGCACGTTTAGTGTATTTTAAATTGTAGTACCCTTTTGGTCAGGAACGGATGATCGGACGGTTTGTTCCAAAATCTGAGACTCTCGGTCAGACTGCTAAATTTATATTTAACTTTTGACTTGCGTGAACACTATTATATCATGATCTTCTTGCTTCAGTATATAGTGTATATTATCGATGTACTTTTACTGTACTTTCAAATATAGTACCTTTTCGGTGAAGAATGGATGACCGGACCGGTTTGTTAAAAAATCTAGGAATGTCTACTACAATTTTATTTTTAAAGAAAGTGGGCCAAAAGAATTTTTTTTAAATAAATAAATAAAAATATTCGTAAAAATTATAAATACTTTGGAGTTCAGTTAAAAACGGTAATTTTAAAACTGTCAAAAACCAACTGAAATATTAAGAATATGTAAGGGTATTTTTTTTCCAAAAAAATCCGAATGAGCTTTGTTATTTGACAAGTATAAGCATTAGTTAATCATACCACGTGTTGTGAGGTTGGTTGTTAGTCAAGGGAACTTGATGATGACACAATGATAATTACAAGTAAAAAAAAAACTGCCTCCTCATTACATATCATCAGTGTTAAGAAACTATAGTTACGCAGTTAAAATAACGAGTTTCCATGCCTATTAACAATGTGTGAAAAAATTTTTAACTCTTTCTTTAGTTGAAGACTTTTTTTTACTATAAAAAAATTTGTTTAATTCTCTAAATTGGTAACAATAAAATTGAAAAAAAAAAAAAAAACATTTATCGTTGCTAGTATTTCTATATTGTTCCATCAAATAGAACCCCCCTAAATGAAAAGTTTGAATACAATTAATATTTAATTAAAATATTCCGAATTACGAATAATTGCTAAAAAAAAAAGCTTATAAATTACATACCATCTTGCCTCCAAAATATTGCAAACAATTGGGATTTCTGAGTAACTAGATGCGTTAATGTGCAATGCTGAGAAATAAACTATTCAATTCACAAAAATTTTAAAATAAAATATCGCTTATGAAATGCTAACTCATAGCGGATGCCTATGATATTTATTTGCGGATTGCTGATGCTATATAACAGCTGACTGGAATAGTCAATCTGAGACACAACAACGTTATGTCGTGTAGACATTGTGGTTTTGAACAGGATGTTTTAAACTGTGATTCCTTTTGTTTCCCCATTCCAATGTTAAAGTAATGTAAGAAATATTTAAGTAATTTAACTGACAATTTTGCATTTTGTCTAACATGTATATTTTAGGCAGAATTCGCATTTTGTGATGAATGATCCAGAAGCGTTATGACAGAGATTTTCATTTAAAAAAAAACAATAATTTCAACAGTTCACTTAGTTTTGAGTTGAGAAGCAAGATCAGTAAGAATTTCTTTTATTTAAAAAATGTGTATTGAGAGATTTCTCCAAAGTGGTAACAACAAAATTGTAAAACAATTGGTCGTTACTTAAGTAGCTCCAAATTGGACCATCAGATAACGTTCTTTAATTGTTTATCTTAACAATGACATTTTCTAACTAGTTTAAAGTTATTGATACAGAAGCTGTTTTAAGAAGTTTTTTTGTTAACCGTTATGTGTTTTGATAACCCCGAAGGGTATCGACGCAGAGTGGGCAGTGGTCAAAGGTACACAGGACACAAAATTACCAATTAAAGTTTATTCAATCATTTATAAAACAATTCCAGAAAAATAAACAAACAAAGTAAACTAAGCAAATAAGAAAATATCACATTATACTATATTGCAATTATACTGACTAGCCTATACTTAAATTCATTATGAAAACACTTTATAATACAACAAAAAAGAATACTTAACTTAACATTCTTTTAAAAGTGATTGCTCGCCCAGCGAGCGCTACTAATCTTTTACATTTGTACGACAACTAGAAACACAACACTATTCTGAAGTGGAGAGAGAGCTAGCGTGGAAGGAAAGGAATATGTTTACATCAACCGCTTCCTACGTCTAGAACATTCTAATCTCCTCCTCACTTCAGTTTAATTAAACCTTGCAATTGAAAAACTATGGGAAATCGATCGTAAAATAAATTATAAAAATCGTTAAGTTTAATTTTTTTTTACTTAAGCTACTGAACTTTTTTTTTTTATATTTCTAATAAATTATACTTAAAAATAAAGCTTATTGATAATTTTATTATTTTATAAGAAGTTGCAGAGGAACACAGACACATAGTTTTAGGTATAAAATCTTTAATGAAAACGTGTATAACAAACAAAAAAGAGTATTAATATTTAGTACATTTAGATTTTTTTTAAACAGGAAAAATTAGTTATTAAAAATAATTATGAATAGTAGTTACTTTTGAAACAAAATTAATGTACAAATAGAAGTAAATAGCAAGTTTAGTACAAATAGCAGGTATTTATGAATAAAAATATACAAAAAATCATTTTTAAACATAATTGTTTTAAATGGCAGAATGATACGACATAAAACAGTTATTTTTACTCTTAAAACCAAGTAGTACCAAACATTTTAAACACTGAACTCTTGTGAATCCGTTACAGAGATACACGCAAATTAGCAAACAAAAGTTGTGCTTAATGCATGATGTTACCAAACGGCAACACATGTAAAAACCAACTACAAACCACCAATTTTGAAAAGAATGATTAGAAAACTACTAAATATAGTTTAAAATAACCCTCTTGAACTATAATATTTTTTTCAAAGCAATTTATTTGTATTTAGTACTAATATTATTACTTTGAATTCTGCCAAACACGTAAATTCACAACAGTTAGAAACTTCACTTTTTAATTTTGAATACACTTTTACTACTGTCAATTATGAGGGTTATTATTAACTAAAACTTCAAAATGGAATGTAATAGATGAAAAAAACACAAATTTGTTGTTTTCCAAGCCTATAAGCAATGTGTGGCAACAATTATAACTCGTATTGTTGTAACCATATCTCACGTGTAATTACAATTGAGATATTTATTAATGAAATAACAAAATTTTGCAATACGTAAAATTTATTTAATTCTCCAAAGTGGTAACAATTAAATTAATTTTTTTTATCGTTACTAATATTTCTAAATTGTGCCATTAGATAGCGCCCCCCTAAATGAAGATTCGAAATATTCCGAATTCCTTTTGAGAAAAATGACATAGTTAAATAATATGATAATATTTGAAGTTAAATCGATTTGTACCTTTAAAATGTAAAACAATTAATTACTAACAGGAAGTTTATAAATTACATCCTATCATGTTTACCAAAATACTGTAAATTATCAGGGTTTCTGGGAAGATGAGTGTTTTAATTTGCAATGCTGAGAAATAAATTATTCAATCTATATAATTTTTCAAGCGATTGCTAAAACCGGTAGACTCAAATAAAACATATTAAAAATCCTACTTATGAAATGACAACTCATAGCGGATACAAATGAAACATTTTTATTGATTGTTAATGCTATACAACAGCGAACTGTAATAGTTAGTCTGTGACACAACATTGGGACGAGTTGACAGTGCAGTTTTGACTAGGATGTAGCTCTGTGATTTATTTTGTTTCCCCATTCAAATGTTAAAGTAATTTAAGAAATATTCAAATAATTTAGCTGACTCGTTTGCATTTTGTCTAACATGTAAATTTTTGGCTGAATTCGCATTTAGTGATTTGTGATCCAGAAGCGCCTTAACCCTTTTCGACCGGCGGTCAGGTGGCGCTGATTTAAAATTATGAGACTAAAGTTGGAGTTTTATCGAAAAAAATGCGTTAAACAGCATTAATGCTAGCAACTCCTTAAAAACAAAGTCATTTTTTAAACAAATAACGAATGCTACAAGTCAGCTGCTTTGGTATCGATATTTTTGAAGGACTTGAACATTATCTTTACTAACCGCACGATCGTGCGAGCCCGGTCGGAAAGGGTTAACAGAGATTTTCATTTTCAAAACAGCAATAATTCCAATAAATCCATTGATAGTTAAATTATAATTAATTTTAAGCAGATAAATGAAAATTATAACATGTATAATTTGTTAAAAGTTTTAATCTCATAACGCTTAGGTACATTAGGATGAGAAAAATCCAATTGTCAGCTAAAATTGGTTTTGTGACGTCTTATTATCTCTTAATTTAAAATAAACAATATCATGTAAAAAAAAATATTGAGAACTTCAGCACTAAATGTCGGACAAGTTGTGCCATAGATTTAAAATGCTTCTTTGAAGTTGTTTTAAAATTATCTAATATTTTTTAAATGTTATATATTGCAAATATATTGATTAATTCGTTTGATAAGATTTAACAAAAAGAAATTTATTATTAATGCTTATTTGGAATGAAATTAAGCTAATATCCATTGGTTTATTATCAAGAACAGCCTTTTATTAAGCACATTAATTATCGTTTAACAAGATCTATTTTATAAAACTACGTTCTTTAATTGTCTATGCATAGCATTAGGCGTTTTATTTAATAAATTAAGTCAGGGAATAAGTAAATTTTCAGTTATCGATTCGGTTGTTTGAACCAGTAATCCTATTTGAAAAATTTGTTTTGAAATGCAGTTTACTTATCAAGTAAATAGAACTTATAATAGTATTTTTTTTAAATAGTTTAGTTTAATTACCTGACACATTTTATAATATAATTTATTTACCTAATAAAGATATTGTAGTTTTACAAAAAATTTAAATTTCTTTTTGAATGATATTTTAAATCATTGCAAAACCAAAATAAATGTGAAATACGAAATGAATGGATTTTGACTTAGTTAAAAATAAATAACAAAATGCAGGTGACTTTAAATTACTTAAAAATTGAAAAGTAAAAGAAGAAAACATAGATTAACATCCTGTTCAAAATAGCAATGCCAACACGACTCAACGTTGTTGTTTCACATACTAACCGTTATTTTGCATTCAGCATCCCGGATGCTTTTAAAATCGCAGAAAATGTTAAAATGACTAACCATTACATCGCAGTCAGCATCCGTATGGCTTTTAAAATTGCAGTTGAACTACTCCAGCAACTGGCAGTTTTATTTTTTTTATATAAAAGATATATTTTGCTTTAAACTGGTGTTACTAAAAAAAACATTTTTTAAAAAAACTCAATCATTAATATTTTATGTGATTGGTATGAAATTTTCTAAAATGTTTATAGAGATTGATACAGAAGTTGTTTTTCTTTACCACAATGTATTTGGGTCAAGAGATATTACTCAAGATATTGCATACTTCTGTCCTTGCACCATATTTAAAAAGCAAATATAGTTTTTTATACTCATTATATAGTTTAGTATAGTTTTCTATACTTATATAATTAAATGTTTTATAATAATATTATTTATATGTTAAATATTGTATCGCGTTTATATTTGCTCGAATTTTACAATTCGAGTATTATAATTAGAAATATGTTTTCCAGGCATGTAAACATTTTGTGGAAGCAACTAACGGCGAAATTCGTTTACAAACACGACTAAAAAGTTTAAGTTTTAACAAACCTCACATACAAGTATATGCGAGTCTTTTATGGATTTCTGATTCGTCTAGAGAGGAAGATTCTATAATATTTAGACACTTTTATTATAAAAAATTTCTTTAATTCCCTAAAGTGGTAACAATAAAATTAGAAAAACATTTTGTCGTTACTAGTATTTCTAAATTGTGAAATCAGCTAGTGCCTCCCTGAAAGAAGCTTTGGAATACAATTTTTAGTTAATTAAAATATTTAAAATTTCTTTGCAGAAAAATGACATATTCAAATAATATGATAATATTTGAAGTTACATCGTTTGCACCTTTAAACTGTAAAACTATTAATTGCTAACAGGAAGCTTATAAATTACGTACCATCATGCTTTCCAAAAAATTGTAAACAATTGGGGTTTCTGAGTAAATGGGTGCTTTAATGCGCAATCCTAAGAAATAAAATATTCAATTCATATAATTTTTAAAGCGTTTGCTAAAACCGGTGAATTCGAAAAAACATTCCAAATTATCGCTTACAAAATGCCAACTTCTTTTCGGATTGCTGATGCTATTTAGCAGCTGACGGGAATAGTCAATCTGAGACACAACAATGTTAAGTCGTGTTGACATTGCGTTTTGAACAGGATGTTAATCTGTGATTCCCTTTGTTTAACCATTCAAATGTTAAAGTAGTGTAACAAATATTCAAGTAATTTAACCGACACTTCTGCATTTTGCCTAACATGTACATTTTGGCTGCATTCGCATTTTGTGATGAATGAGAAGCGCTATAACAGATATTTTCATTTTCAAAGCAGCAATAATTTCAATGTATCCATTGGTAGTTAAGTTAAAATTCAATTTAACCAAGTAAAAGGAAATTGTATCACAATTAACCCTTTTAAGGTTTTACGCAACGCTTAGGTTCACTATGATAAGAAAAAATACTAATTTTCAGCAAAAATTGTTTTTACAAAATCTTATTGTCTCTTAATTTCAGATAATAACCAATATGGTATGTGCAATTTTTTTAAATTTTTATTTAGTATTTAAACAATAAATTTGGAACATGTTTTGAAATACATTCAAACTTTATTTGCAATCTATTCATTATTCATACTTTGAACTTGTTATAAATTATCTAATATTCTTAACACAGGGAAATCTTTTGATTTGTTTGTTTTATAAGTTTTCACAAAAAGAAAGTCATCATTTAAGCTTATTTGGAATAAAATAAATTCAAAATAGAAAAGCCGCTATCCATCGGATTTGATTATCAAGCAAATTGGTTTTGTAATGTCGTATTATCTCTTAATTTAAAATTCACAACATCACGTAGAAAAAAAAATAATTAAGAACTTCAGCACTAAATGTCGGACAAGTTTTGCCATAGATTTAAATGCTTCTTTGAACTTGTTATAAATTATCTAATATTTTTAAATGAAGGCAGATATATTGATAAATTTGTTTAATATTTTTTATCAAAAAGAAAGTTGTTATTAATGCTTATTTGGAATAAATTTAAGCTCATATCCATTGGTTTATTATCAAGCACAGCCTTTTATAAAAAACATTAAACATCTTTTAACAAGATCTATTTTATAAAACTACTCTCTTTAATTCTCTCTGCATTGCATTAGGCTTTTTTTTTTAAAATAAGGGCCAGGGAAACAGTATATTTTGCAGTTATCGATTCTTTTGTGAAAAGCTTAGTATCCTGTTTGATTTTTTTTTTTTTTTGAAAAGCATCTTAATTATCAAGTAAATATATTTTAATATCTTTAAATAGTTAAGTTTTATTACCTGACACAAATTTATTTAACTAACAACGATATTTTAGTTTTACATAAATAATAAATATCATTTTGAATGACATTTTACAACAGTGTAAAATAAAAAAGAAAAAGCGAAAAAAATGAATTTAGACTTGGTCAATAAAACAAAATGCAACTTAAATATTTGTTCCATTACTTCAAAATTTGAAATTAAGAAGGAAACACAGTATGCCATCCTGTTTACAATCGCTACTCAACATTGTTGTGTCCCCCACAGTAGTGAAAGTGGGAAAAGATAAGCAGTGGGATGCCTTAAATTAGAATGCCATACCCCATCCCCCCTCCATGGATTTGAGAGATATAAGAAGTGGGGGGGGGGATGAATAGCAATTTTCCTGAAAAGTGGGGTGAAGCGTCACCTCGCGTCTACTCCCATTTGCAGCATTGGTCCCAGATTTACTTACTGCTATTCATGACATTGAGAGATTAGCATCAACGTTCGGCAAGGCAATATGCCAAAAAATTAGTGCCCGTTTCGTCTATTACGCATGCGCGAGTTGCCGGTATCTGAACTAATGCACATGGGTTAAACTAATTTCTATTTTGTACTGTGCATCTAGTACGTTCATACAAGATGCGTTTAAATTTCAGATGTCAACATTCTTTACATGTAACACCTTGACGAAAATATAATATAAATGAAATATTTTGTTTAAAAAACTGGTATATTTTGCGAAAACTTTTATAAATCAATGTAAAATATATTATGTGTTTACAATGACAATTTCTAACCAGTTTCAAGAGTGTGGTACATGCGTTAAGTTTTTTTTTTGTTAACCACTATGTATTTGAGTCATTCTTCAAAAGAATTCACATATTTTCCTTTCGCCATTTTTGGTAGACAAATGTTATTTTTAATTTAAAGGTACTTGATTTTACGTCATCGACCCCCATGCCGAAGCATAAGTTGGGAGCACATACACAAAAGATGAAAACAATGAAAAACAACAATAAGGAACATATAAATATTTAACTGTATGTAACAATTGAATATAGTATAATTTCAATTTGTATTGACAATGCATTTTGCTAGTTTTGCTTTCAATTTGTCCCACTGTCCTTGTTTTGTTCATTTTACAAAATGATTGATAATTGGCTAATTGTTTGTTTCTTTCTCCGAAGTTTTTAGAAAATGCTATGCAGAACCCTTGCTGCACCCACTGACCATCTTCAAGCAAGGAATTTGTAAAACCGTTGTTTCTTTGCCAGAGTTAACCCCTCCTTTGGAAGCTTTAATATGAAGACTTCGCGCCGAGCTCGTCGATTTTTTTTTTTTAATTTCAGGTCTAAGAATACTTATCTTCATTGAATGTCCTTTTGGGTGACTTTGTGTACCCGAGGCCACTACAAAAAAAGATCTTTTACATAACAGATTTAAGAGATAAATAAAATTATTGAAAATAGGTGTGACCCTACCTCGACAGCCCACCGATGACGCGATCATTCAAACTCCATCCTGACTCTATTATAATCCATGCTTTTCATAAATTCAGAAGACATTGTTATGCAGAAGTTTATGACTTCTGTCATTAACTATTATAATTGTGTAAGTTTTACGATAAATCATCTCAGGGGATGCAAACATGTTTCATGAAAACATAATCCATGGAATTAATAGGAGCATTCATTTACATGAATT
Organism: Hylyphantes graminicola; assembly: GCA_023701765.1. NCBI lineage: Eukaryota > Metazoa > Arthropoda > Arachnida > Araneae > Linyphiidae > Hylyphantes > Hylyphantes graminicola. The sequence continues at coordinate 16,849,992 of CM043112.1, forward strand.
CCCCCTGACCAACCACAGAAGACGCAATCAGGCCTACTGCATCCTGGCATCCTGTAAATCCATTCTTTTCCAAAATTCAGAAGGCATTAATAACTAGAAATTTATGACTTCTATTATTAAGTATTTCAATTGTTTCAGTTATATGGAAAATTATCTGTAGGGATAAGCATGCGTTATGAATATATGTCATAAAATTTACAGGAACATTCATTTAAATGAATCCCCCTGACTATACACAGATGGTACTACTAAGCAAATTGTTTCTTGGCAGCCTTAATACATCATATAGTAGGTCATAGAATTTGCAACACTCTTGTGATTTTACAAGAGTGCCACATACATGTAAAAGTTTTGATAAAATTGTATGCGTGAAAACGAATCCAATGACTTCACCTTATTTCCGCAAACGTCTCAAGCAAGATCTATATACAATGCTCCAAACAATTAGGAGAATGCATGGTTTAAACCATTTCGCCCCCAATGATTACATTTGGTATCAAAAGTTTCCGATTTTTCTTTCTCACTAAGTTGAGCTCGTTCTTATTTATCGTTAGATGGAGGGAATCGTGTCTTTTGAAGCATTAAATATAGCTTGTTTTAATTAAATGAAAATATGAAAAACATGGTAAGATAAAATTCGCACCCAAAATCTTTTTTGAAATGAATTGATTCTAAATTATTTATGCTTGTATTCATAGAAGTCTAAAATTTGATATTACCTTTTTTACAATAAAAATTTTGAAAAAAATTATTGTTATAATTTATTCAAAAGTCATGATTCCAATTTTTTGCGCCTTAAATTTAAGTTTAAAAATTAAGATTTGACGGGTAAACAAAATTACGCAAATTGCTAACCTAATTGTTTTGAGCAGTGTATATAATTAATGCATTCAATTTTTTTTACAATACAATTTTCTCAGAATGTTTATTAGCAATAATAAAAAGGTTCGATTTTAAAGGATGAATAACTGTCAATATAACCACTGATGTTAGCTTTTTTTGCACATAGATGTACTACCAACTCCATTACAAAAAGAATCACCAATAGTTGCGAAGGGTCTAAACTAATGTTCAGAAAACATTTTGTTTTTGAGTTTTACGAATTGTAATAAAAATATAATTATTTATTTAAAAAAATCCTAGAACACAACCATCCCTCATGGACGAATGTAACATGAAACTAGTTTCTATCTCATCTTCGCATTCCATATGTTTACACGAACGAATTGCGTTATGATTACGAAAACTCTTATAACCGCCACGAAATTGATGTAAAATATTATTATAAGATATAAATTTTGTTTAAAAAAGTGGTGTTTATTGAGAAAACCTTTTATAACTTTTTATGCACTTCTGATTTTTTCCCCATCTATTCATGTGATGGTATGGAAGTATGTGTAACAACTTAAAAGTTTTTTTTTTTTAAAACACTGTGTATTTAGGTCAGTTTAAAATAAGGGCAGATTTCTGACTTTGCACCATACTTTCGAAGGTTGTTCTACTTTCGTAAACTTGTTTAAAATTTTTAATAGACTAGTAATATCTACACAGGGCCAGGGTAGCCTAGTTGGTTGGTGAGTGTTGGACTAGCATCCCTTAATTTGCGAGTTCGAGCCCTGCCTGTCGAAGACCCAAGTGTACTCTGACGTAGTCCGTCGTTTTCACAGTTCTCCACGTTCCCATACCTAATCGATACACCCTGGGGCTGACAAGCCAATTCTGGGATCCTCTGGTTGGACTCTGTCTCTAAAATAAGAAGGATCCACTTATGGGGGGGGTTCTGGTATTGTTGCCCGCTCATATCATCTCGAAGAATCCGAGTCCTGAGTAGAAGACAAAACAAAGACAACGTGGTGGAGTGCTGCTCTCTATCCCGTTGCTGTCGAACAAGGAACAGGCAAAATGGACTCTAGTTATACCTTTCTAATAAAAAAAAAATAGATCCGACGGATAGAATAGATTTTAAAAGGAAGGTACAGACATATGTCATTTTAATTTTTTTTAAATTCTTTAAAATTAAAAAAAAAAGAGGAGTAGGCTAAAAACAATTTCTTCACAATTTTTTAATTTGTAATAATTTAACTATATGTTCCTTCTTCCAATTTAATTTTATAGGCAGTCGTCGCAATAGTTTTTTGTTAAAGGGTGAGCTGGCCGTCAGATACAACGTAAAGGCAATTAATAAAACCAAATCGAAGTTTACATTTATAAACAAGAGACGTTAAATAGAATGGACTGCGCATTGCAAACTTAAAGGCGCTCCCCTCATGGTCAATTGATGGGGTATGATTTTACCTCATCACGCGATTGCAACCAGGCGAGTTTTTTCACAACGACTTGAACATATGAGGCCGACAATCTAGTGTTATGAAAAGTAAGTTGGGAAAGAAACAAAGATGAATTGCTATTTCTGTGAAAAAGATTGCTATTTTGCGCAGCTGTTTTAATAAATAAGCTCCAAAACATGTTTTTATGGATTTATTAGCCAAAACCCATGTTATTTATATCTATGGATTTATTTATCGACATGTTTTTATGGATTTATTATCGTGAGCAATGGCATTTTGGCGCAAAAGGCTAACTTTAATTTTTAAAACAGAGTATTTGTTATCAAGAAAATATTTCCTTCCTGACCTTTAAAATAACTCTTAGAATAATTTATGTCTAATCAAAAGTATAGGTTTTTTTAGGAAGAATAAATTACTAAAAATTGCTACCCATCTAAACAATCTTACCTGTTAAGTGTCACAGATTCTTTTCTAATTTATGTTTACATTTTATAAACTGCACATAAATCAGGCATCTAACAGAGATAAAACGAATGTTGTTGCTGTCGTGTGACCCATGGGAAATAAAACGAATGGAAGCAAATATTACTTATTGAACACAACGGCAACCCCCCTGGACTTGGGCACTGAATTGAGTCATCATTGCGGTTTGCCAGGTTAGTAGTCTTATCTGATTTTCAAGCCTGGCGACAATTGGCACAGTTCAAACGTAACGTTAGCGATGGGTTGCCATATGTTGCAACCTTTCTCCTCTTGGCGATTTTCATGTTGGGTACGTTTTTGGAAACTGCTTGAGTATTGAATGAGCACTGAGCAGTGCATTCTATTTATGTCGCTGTTATAAACGATCACACCACAAGGGAACAACTAACGAAAGAATCAGTGAACGCATACGATTCACTTTGACATGTCTCACATATATTATCATGCGAGACACTTATTGATGTCTTTATTAACCTGGAATGCAATGGTTTGGGGTCGAAATTTTTTTAACAAAATTTACATTTGTTTCTCCAAAGTGATACCTTAAAATTGAAAAAATATTTTGTCGTTACCTAAGCATTTTCAAATTGGGCCATCATTTAAAGGAAATATAGAATGGAATTCCGAATTTCGTTTGAGAAAAATGTCATATTTGAATAGTATTATAATTATAAAAGTTAAATTGATTTATACCCTTAACGTCTAAAATATAATTAATTACAAAGAAGAAACTTATAAATTACATTCCAAAATGATTATCAAAATCATTTTACACTTTGATGCATTAGGTTTATAATCCAGTCCTTAATGATATGTTTTTGAATTTCCTTGAACTTATTTATCATGAAGAGTAATATTTATGTTTTCAAAAATTCTGATATCAATTCAGAGTTCACCGTTTTTGATATTCAGTTATATAATTCAAAATTTTAATTGAATAACAACTATCCATAACATGATAATGATTGTTTTTCTTGCAAAACTACCAACTCCCTACTTTATTCACCTCTAAAAAAGTGTAGAAATACAGTACGAAGTAATATGTTTTCTAGGTCTAAATTGTCTGTGGAAACAACTAACGACGGAATCGAAACACTAACACGATTAATTTGTTTTGAATAATTTTTGATTGGCCAAAACATTGGGTCCTGATCTTTTCATTCCTATCCCATTCCAGTAAATATACCCAAGCCCTGTTCAGTCCGGAACTGATGATCGGACCGGTTCGTTCCAAAATCTGGGAATGTCGGTCCTGATTTCCATACATTAATCTCTGTTCGGGTCACTTTTAAAATGGGCGGAACTACTCATTGGAAAATCAGTAAATGATCGGATTCCTATCAATACTCTTTCCAGTAGCGATGTAATGTATGCTAGGGAGAGACTGAGTTTTTCGAGTGCACTTTTAGTGTGGTGGAATCTCTAATACTTACTTTTAATACTTAGTGGTGTGACGAGTGTAGGCTTCATAGAAATAAATTTATTGAAAAGGTTAACTAATTCATTTATAAAACAATTTAAAAACATCATCACCGCTACAAAACTCGATCTATAAAAATCTTCTCTGATCTTCTCTCTGGATTCCAACCACTATCGCTTTATATACAGCTGGCAGATCCAGACCTACTGCCAGAATCCAGTTCTAGAGTCACGCAAGCACGGAGGTAGGATGACGCAACGATTTAGATCTAGCGCAGGACGCCGCACGGAAGGTAGGTGCTGCACGAGGTAGTAGAAATCTTGCGCAGGAAGCAGTCGATGTCACTGATACCTCACAACTCCTCCCCCCGATCAGAAAGATTTTGCAAGATCAGGCAAATCTGAAATATACTGATTAGGCCACAAAAACAAGGTTTCACCTTCACTTTTACTAGAGGCAAGGAAAAAAATAGCATTAGTACAACAATTGAAAAACAAATCCTTTTTTAATTAACAAAGTTTTTAAACATTAAAACAACCTACTTAAACAATCTGTTTGTTTTCCTTACCAGCCCTGTGTACCACGGTGTAATTAAATGGCTGCAACGCTAAAAGCCCAATCTCATAAGCCTATGATTATTTCCGGCATTATTCTTTAGAAACACTTAAGGATTATGATCCGTATTCTATAATGAACTTTTGTCCATCTAGATAATGCCTTAATTTCTTAATAGCGTAAATTCTACCCGCACACTATCTTTCTTTCCGTCGCACAGTACTTTCGTTCCGCATCTGTGAACTTAACGACTTAAGTACAGTACAGGGTGGTCTAAATCTTTTTCCCCTTTCTGGGCTAAAAACTACCACCTATCCCTATGTCGGAGTGCATACTGTTTGTACTATAAAGTCTTTCGTAAAATCCGGGGCGTATAAAACAGGCCCCATTCGTCCAGTCTTTTGCTTACGGACTTTTACTGCTTTTTTCACATTCCTCTTGTCCACTCAATCTTTTCCTTCCGATTTTTACCCTTTAAGGCTCGAGTCAAAGGTTTCTACAATCGTAGCGTATCCCTTCATATACCGGGAATAGTAACCACATAGACCCAAAAATTGACGGATTTGAGTTTTTTGTCCTGGAACAGGAAACTCCCAGAACAGCGGGCACCTTTGCCTCTGCTGGTGTTCGACATCCACCCCCCACCATATGTCCCCAGATACTTAACA